>OY755046.1:66012082-66124582 GCA_963576565.1 Aspidapion aeneum | reverse complement strand
AGAATAAATGTGAGAAAATTGAAGCTCTATGTGCTCCATCTAACGACCCGATATTGTTGGATTTGTCTCGGGAATAAAAACTAAATTGACGAGATTCACATAAATAATGCTCTGTATGTCAGTCTATGTACAAATGAGGGACCCTCTTATTTACTTATTGTTACAATTTGGCTCCCTTATTTTTTTCTACGCCCGTTCATAACGTCTTCTTGGCAATGTGTCCCGTATGAGCACATGCCACGAAAAGGCGCCAAAATTTTCTTGAACAGGAAAATAAATAGTTCATATAATATAATATCGTCGGTATACAAGCAAAATACACCAAGTAATTTTTTTTAGTTTTTGAGATATTTGCATATTAATAACGAAAAATAATAAGTCATTATTTTAGTAAAACCAGCCGTGATCAAGCAATTTAGAAAATACATTAAATCACAAATTTGACAAAATCTATAAAAAACAACAAAATTTTAATAATTTTAAAAATTTTTTTACATTCTTACATACGTTGTCTAATACCCAATCCATTAATCATGTAAAATCCAGGAGTTTCTCACTCAAACGAGTGTCTCAAAATGTTGTTCCTAATTTCAAATATTCTTAAAATACAATTTTCTGGTAAACCAACTTTTTTGACTTGGTAAATTTTGCCAGTATACCGACGATATATGCTACAAGTATTACTACTTAGTTGGATATTGCCATTTTGTTAATGAATATAATTAGGTTTTTAAAATGCAAATATTTCAACAATGGCTGGATATAATTTTATCAGATCAGAAAAAAGATTATCTCTCTATCAATCTATCTATTTAGCCTTCTTCGATCCATCTTTGGACATAGGCCTCCCCCAATATCTTCCACTCTTCTCTGTCTGTCACCGTGTTCATCCATCTAGTCCCCGCATGTTTCTTCAAATCGTCCGCTCATCTCATTTGGGATCTTCCCCTACTTCTTTTATTTTTCCAAGGTCTCCAGTTTACAATAAATTTGCAAATTATTAAACTGAAAAAAGAAAACCAAACAGCTAAAATCAAGAGAAGAATAAAATTGGCCTAAGCAGCATTCGGTAAATTAAGCTACATATCAAAAAATAAAAAATATCCTCAGTACCTCAAAACGAAAGTGTATAACCAATGTATTCTTTCTGTACTTACTTATGGATCCCAGACCTGGACACTTACAAAATCAAACATGGGTAAGGTAACAAAAGCCCAAAGATCAATGGAAAGACAAATGTTACATGTAAAGCTGACAGATAGAAGAAGGAATAAATGGATAAGAAATAAAACAAAAGTAAGGGATATGAGAGGAGAAGTGAAAATTAAAATTAAAATTTGCCGGTTATAGACGATCGATCGAGCAAATGTATTGTAAACTGGAGACCTTGGTAAAAAAAAAAGAAGTTGGGGAAGACCCCAAATGAGAAGGGCGGACGATTTGAAGAAACACGCGGGAACTAGAAGGATGAACACGGTGACAGACAAAGAAGAGTGGAAGATATTGGGGGAGGCCTATGTCCAAAAATGACGTATATGTAAATACAAGATTAACCTAAAAGCCTTTCATATCACTATTATTAATAATTCTATTCTGATCTACTTAGTAATAACTAAATTTTCAAAATTCACCCCTGGGGCGTCATTTTTACAAATCAGTACAATAGATTAAAATAAGTCAATTTGATAATTCCTCCAGTGATTTATTGTCAAAAACCGACTTCCGACTTCCTATACCTCTTTTCGGAAACAGATTGATTTTTGGCCCACCAAAGGGTGGTAGGTATTATAATAAGTTATTTTCATGTTTTTGTTATCTTTTCTACACTTTCAACAAGTGCTGAATTAATCTTTATTCACACAAATCCCAAAACTTCAAGGTGCATGGAAATTTTGTCGTAAAAGACTAATTTTTGTCTACCTATACACAGTGACTTTTTTTTTATTATGTTACCTTTTCTTCTGCAATGAATTGGAGGTTATAACATTGTTAACAGAGATAGACGAGTTCCACTTACATGCCGCAGCCTACGAGAAAGCCGGCCCGGGCGCGGAAATATCACGTGACCGTAGGAGTCCCACAAAAAAACGCCTCACGGCCCGCTGTCATTATAAAACATGTGTGTGTTCAGTTTTGGTATGTTTGTTTACGTCGATTTTTTCTTAATTCGGGCACGAATTTTATGGGAACTTTATCAAAGTTATTAAAATAAAGCAGCCCACGAAAAAGACTAGTGGGCTGCGTTAAAATTATTAATGGCTAATGAGTAAATTATAAAGAAAATACCTACAAGATAAACAATGCCGCGAACGTGTAATTAGTGTTGCTCCTTGTCGGTCCAACTATAAAACTGAAACCTAATATGTTGCAAACGGGAAAGAAGTTGTAAAAGATAAGATCTTGGATAAGATTGATCAAGTAATAGACATCCTTAGTGACATTTTCGATAGTGAGAGTGAAAAATGTGTTCAGTTGTCATTTCTTATTGAACAATTAGGTCTCTTGAAAAGGTAACCTGAGAATCGAAGATATGGTGGATACACTTTAATGTTGGCTTCATCTTTGTTTATCCAGTTATCCAGTGCATACACGTCAATTTACAATTCTAGGGTAATATGTCTTCCGCACCCTCGCAATATTAAAAAACTGATTTGTAAAATATTGTTAACAGATAGTAATCTCTCTGGTAGTGTGAAATATTTAAAAAGTAAGATACAGCTTTTAAAAGAACATGAGTTGGTAGTTAACTTACACTTTATTGAAATAGATATTAAACTTTGTGCTGGGTAATTTTTCAAAAAATTATTGACGACCACTACATTCAGTTCATTGAATGGGAAAACCATCTCACTTATTCACAAAATCACTTGTTTCTTTTTAATAAATTATTGTGAAATGTTTTATATTGAAAATTTTTCTTCAGATAACTCTAGCGAGTGTTTTTGTGGAGAAAAACTATTGTCAAAGCTTGAAAAAATTAGTTTAAGGGCATGTAAAGTTTTTTAAAATAATTTTATTAAAAAGCACAATGATTTAGTGTCTGCTAATAAATCTTTGAATAAGAACTCAAAGATAATGACAGTCAAAGAAAAATTAAAAAACTAAAAGCTTAGGTTTGATATGTCCAATTTTGAAAGACTTGTATAGATTTGAAGTTACTAACGATATTATGTACCTAATATATGTACCTGAAGATATTAAAGTGCAAATTTTGTATAATTTTTTTATTTTATAGATTCAGTTCTTTTATCCATAATAAACACATATATTAGCAAAATATTTTTTTAAATTTTTGCCTGTAAAAGAACAAAAATGTTTTGTTAATTTATTTAAATTGTGTAAAAACATATAATATATTAAGCAATACAATAAGAATCCTGAGACTCCTAAGATCACGTGACCGCCGACTTGCTTATAACACGCCATGGCCGGTCTTTATCGTTGGCTGCGTTACATGCTCAATGATTGCAGGCGACTGGTGACATTATAAATTGAAGGGGGGGGGGGGGGGGCAGAAATTTAAATTGCATGAAAAATGAGATAAAAAAACTTAACGCAACAATTTTATTTTAGTATTTTCCAAACAAGCAGCTACTTAGTGTAGTTTATTTGTTTATAGATAGCCCATTCGCGTTTCTTTTCTATGGCCCCGTTGCCCTCCCTGTAGCTGCCGCCATGATTGTTCTTGTTTCAACCGTAAAAAATATTACTTTTTTTTATTTAAATCCTTTTTATTGTTTTTATTTTTGATCACGCAAACAATTTAAAAATAAATGGATCCACGACGGATCTGATACCTTCCTAACCCATTAGCACACTCCAAGTAAACTTCATCTTATATCAGCCTTGAAAACAGATTTTTGAAAATATCTCAGAAACTAAAGCTCCTGACAGACCAGAGAATTCGTAGACCGTCCAAAAGCGACCAGAATTAGATGGATGCTGGGACGGACATGAAAAGACCTCGGACTGCTGATAGGTACTCTAACCATACATAACCGGTTGAGGAGGCACATGACACGTATAGGAGTCGAGAATGACCCTACCTGCCCAGGCTGTGAACAGGAAGAAGAGACATCAAGACACCTCGTGGCAGAATGCGAGGCCTACGCAAGGATAAGACAACAGGCACTCGGAGCGCCAACTCTGAGCGAGGAAGAACTGCACATGCTCAAATGGGCAGACTTACTGGACTTTGTAAAGAGAACAGGAAGGCCCAATGAGTTACCCGACCATCAAAGGAAAGTGCAGAGAGTGGGTTAAGGGACAGACTTGGGGCATGGGAAAAAGGGCCTACTCTGGCCTACTTGTCAGACCTGCGGGTCAACCCCCCCACTACTATTACTACTCCTGAAGAAGTTGAAAATTGCATACCAAATTTACAAAAAGCAACCAATCAGGACATATTTTCTTAAAAGCCGCGAGAAGTTATGTTTGCATCATGTATTGGTAATAATTACCGTGGGTATTGAAATATTATGCATATGTAAAGAACCAGAGTCTGATATAAAAAAAAATCAAGCTTACAAAGCTAATATAATGGTACATTACCACCATTTCTTTATCTTGTGGGTATTTAAAAGGAAAAGGGTGAGATTATATTTATTTTATTGAATGATCTTGAAATGGGATGACAAGCATTTTAAAATAGGACAATTCTTATTTTAAAAAGGTGCAGATTATAAGAGAACAATTATTTAAAATGAAAATTATGCCAAACTATTAGGAAAAAGGTAGGTAGATAGTATTAGTCAGGAAGATTTGGAAAGTAGTTGGATTTGCGGTATATAGAAAATTTTATTGCTGATTCTTGAACCGAAACCATATATTGCCACTTATGTTCCTGACTATATAGCAGATTAACAAATATTTATTTATTCCGAAATCTTAACAAAGGACAGATATAAAACCCATTTGTCGCCTCTTGGTATTTTAGAAAAAAAATCTGTATAAACTAATAATAATGAGGTTTTTGACAGGTCAAGTTAATTTGAACATAATAACATAATCAGACAAACTTTAAATGGTCTAAAGTTCTCAAAAATAAAGATAATTTACACGATGAATTTCCTAAATTTCTTTTGTAATCCTAGTAATTTTTTTTAAGCTGTAATGATATACTTAAACTACTATACCTACCCATAATACTTCGCAGAACTATTATAAGTAAATGCATTTCTTGTTTTAAAGAATTATCACTGTTCTTACCTATTTCTGTTTTTTCATCAACTTCACAATTCTTTTCTTGAGCAAAACTATTTAGAAGACCATTAATGGAGTAAGCTGATTGTCCATTTGAGAAACTATCCATCGAATCAGTTATATCGTGTGAAACTCTGTTTATATCCATATTTTTTTTGAGAATTTTGTCCTACAAATTTTTGTTATGTAATTTTATATAAGTTTGAATATAAACAAAAAATAAAAAATGTGGTCGTACTAGTGGGTAGTAGAGGTGTTGAAAAAGTAATTATTTGTTACTCGAGAAATAACGGAGTAACGAATTCCGAAAATTAAATGATAACTTTCGTTACTTTGATTCCTTCGATTATTTTAGTCTTCAGTAATCACTTGAAAGTCGGTAATCCAAACTCAGTTCAGTTTTCATCTAAAGTAGAGTTTATACAGAAACATGGCATGACATAAGACATAGCATGACATGACAAAACATTACAGAAGGAAAAATGGCTGTTTATACAAAAAACATAACATGACATAATATAAAGCTTGGTCCAATCACAGCTTGACTTTTGTTCATGTGATTTGGATCTCAGCTGTCTTCTGTCATTTAGTTTTATGTTGTTGTTTTAAAAATATGGACAATGGTGAATTAATTGAACAGGTGCAGGGCTTCCCTGCCCTGTATAATAAAAAAGACAAGTGGTACAAAGTTAAGAATGCCAAAAAAAATGGCTTGAACTTCTTATTCATTGGGCAATTTTAAAGCGCCTTCTTTTTCAGACTCTTGTTCTACATATAGCACTAGCTGCAAGGCCAATGAGAAGTAGAAGCTGTATTTCTTCATCCATCTAAAACAAGTATATACATCACTTAAACAACCAAAGGGCCATCATCACATGTATTAGGGGAGCCCCAATTACCTGCAACAAAAATGAATGAAAAAAAGGCTACCCACTTATATGTACTTAAATATCTGACATTTTGCTTACCTTTTTTGCGTAATTATTTCCTTTTTAAACAAAAAAACCACATCGAAACTATCCAAACACAATATAAAAGTAGGGTTATAGTGAAAAATCGTAAACAAATGACGTCGCGATCATGCGCGTAATGTGTTTTCACACAAGACATGACATAAAAAGATAAAAGTTGGGCATCTTTTTATGTCGCATGTTATGTCATGTAATGTTATGTCATGTTATTTTTCTGTATAAACACCAACAGGGTTTGTCATAAGCTCAACTCTGTTATGTTATGTCATGCTATGTCTTATGTCATGCCATGTTGCTGTATAAACTCTACTTTAGATTATTATTTTTGTCTCTATTTTTATGTACTTTTAGATTTTAAGCATGTATTTCTTTGTATGTAAGGCATTAGATTTTTAAAACAAACTTGTACACAGAACAGTTCCTACGTAATTCCTACCTTTATTTTTACCTTCCTAGCCCGCGTAGCAATGGCTAGAGAAGGTATTATTTTCGACAAAAAATTTTTTTTTGAGATAACACCAAAAATTTGTTTGTATTTTGACCTCCTATCTTAGCAATATCGTTGTGATGTCTGTCTGTGTGCTTCTACACCGCTGAACCGATTTTTATAAAATATTCAGGTAAAATAACTTTCGACACTTTTACGAGCTGATTAGATTTTGGTCAAAATCCATGGATGCTAATGACAGTTTTTTGACAATTAAAAACTCAAAAAAGTGCTAACTTTTTAACGGAGCATCATACAGTGTTTTAAGAATTTAGTAGACTATATTTTGCTCAATAATTCGAGTTATAACCAAAGACTTCGTAGGAGCTTTATTCTCTGAGATATTTACAAAAAACTGTTTTTAACTGTTGCACTAATTGTATGACTGCATTAAATACAGTTATAGTTATCAAAGTAACGATAATAACGAATATATAAAATGATTAGTAGTCGAGTAATGATTAGTAACGAGTATTCAAAAGTAACGAAAATCAACACCTCTAGTCAGTAACGTAGCGTGGGGGGGGGGGGGGGTTTGTCGCCCCGAGGGCACTGTCGTCCTAAGCTTTATTAAGTAGACGGGCCAGCAACGGCAAATTGAGAGGGCGGCAAAGGAAACAAAAGACATGATGACCGAAGATTTCTGAGGGGCGCCCTTTTTAGCAGTCTGCCCCCCCCCCCGCCCCGTCAGGCACGCTAAACCGCCTCTTCCTCTAGTAGGTAGTCAAGAACCTTAAAAACTTAATTCAAAAACTAACTCTTATATAATTACTTACTTTTTTTGCAAAAATTATAAAAAAAACACTTTTTTTCAATTGTCTAATTTTTGGTAAACAAATAAACACACTTTAAACATTTTGCTTTACTCTATTTTTTTTTAACACACTAAAAAAATAACATAAACTGTACAGAGCTTAGATTGGAAAATATCGGATAGCATAGAAAAAATCCTCTATCGGAAGCCATATTTGGAATTTACTTTTTATTTAAGTACATACGTAGCTATGTATAGAGTTGAGCTCTACTTTTGTATGAATTTATAAGTTTTCTGATTCCAGAACTATGTGAGCTCTTTGAAGTTTCACACATAATAATATGTAGGTACAGGGTGTCTCATTATATTTTTCCCACCCTTTTATACCATTAATAATTGATATAGGAATGAATATACAAGAAATTGTGTTCGAATTCGCGAAATTTTTACTTTTAAATTGCATCTTGACTTTATTCCTGATGCCTACCATATTTGACAGGCGCTTAAATTTATAGTTTTTGCAAATTGGATGCTCCTTATATTATTTAATTAATAGATTAGGCTTGGAACATATTTTCCAAAAATACCCGATATGTCGTAGTTTAGAGTCATAGTTTCTGAGATATTAGCAATTATAACAGTACCACTCTTGTGTTAATTTTAGTATCCTTATTCCAAATTATGTTAGTCCCCATGTATCAACAGTGACTTTGTTGTCGTTACCGGTTGTCAATTTGGGCGTTATTTAAAAAAAAATAGTTGTCATTGTCACTGTTTATACATGGGGACTAATATAGTTCGAAATAAGGACACTGAAATTAACACAAAAGTGGTAATGTTATTTTTTTATCATTTAAAAATTTATCGCTAATATTTCAGAAAACATTTATCAAAACTGCGACATATGGGGTATTTTTGGAAAGTATATTCCAAGCCTAATCTATTAATTAAATAATATATGGAGCATCCAATTTACAAAAACTATAAATTTCAGCGCCTGTCAAATACGGTAAGCATCAGGAATAAAGTTAAGATGCAAATTAAAAGTAAAAATTTCGCGAATTCGAACACAATTTCTTATATATTCCTACATGAATTATTAAATGAGCATGAAGTTAGCGAAGCACCCATCGCAGATCGAATCGTGACTAGGTGGATAATTTGCCGTTAATTAGTCGTGAATTAGTTGTGGAAAAATTAATCTTGTCGCTCTTATTTTTGACCGTTTTTGAGGGTGCTTCGCTAACTTCATATGAAGTTAGCGAAGCACCCTCGTAAATATGGCTTTTATCAAAATCAAATATGGTGGATAATTTGCCGCTAATTAGTCGTGAATTAGTTGTGGAAAAATTAATTTTGTCGCTCTTATTTTTGACCCTTTCTTTGGGTGCTTCGCTAACTTCATATTTTGGCACCCATCGCAAATCGAATCGCTACTAGGTGGATAATTTGCCGTTAATTAGTCGTGAATTAGTCGTGGAAAAATTAATTTTGTCGCTCTTATTTTTGACCGTTTTTGAGGGTGCTTCGCTAACTTCATATGAAGTTAGCGAAGCACCCTCGTAAAAATAGCTTTTATCAAAATCGAATATGGTGGATAATTTGCCGCTAATTAGTCGTGAATTAGTTGTGGAAAAATTAATTTTGTCGCTCTCATTTTTGACCCTTTCTTTGGGTGCTTCGCTAACTTCATATTTTGGCACCCATCGCAAATCGAATCGCTATTAGGTGGATAATTTGCCGTTAATTAGTCGTGAATTAATCGTGGAAAAATTAATTTTGTCGCTCTTATTTTTGATCCTTTTTTTGGGTGCTTCGCTAACTTCATATGAAGTTAGCGAAGCACCCTCGTAAAAATGGCTTTTATCAAAATTGAATATGGTGGATAATTTGCCGCTAATTAGTCGTGAATCAGTTGTGGAAAAATTAATTCTGTCGCTCTTATTTTTGACAGTTTTTTTGCGTGCTTCGCTAACTTCATATTTTGGCACCCATCGCAAATCGAATCGCTACTAAGTGGATAATTTGCCGTTAATTAGTCGTGAATTAGTTGTGGAAAAATTAATTTTGTCGCTCTTATTTTTGACCGTTTTTGAGGGTGCTTCGCTAACTTCATATGAATTACCGAAGCACCCTCGTAAAAATGGCTTTTATCAAAATCGAATATGGTGGATAATTTGCTGCTAATTAGTCGTTAATTAGATGTGCAAAAATTAATTTTGTCGCTCTTATTTTTGACCGTTTTTGAGTGCTTCGCTTAATTTATATAAAGTTAGAGAGGCACCCAAAAAACACTTAAAACTAAACGCGACAAAATTAATTTTTCCACAACTAATTAACGACTAATTAGCGGCAAATTATCCACCATATTCGATTTCGATACGTCATGTCTAAAGCCATTTTTACGAAGGTGCTTCGCTAACTTCATATGAAGTTAGCGAAGCACCCTCAAAAACGGTCAAAAATAAGAGCGACAAAATTAATTTTTCCACAACTAATTCACGACTAATTAGCGGCAAATTATCCACCAAATTCGATTTTGATAAAAGCCATTTTTACGAGGGTGCTTCGCTAATTTCATATGAAGTTAGCGAAGCACCCAAAAAAGGGTCAAAAATAAGAGCGACAAAATTAATTTTTCCACAACTAATTCACGACTAATTAGCAGCAAATTATCCACCATATTCGATTTTGATAAAAGCCATTTTTACGAGGGTGCTTCGCTAACTTCATATGAAGTTAGCGAAGCACCCAAAAAAGGGTCAAAAATAAGAGCGACAAAATTAATTTTTCCACAATTAATTCACGACTAATTAGCGGCAAATGATCCACCATATTCGATTTTGATAAAAGCCATTTTTACGAGGGTGCTACGCTAACTTCATATGAAGTTAGCGAAGCACCCTTAAAAACGGTCCAAAATAAGAGCGACAAAATTAATTTTTCCACAACTAATTCACGACTAATTAACGGCAAATTATCCACCTAGTCACGATTCGATCTGCGATGGGTGCTTCGCTAACTTCATGCTCATAATTATTAATGATCTAAAAGGGTGGGAAAAAATATAATGAGACACCCTGTACAGGGGGATTGACCATATTTGACTAAATAGCTCCGTTAATATTGATCTGACAGTAATGTTTAAATTGTCAAAATTAAAGGATTTTTCCTGAGCCATCAAAATGTGTATCTCGGAAGCGAATCAATTTTCGGGACACCCTTAAACCAGCAATAAGATGTAAAATAAATATGTACAGGGTTATTGACCATATTTTACTCAATAGCTATCTTAAAGTAGTAGTAGCAAAGTAGCAAAGGATTTTTCCTGAGGCATAAGAATCTGATGTCAAAAATGACATATGTCAAACACTTTTTGACATATGGTAAATTTTTTTAAAGGAAACGCCCTGTATTTTATTTTTTTAGTCGAAAGGGCTCTTTTTCTGATTTGAAAAATTTATAACATATTGGCATTTGGTTTGGTCGTTTTCGAGTTATTTGCCTTTTGATTTACCATTTAGCTAACAATTTTTTTTTCTGTGTATATTGGCTTAAATATATTTTTCATTTGATAGAATTGCGTTCCAGATGATTTTGAAACATTTTTGTCGCGCCGTCTGCATGTCTGTCTGTAAAGACCAACGCGCATAACTTAAAAAGTGTTTAATAAAATTTGGTACATCCCCAAAAGAAATGAAGAATAAAATCCACCGGACACAAGCCGAAAAAAAGTGGTGGGGGTGGAATCGTGTGAGCTTAGGAGTCCATAAATTAGCAGAGTATAAAAATTAAATTTCGGACTTTCATTTTCTTTATTTTAAACCCGACGTTTCGGTTAGTAAGTATCTCTCACCGTTTTCAAATGTAAACTAAACAATCTAGTCTCTAGGGTAATACTTATACTACTTGGTGTGCAGTCAGGTGCGACGGACCGCCCCCTCTTTAATCCTAAGAGGCCTGTTTTCCTTAAGGAGTGGTTTCCATGTGTTTGGTATGTCCGTGCTTGGTTGACTGAAAATTTCTTGTTCTGCATTATAAACGCAGCTTCAATAAACTTTCGTTTTCGCCAACGCCACACCGCTAAACCGGATTTTTCAATATTGCCTAATTGGGTACTTTTTAGATGTTGATTTACTCTAACCTGAAGAGGGCGTTTTGTTTCACCTACATATGATTTACCACACTCAGACGGGATTTGGTAAATACATTCCTTATTATTTGAGGGATTTTCTGGTTTTGTTTTAGTTACAAAACTCCTTATCGTATTTCCCGATAAAAAGACTGTTTTTATATTATAGTGCTTGTCTATTCGTCTTGTATTCTGAAATCCCTTGAATATATAGAATGTTAATAACACCCAATGGATTATTACTTTAAGAATGTGCTTTGTTTGGTTTGTTTTTAATTTTAGAGATCGTTGAGTTTATTATTTTTTCGGAATAACCATTCTGTTGTAAGTCCTTCCTAATGTTGTTAATTTCGCAGAGTATGTTTTTTGTGTTCGTAAAATTATTTCTAAAATCATACAAAATATAGTGTACCAATTGTAAACTTTTACTTCTCAAAGCATTTTTAAACCAGTCTTTTTCAAACACCTTTAAACTATAGCACATCGTTCCTGTGGGAACTTATCACCGCGACAGACAAACGTATGCTAGTCTGGGACCTTTTTGATGTTTCAATGTCAAACTATTGATCCCCACTGTATTGTGATATTGTTCCCCTAATATTCGTCAAAAAAACTTGTTGAAAATTTGTGTGAACAATCTGGTGTCTGAGTTGTTTTTCTGTTGCTAACAACGATAGCTACAAGCTAAGTTATTTTTATATAAGGCATAAAAAAAGTTTTCTGAAAAAAATTAATGTTTTGTTTATAACTTTTATCCAAAATTTAAGAGTTTTAGAAGGGGCATGGTCCGATGCTCCTCCTGATTGCGTCACTGGCTTGAATATGACTTTTATTGGTCTAAAACGTCAATATTGGTTAGAACAGGGCTATCAAAATGGACGGGCCACGATCCTCCACTTTGTTGACGTCACATCCGGGGCTGATTTTTTTTGATGGTCACGTTACGACACAGCTGATTGTCTTTAAAATATTGAAGTTGGAATGACGGTTCATGGATATTTGATTTTTTTTTTAAATAAAGCCGTTTTTGAGATTGTTTTTACTTTATTCTGGCAGAACAATTTTTTTAAAATGTATAGTAAGCCCTAATTTTTCATAACCGCTTCATTAGCTCACACAAAAATTAAGTTTAAAGCAGAAGCGAATCTGACAATTACATATGACAAAGTCAAATACATGTCAAATATAACAGTTGGCATGTGGTACATGGCGGGTAATTTGAATTCAAAATAAGGAATGCTAAATCTTGAAGATTTTAACCTTTTAATCATGTTACTTCCTTACAAACCTTTGGTAGAATATCGGGATGGTGTCTGAGAATATTTCACTGAAATTTTGCGGAAATCTGTAGTGCCATTTTGAAAATATCATAAAAAAACGTCTGACCTCCCATAAGACCCAATGTAAAATTCAGCCCCGGGAGAACAGCTGATTTTTTCAGGGTCGTGGCCTCCATTTTTGTGTTGGCCTTGGTTAGAATTTCAATTTTTCATTTCGAGAAAATATATCAAAATTTAAAGCTATATGTCGATTTTTTTTAACATATTAAATTGCTTTAAAGATATATGTATAAAATTACAAAAATAGATAATGGTAAAAAATATGAAGACAGTATATAAATATAATCATGGATAAGGTAACAAAAGCCTAAAGACCAATGGAAAGACAAATGTTACATGTACAGCGTGTCCCATTTTCGATGGGATTAAATGGGAAACTCGGTTATTATTAAAGATATTGATTTTCTGATTGCACCTTACCGTGCTCTTTTTTTGAGCCCTTAAAAATGGCGTAATCAGATTTTTGCTATACCCCGTAGTTTCGCTAATACAGGGAGTTTTTGAAAAAATTGTATTTTTAATAATCCCTTGTATCTCGCTTATTTTGCGAGATATTTTTATTCTGTAAAAACCTTTTCATGGCAACTTTTTTAGAAGAAAATAATGACGTTGTCAACTTTTTAAAATATTGTTTAGTTTTTGAGATATGGTATTTATCATAAAAAAATTAAATACGGACCTGGATTTTTTTTATTACTATTTTGATTGGTTTCATGCTAGTATTATCATAAAATAATAAAAAGTTTAAAATTTTTTGTTTTAAGGTAAAAGAAAAATATTTAATATTAAAAAAAAAATTAGTCCGAACCTGGATATTTTCAACACAATTATAAATTAAAAATTTGCTAGATAAACAATTTTTAGTTTAACTGTTTTGATACTTAGCATATTAAAATGGTTTTACGTTAATTTACAGATTTATTTGAAACAGTCTACAAAAAATACAAAAAAAAAAACAATTTACTGATTACCATTATGTGTAAGACATTGTTGGCATTTTTGAGTAATTTTTCTTAACGCATTTTGTATAAAAATATTTCTGCCATTTAAATATTGGGATTTTGTTGCTTGAATGAAGCAGTCACACATATCACATTTTTCAAAATCTGAATATGGTCGATTTCTAGCCAGTTTAAAATAATTGTAAGCCATTCACAAAAATGACAAGTAAAATGACAATGTAAATTCCACGCTTTTGTTTTGTAAATTTCATGACCTGCTGTGCTACCATCAAATAATTAGTATGATATTATTTTTGTAACTTTTTAACGTTTTTTACTTTATTTATAAATCTTTTAATTATCATTTCAAAACAGATAGACTAAAAATTGTTCAATTAGTGTGTCTTGCAATTTTTAATTTATAATTACGTTGGAAATTTCCAGGTTCGGACTATAATTTTTTTTTAAATATTAAATAGTTTTTTTAACCTTAAATCAAAAAAAATATTAAATTTTTATCATTTTAAGGTAATAATAGCATGGAACCAATCAAAGTAGTAATAAAAAAAATCCAGGTCCGTATTTAATTTTTTTATGATAAATACCATATTTCAAAAACTAAACAATATTTAAAAAAATTGACAACGTCATTATTTTGCTCTAAAAAAGTTGCCATAGAAAGGTTTTTACAGAATAAAAATATCTTGCAAAATAAGCGAGATACAAGGAATTAATTAAAATGCAATTTTTTCAAAAACTCCTTGTATTAGCGAAACCACGGGGTATAGCAAAAATCTGATTACACCATTTTTAAGGGCTCAAAAAAAGACCGAGTTTCCCATTTAATCCCATCGAAAATGGGACACGCTAACAGATAAAAAAAGGAATGAATGGATAAGAAATAAAACAAAAGTAAGGGATGTCAGAGGAGAAGTAGTAAAATTAAAATAGAAATTTGCCGGTCATAATATCAGACAGAAAGACGATCGATGGATGGAATTAGTATTGTAAACTAAAGACCTTAGGAAAATAAAAGAAGTAGGGGAAGACCCCAAATGAGATGGGCGGATGATTTGAAGAAACACGCGGGAACTAGATGGATGAAGACGGCGACAGACAGAGAAGAGTGGAAGATATTGGGGGAGGCCTATGTCTAAAGATGGATTGAAGAAGGATAAATAGATAGATAGATAGATATAAATATAACTATTTTCGAGCTAAATACTAAAGGAAAAATTCAATGTCCCAATCTGTAACACAGGGACAATATCTGTAAAATTGAAAATTAATTTTACGGAACGGGACGATTCGTGTTACAGATAAGATAATTACTTTTTTTTTACGTTTGTTCAAGATTTCAATGCTGTTTTTTTTTTTTAGAAAATGGTATACAAAATATATTTAATCCCGTCGAAAAATGGAACACGCTGTACCTATACTACTGTTGTGATTTTTTTTTAACTCGCAGTCGGTGCTTTTTTGTTAAGTCAATTCATTCATAAACTTGAACATTTTTACGACCATTTTTGGAATTGAACAATTTGTATAAATCCTAGACCTATTTAACTTTTTAATAGGTTTATATACTTTTATTACTCAGGAAGTTTTATAGGTTTTTATTTTATTTTCTGTTTGTGCCTAAAAGGCGGTGTTTTTATAGGTGATTTACCTGCTAGAGTCTGGAATTTTTTTATTGTGATTTTAGACAAAACACAGAGTGTTATAAAAAAATCTGTGCTCTCCTGATTTTTTGAAACATTTTGCGATATTATTATTAAATTTTTATTTTTTCTTTCCTTAATCCTAACTTTAAAAGAGCTTCTTATAAAATGGCTGAAACAGTGTACAGTGGGGTAAAACAGGCCCAGCAAGGTGGCCATACTGCCGTAGGGAGTTTAAAGTTTAAATGCTTGCTTAAGAGTTACATTGTAACATATTTTTTTGTTGGTACATTTTTATGGGTTTCTAATAGCAATATTTAAGTAACAAAACAAAAAAAAAGTTACAAATTATTACCTATTTAAAGCCATTTTTGGTCCTAACTCAGTTTTGATTTTTTTGCAGATAGGTGAATCTTACTTAGAACGGCAGCATAGTGCATGGGATTTTCCTGCCCACAAAACTCCATTCATTCATTCATTCAAGTCTCTAATTTAGCTACGAGTATAATAAATAGCTACGATTATAATAATGTAATTACATATTTAAATTTAGTGGTTTTCTACCTAAAATTTACAAATATCATAATCTTATTGCACCTTTCTTATAACAGGGAAGATAACTGATAACCTCTTTTTGAATACCTAATTATTTATAACCTTTTGATTTTTGGGGAACCAACATTACTGAATCCACAAGGGGTATTCTTTATTGACATTTTAAATATAATTTTATAAACCGGACTTGGTCTGAAGGGTGTAAGTGATATAAGAAATTTTTCTAATACATCTTTACTTTACATTTATGAAGATCACATTGATGTGAGTATAACAAAATTGTTTCTAATTTTTCTCACTTTGTCTATAATATATATAACTATTTCGTAAATGACGATGAAATTTTTGAGGTTATGTTTATTACAAGGGGTCAACAACTATAATAGGCAGAAAGGTGTAAACATTTTTAGGCGGTGCTAGGCAGTTATTAGGCAGAACTAAGGAGGACCTCTAAATGCAGGATTAGGCAGTGCACATGCAGGCTAAATGTAGGACTGAGCAGTGCATATGCAAGACTAGGCAGTGCATAGGCATGACTAGGCAGTACCTACGCAGGACTATACAGTGTAACCTATGCAGTACTTCAAGTATTGCTGGTCGTTGTATACTTTTTGCCTCCCTGTCCTGCAATTTTTGATTGTTTCCTAATGCTTAAAATAATAATGATTGGGTATTTAATTGAATCTATTTTAAGTGGCATATTAAACAAAAAAGCAAAACATATAACCTAATCTCAAAATCTAAATGAGCAAAAGTAGGCGAAGAATATCATAAAAGAACTTTCAGTTATATACAAAACAACTCATCGAATACATACATCAACACTTTAACGTTTCTAAATTCCGCAGAACAAAAATCACTGTTGTTGGCAAAGAAGCCTGCCACCATAAAGGAATAGAGCATTGGCAAGTTGGAGCTATCGGCTTTGGAGAATCCGTTTTCCATTGAAAATATTTTTTATAAGCAAAACACAAAATAAAATCTAATTTAGGACGATAATTCGCACTTTAAACCAAAGCAAACATTACATAAGAAAATAACACAGAAAATAGGTTCGTTCGAGGCGTTTACTGTTTTGTGACGTCACTCACAGCTGATTGGTAGACCGTCTGTTTTGAATCACGTGGCTAATTGTTTTAATTCAATGAATTTATTTCATTAAAAGAACTATGAATTTGAGAAAAAAATTAAACAAAAAAGTTTGTTTTTAGCATTACCAAGACCCAAAGAGATATCTAAAAATAAATATATATTTATTTTTTACTACTGTCAAACACCCTATTCTCTATGGGCTCAAAATTGTGGTCAAAATTCTAACCGTTTCAGAATATCCCTATTTTTTTATTCTCAAAACTGTGGTTTTAATTTTTTTTTGACTTAATACCCTTTACTCTAATAGTTACAAGAAGAATTACGCTGACCCTTACAGTCAGTTTTTGACCTGTGCAATCATAATTTTGTATTGATAACAAATTAAAACAAACATATTATTTACATAAAAATGCTATTGAATAATATTAGTTTGTAATTTTTTTCTTGAAAATTTTATTAACAATGTTTTCTGTAAGAGTTTTGCTGGTGAACTCTCGCGAATTTTTAACAAACAAATATTTTTCAAGCTCCGCACATGGTGAAAAAACTTCTTTATACGATTTTCATGTTAAAAACGGCGGAAAAATTGTCAATTTTGGTGGTTTTTTGCTGCCAGTGCAGTATCAAGATCAAAGCATAGTAAACTCTCATCTCTGGACTAGAAAAAATGCTTCAATATTTGATGTATCGCATATGTTGCAGACAGAAATTAAGGGTAAGTTAAAAAATTACGGAAAATCTTAATATCGTGAAAGCTCTTGTAATCACACCAAACTCAGAGTCTCTGCATGTTGACATAATTGGATTAATATATCCAAATATGTCAACATACAGGGACTTTAGGGGAACGTAGTGTGAATTTGGTTCCGGAAACTATGGACAGTCGTTTTTACTCGGTATTCTAGCGCGGATCTGGATCAAAATCAAGGGGGGTGGGGTAGTTCTCCTGTTTTCTCTTTAATTATTAACAAAAAGTGCATATTTTTTTCTAGGAGAGGTAATTACTACGTTACCCCCCCCCCCCCTCAAATCCGCGCTTATCTGTATTCGGCAGAGATTTTCTGTAGCCCCCATGTCAGTTTATATCGTTCATGCGCTGAGCTGTAGGCAAATTATCCACCTAGTAGCGATTCGATTTGCGATGGGTGCCAAAATATGAAGTTAGCGAAGCACCCAAAAAAAGGGTAAAAAATAAGAGCGACAAACCTAATTTTTTCACAACTAATTCACGACTAATTAGCGGCAATTAGCTTGTCTAACGAATTGTCACGATCAGCTGTTTTTCGATCCAAGATGGTCGCCATAGGACAAACAAAGCGTTTTCCCATAAGCCGCAATGTTATCAAAAACGTAATTTTAAAAAAAAGTAAAACGATTTAATTTACAACAAAGATGTTGTTTTAAGTATTGAACCTTTGTACACATGGGAAAAATGCGTTTTTCTTAATAAAAATCAATTGAAGCCAGTAAATCTCAAATAAAAGGGACCCTGTTTTGTTCAAAGGTCAGGTTATGTTTTTATTTACTTTTGTTTTTTTTTACTTTTTTTCCAGTTTTTTACTCAGTTTGAATCATTATTATTAGTTTCTGTGCTGTTGTGAATTGTGGCAGCTGGGGAGAGCTTGATAATGTTAGTTTTGATGGAATGCCAAGTATTTTGACCTTAAAAATTCATCTTGATTTAAATGAACTAGGTATCAGCTCAAAGAAGGGAAAAGAAAGTGGATAAGTGCTCTATTACCTGACTTAACAGAGGATTAATTGAAATATTCGAAAGTTTTTTGTCAGGTTTGTTTTGGATAAATGTGTAACTGCCATTTTGGCAACATTTTCTATTGGGATCTTTTTTGTGCTTGAGTGGACCTTTTGCAGAAGTGTAACATAGAATTGTGTTAAACTGTAAGAAATATTTCACTATGATTTTTTTACTATTCGAGGCAAGCAACTTTCAAAACTAGAATACAGCAATGATCATGACTGGGGTCTCTCCTGAATGGATTATTGTTTCAAAACGGTTGAAAAATTTTAAAAATGGTGGTTGAAAAAAGGGTCCAGAGGAGAAAGAAAAGGAAAACAATATAGTGTGAATAATGAGCTGAACCAAATTTGTACACCATCCTACAGAACTCTTAAATAAACTTTTGGTAGTGTAGCGTCCTGTATAGTGTCGAGTGAAGTCCTGTATCATCAAAGTTTCTTTTTCTTTAATAAATATTTATTTTACAGACCTCAAAACAGTTTAGAATAAACTGGTGAATTTGACAATCTCCCTAACTCAAACCTCTTTTTATCTTAAACTATTTTGGTGCAAATTTTCCTTTGTTCCCATGCTTTTTGACACCTAAAACTTGTACACCGTAAAATTTGTATAGTATCTGACTGGACCTACTACAAGTCCTGTTGTGAAATTTCTACGGTACTGTTCTGGGCTTATTACCAAAAAAATTTTTTTATGGCATCATTAATAATAGATGGAAAAAAAAGTAATCTTTGTTGACTTTGATGACCACAAGAAAAACAAATAAGTTCTCTCAGATATTTTTTTCAATTTCTCTCAAAAAAAGTTGGGTTCTAATACTCCTAATGGGTCATATGCTGTTATGCCCAATTATAGAGTAGAGTATATATTTATTTGCATAAACTTTTAGATACATAATTGAGCAAATATTGTTACAAAAAAAACAGTAATAGCAACAGTAGTAATACAACAACGAATATTGTACTGTTGTAAAATTTGAACAGTACTTACTGTTGTGAGCTGATGAACCTTAGGTTTGACCGTACTTAAGCCCTATGTTTTATAGTTCATGGAAAATCATATGGTGATGTACGGTGTGGAGGCCAATGACATGGAAAAACTGTATTTTAATTTTTTTTTTATATAATGTTTACTTATATTTTTTTTAAATAAACATATTTTGTAAAGTACTTATTAGAAGTTTGCTTGACCAACCTCAGTTGGAACTCATATGTGCATATTGATCTGTTGGACTGACCTACCTATAAGCTGTGCCTCTTTTTCATGTCACTACTGGAGGGTTAAAACCGAGTTAAAACAATTAAACTTTGTCTAAACCTAAAAATCATAGTGAAATATTTTTCACAGTTTAACGCTATAGAAGGCCTATTACTTAGTAAAAGGTTTAGTCAAGTACAACAAAAGATCCTAATAGAAAACCTGAATCTGATGAGAAAAGTTTAGTCTATTTCAATTTCGTCTCTGTTAAGTGAGCCTTGAAGTGAGCTCTTTGAATAGAACTACTTTCCCCTACCTTGGGCTGATAGTTCATTGATTCATTGGTCAAAAAACTTCAAAAACCTTTGGGGGCCTGATACCTTTGGGGGGCCCCCAGAGGTCTTATGATGTACTTTATGCTATTTTTTCTGGTTATTCATGAAATATATGGAAAATATCTAAAAAAATATGTGGTTTGGGGGGGTCCGGGCCCCTAGCCCCCCGCCCCCTTGGTGCGCCCATGTAATAATTCAAAATAAGTGAAAAAACTAGAAAAAAAGTTAAAAAAAAACAAAATAAACAAAAACATAACCTACTTTTTTGAAGAAAACATGGTCCCTTTTATTTCAGATTTTCTCGCTTTAGTTTAATATTTTTAAGAAAAACGCATTTTTCTCATATGCACAAAGGATCCGTTCTTAAAACCGATTAATTTTTGAGACTAAAGCTCTTGTCGTTTTTGTAAAATTTACGTTTTTGTTAACATTACGGCTTATGGGAAATCTGTTTGTTTGTCCTATGGAAGACATCTTGGATTTGATCATATGTTTTGTTAGACAGCCCTATTAATCCACCATATTCGATTTTGAAAAAAGCCATTTTTACGAGGGTGCTTCGCTAACTTCATATGAAGTTAGCGAAGCACCCTCAAAAACGGTCAAAAATAAGAGCGACAAAATTAATTTTTCCACAACTAATTCACGACTAATTAACGACAAATTATCCACCTAGTCATGATTCGATCTGCGATGGGTGCTTCGCTAACTTCATGCTCATCGAAAAACTTTACCCTTACTTTTGCCATGCTGCAGTGAAAAATAGGTACAAACAGGGTTAATACAAATAAGTCAATTTTATTTTGCTTAATTATCTCTTTATCATTTAGCGAAACTGAGACCCGATAGTTTCTTATTTATCTCTATTTTCGTATTTTTTACTTATTTATGTGAAAAGAAATTCACAAGGGAACCTTTAAATTTCGAACACATTCCAATCTATGTAACAAGATATACCGGATCTTTTTTTTCTTTTAATTTCATCAAAACATCGATACGTATAGTGAATTCAACTCTCATTCATTCATCGAATTTTTTGAATGAAATACCACCATGTAAGTTTGTACTATAGTTACCGGATTAAGTACTACTTTAAAGGTACTTCTGTGTGTGTGGTAGCATTTTGATTGAACTGAATTCTCACACAAATATACCGCCGTCTTTAATCCACGTTAAGGGTGTTTAAGGGAGTATGTTGCAAGCAAACAATGCTTTGTAAAAGTTTAATATCCGAATTTCTTGGAATGTGCCGTTGTGGAATTTAAAAAATTTTGAGCGGGTGGGTTTATGAGAAAATCACATGTGCGGTAGTCCCATAGAAATTAGCAAAGGACAGAGACCATATTAGAGACCTATTATACCTATTTCCACTACTACTACTATGTCAGTTTAGAACGTTTTTCTACGTTGTCCGACGCCTATTCTCCACCTCATTCGATCCTGACAATCATCTTCCGTCAGGTTTTTTTGACTTATTGATCTTTGGATTGACTGTTGCCATTCCAGTTTAAGACGCCCTATTTTTCTGCGCCCTCTTGGTTGCCATTCTAGGACCTGCTTTGGTAATCTTTTGTCGTTCATCCATTATACATGGCCGTACCATATCAGTTGTCTTTTAGTGATGTCATCCGTTATGCTTCCCTCGATTCCCATTCTTTCTTTTATGATCTCATTTCTTATATGATCTGTTCTAGATATTCTCATTGATCTCCTTATTGCATCCATTTCGACACGTTCCATTTTTGCTTTGTATTTTTCTGTTACGCGACAAGTCTCTATTACATACAGCAGCGTGCTTTTCACCATTGTTTCATATATGTTAAATTTTACATTTTTTTTATCTCTCTGCTCCATAAAATACTGTTAAGACAACCAATTACCTTTTTTGCTTTTACTATTCTTTTTTCTAGTTCTTTACAGTCTGTTCCTGTCTTATCAAATGTGACACCCAAGTATACATACTCATTGCATGGAGATATTGTTTGTCCATTGTCTAGTTCTAACTCACTTGATTCGTTTTCAATACATAGTTGTCTTGTCCATATTTCACTGTTAACCCCCACTTTTAGTATTCTTCCGTTAACTTTCTCATCATATTATCCACGTCTTCTTTATCATTAGCTACAATTACTTGGTCGTCAGCAAACTGTAGTGTGTATATGGTAAATCGGTCATTAAGTTGTATTCCCATGCCGTGTACTTTACGTTTTCATTTTTTTAGAGCTACTGCGATATATATTTTAAAAAGAGTTGAAGTGATACAACATCCCTGTCTTAAGCCTTTCGTTACCTGGAATTCTTTTAAAAGTCGATTTCCAATTTTAATTTTAGATTTTGACCCTTTGTAAAGTTCTTTTATCGCTTTTATATATGTATGATTGATATATGAATGATGTATGATTCTAAGTGGCAAATACAAGTTAGTTTATATTTATATATCTTCCACTCTTCTCTGTCTGACGCCGGCCGTGTTCAGCCATCTAGTTCCAGAATGTTTCTTTAAATCGTCTGCCCATCTCATTTGAGGTCTTCCCCTACTTCTTGTATCCAGGTCTAGGATCGACAGGTGAGTACAGGAAGGATACATTGGATATCTATACACTTTCGTTCTGAGGTACTGAGGATATTTTTTATTTTTTATTATGTAGCTTTATTTACTGATTGCTGCCCAGGCCAATCTTACTCGTCTCCTGATTTCAACTGTGTGGTTTTCTTTTTGAAATTTAGTATTTTGTCTCAGATATTCCTTTATCGTGATATCTTCATCTGTGTTTGTTATGATTTTAGTTTTAGTGTAGTTCACAGTCAAGCCTATATTTTTAGCTGCTGTATCCTGTTCTTCAATTATTAGCTCACACATATACTATACTATAGTAGTGTGAGCTATGGTGATCCTAATTTTTTCGAGAAAAAAAAAGTTGCTCCGATTTCAAAAATTTTTATATATCTTTGCGTTTCAGATGATTTTGAAACTTTTTTGTTGCGCCGTCTGTCTGTCTGTCTGTATGTCTGTCAGTCTGTCTGTCTGTAACGACAAACGCGCATAACTCAAAAACCGCTGGGCCGATTTTAATGAAATTTGGTACCTGGGCTGGGTCTTGGGTCGAAATGGTCCCATTTAAAAATGAACAAAATCCACCGAACACAAACCACATAAAAGGGTGGGGGTAGATTTCAAAAATTAGAGTTTATGTGAAAATATGGCGTGTGTGATATCAAACGAAAGGTAATTGAGTCTGCAGTTAAACAAAATACATTTTAATTTATTTAAAAAAAAAGGGTGG
Source organism: Aspidapion aeneum (assembly GCA_963576565.1). Taxonomy (NCBI): domain Eukaryota; kingdom Metazoa; phylum Arthropoda; class Insecta; order Coleoptera; family Brentidae; genus Aspidapion; species Aspidapion aeneum. The sequence goes on along the minus strand of OY755046.1, from coordinate 66,100,872 downwards.
GGGTATATTTTAAAAATAAGAGATTAAGTGAAAATATGGCGTGTGTGATATCAAACGAAAGGTAATTGAGTCCGGAGTTTAACAAAATACATTTTAGTTTTTGTTTTTTTTTAAGGGTGGGGGTAGATTTCAATAATTTGAGTTTAAGTCAAAACATGGCTTGTGTGGTATCAAACAAAAGGTAATTTAGTCTGGAGTTGAATAAAATATATTTCAGTTTTTAGTTATATTAGCTCACATGTACACTATAACTACAGTACCTACCTAGTGTGAGCTTAGGGGTCCATATATTGGCAGAGTATTTTTCTTAGTTTTTCTGTCTTATTTGTTATTAAGGCAATATCGTCAGCAAATATTGTCCGCTTATTTTAATGCCGATTTCATCCCAATCTAAGTTTTTAAAAACATCCTTCTTCTTATGCGGATTTGTTTGGTTCCTTCGTGGATTTTGATAAACTTAGTTGCTTCGCTATATTATATTGGATATTAAGTCTGTGTATCTTTGATCTATTCGGCTATTAATTAAAGATGCTTTTCGTTACCGGTGCTCAATGCTATCGAAAGGTTTTTTAAAGTCTATAACCGCAATATATATTGGAATCTTGTATTCGTTGGCTTGTTCTATTAAGATTTTTCATGGTTAATAAGTGGTCAACTGTAATGAACCCCTTTCTGAAGCCTGCTTGTTCTTTTGATTTGTATTTATCGAATTTTGTTGTTAGTCTATCTGTTATTATTTTCGTGAAAAGCTTATAAATTACATTAAGGAGTGTTATGGGTCGATACTTTTTTAGGCCGGCACTATATCGCTTTTCTTGAGTAGAATATTGGTTATGGATTATTTCCAGTGGTTTGGGATTATTTTTTCTTTTAGTATTTTATTCAGAAGAATATGGTGGGTGTTAACTACAGCTTTACCACCGTACTTGAGCATCTCTGCCGTTACTCCGTTCTTTTCCAAATCACCTGGAAAAGATGGATATAACAATTAGCTTTAACTATATAATCATTGTAACCAGGTAATTGTTAAGACTATATTTTAAAAAAAACGACGTTTTTTTAATCAAAATTTCCTAACAAAACAGAAAATTTATTGTCTTAAGTGAGGAGAATTAAAATGTCTTTATGCAAGAAAGTTTTTACTAGAAATAATAAGCAATTTGCTGTGATTTGAAGTAAGAAAAAATTGTACTTCGAATTTTGTTATTTCATTAAGATCATTAAATAAAAATTTATCTCTTAACGTATAATATAAATCACATACAAATAACAATTAACAACATTCCCGTACCATATTCAAATCAGGCAAAATATCTCGGTATAACACTTGATGCCAAATTGCGCTGGAAAGCACTTGTTAAGAAAAAAAAAGAAGAACTTGAGATAAGGTATAGAAAAATGAACTGGCTAATTGGAAGGAAGTCCAATTTAACAATTCATAATAAGTTACTGCTTTATAGACAAATACTAAAACCAGTATGGACATATGGTATTCAACTATGGGGTTGTGCTAAAGAGAGTAACATTCTAGTTGTACAGAGATTTCAAAATAAAGTATTAAGAAACATTGTGAATGCACCTTGATACGTTCGAAATAGTGACCTTCATCGAGATCTAAAAATCGAAACTGTAGCAGAGACTATAAAAAAGTACGCAAAAAGCCATGAAGATAGACTCCATCGGCATGTGAATGTGGAAGCAATTCAGCTTCTAGACAATACTATGCTAGTTCGACGACTAAAAAGAGTGAAGCCGTTTGAGCTAGTAAAGTAAGTGAATTACACATAAAACAAAATAATGCTATAAACACAACACAATTGTGAGTTACAGACTAAACAAAGCGGGGAGAACTGTTGAGTGAACCCTAAGTTTAAATCTGACTTTTCTAGTAAATTAAGTTAAAACAAAATTACTAATTAGTCTTACTGACTAGATTGTAATACAATAAACACAGTGTGTTTGATAAATAAAAAAAACTCTCTTAACGTTTCTTGTTCTATGGATTGTTCCAGTTCGAAATTGTATACAAATAGTTCCAATAAGTTCTTCTCAAGAAATTTCGCGCCAATTTATGAAAAAAAAAATTGGCGCGGTTATGAGGACTTTCGGCAGGTCTTTTGAGCGTTTATTGGGCTAAACATCCGGTGCTTTTTGAAAGTTTTGTAAGAAAAATGATTTAAGACGAACATCGTCAGGTTGTTTTGTCAAGTGGGCTTCTTACAAAGTTCTGTGAGAATATAGACTTAAGCCAACAGCCTTCATATATACAGGCTGTTCAAAGTTAAAGCGGTACGATTGTTCGTTTTAAAACTAGAGGGTTGGTCAAATTGGCAAAGTTGTAGTATTTTTTCGTAAAAAAAAGAAACGTTTTAAAAAAACGCGATCGTAAGTAGAAAGTAAAATATTTTTTGTTGGGACACCCGATACACAATACCTTTAGTCGATAGAACATTTAATTCTAAATAAAAATTGTTCTCAGACTTTTTTTCCTGAAGGCAAATATAAAAAAGATATAAACGATTTTTTAAACAAAAGCAAATAACTCTAGATAGCTTTATATAGATTTAAAAACCCCTTTATAAAGGCCTTTAAGAAAAAAGTCATAGAGCAACTTTTCATTAAAGCCAAATATTATGATGGAAAAGATGGATATAACAATTAGCTTTAACTATATAATCATTGTAACCAGGTAATTGTTAAGACTAAATTTTAAAAAAAACGACGTTTTTTTAATCAAAATTTCCTAACAAAACAGAAAATTTATTGTCTTAAGTGAGGAGAATTAAAATGTCTTTATGCAAGAAAGTTTTTACTAGAAATAATAAGCAATTTGCTGTGATTTGAAGTAAGAAAAAATTGTACTTCGAATTTTGTTATTTCATTAAGATCATTAAATAAAAATTTATCTCTTAACGTATAATATAAATCACATACAAATAACAATTAACAACATTCCCGTACCATATTCAAATCAGGCAAAATATCTCGGTATAACACTTGATGCCAAATTGCGCTGGAAAGCACTTGTTAAGAAAAAAAAAGAAGAACTTGAGATAAGGTATAGAAAAATGAACTGGCTAATTGGAAGGAAGTCCAATTTAACAATTCATAATAAGTTACTGCTTTATAGACAAATACTAAAACCAGTATGGACATATGGTATTCAACTATGGGGTTGTGCTAAAGAGAGTAACATTCTAGTTGTACAGAGATTTCAAAATAAAGTATTAAGAAACATTGTGAATGCACCTTGATACGTTCGAAATAGTGACCTTCATCGAGATCTAAAAATCGAAACTGTAGCAGAGACTATAAAAAAGTACGCAAAAAGCCATGAAGATAGACTCCATCGGCATGTGAATGTGGAAGCAATTCAGCTTCTAGACAATACTATGCTAGTTCGACGACTAAAAAGAGTGAAGCCGTTTGAGCTAGTAAAGTAAGTGAATTACACATAAAACAAAATAATGCTATAAACACAACACAATTGTGAGTTACAGACTAAACAAAGCGGGGAGAACTGTTGAGTGAACCAACCCTAAGTTTAAATCTGACTTTTCTAGTAAATTAAGTTAAAACAAAATTACTAATTAGTCTTACTGACTAGATTGTAATACAATAAACACAGTGTGTTTGACAAATTAAAAAAAATCTCTTAACATTTCTTGTTCTATGGATTGTTCCAGTTCGAAATTGTATACAAATAGTTCCAATAAGTTCTTCTCAAGAAATTTCGCGCCAATTTATGAAAAAAATTGTTTGGCGCGGTTATGAGGACTTTCGGCAGGTCTTTTGAGCGTTTATTTGGCTAAACATCCGGTGCTTTTTGAAAGTTTTGTAAGAAAAATGATTTAAGACGAACATCGTCAGGTTGTTTTGTCAAGTGGGCTTCTTACAAAGTTCTGTGAGAATATAGATTTAAACCAACAGTCTTCATATATACAGGGTGTTCAAAGTTAAATCGGTACGATTGTTAACTTCGTTATTTTTAAAACTAGAGGGTTGGTCAAATTGACAAAGTTGTAGTATTTTTTCGTACAAAAAAAAACGTTTTAAAAAAACGCGATCGTAAGTAGAAATTAAAATATTTTTTGTTGGGACACCCGATACACAATACCGATAGAACATTTAATTCTAAATAAAAATTGTTCCCAGACTTTTTTTCCTGAAGGCAAATATAAAAAAGATATAAACGAGTTTTTAAAGTAAAGCCGATAACTTTAGATAGCTTCAGATAGATTTAAAAACCTCTTTATAAAGGCCTTTAAGAAAAAAGTCATAGAACAACTTTTCATTAAAGCCAAATATTATTTTCATTAACTTTACTGTATACAGTGAAACCTCCTATAAGCGGACACTCACGGTTTCGTCGATTTTGTCCGCTTATTGGAGGTGTCCGCTTATGAGAGAGAACTGCGAAATTTTGATATATATTTATTAACAATTTCCGCTGTTTGAGTTTTTCCGATATTAAATTTTTCAGCGATCTTTCGTAGATGATAGATGTTCCTTCTTCGAAACATCTTTAATTTTTTTCTACGTAAACTAAGAAGTGTTTTACTAGGCGCCATTTTAAAGAGATCTATTACTATCAGATACGACAGAAGTATTTAGTTTCCGCATTGAAACGGAAAGAGATAATTCCCCGGCTGCAGAGTGCGTTGTTGCCAACATACTATATAATATTTATGCCTATGTCGTGCAACGCTCCGTCCCGTCGTCAGAGGTTCGCGTCCGGTTAAAGGAGGTTTCAGAATTTTGTAACCAAAAAAAATTGTCTGCGTCCGGTTATTAGAGTGTCCGGTTATAGGAGTGAATTTTACATGTACAGAAATAGGCAAAACCTTGGTTCCAACAAATTTGTCCACCTAAAGGGAGTGTCCGCTTAATAGGGATGTCCACAAGGAGAGGTTTCACTGTACTAGTTGTGTAGCTCTAATATTATCGAAGTAAGTTAGTAAAAGTGCCGATTTAACTTTGAACACCCTGTATAAAAGGGCCATAACAGGTTGAATTTTGTGTAGGTACAACGAAAAAGCCCGCCAAAACCATATTTCTTGGATGGTTTGGTTTGTCTATGGCCTATGGGTCAGCTGATTACCCATAACTAATCAAAACAATTTAAAGGTATAGGTTTGTGTTATAGTTCTTCAAAAAACGCCGCTGAGATCTCAGCTGAGTGATAAGTACCAGTAGGTACCTTCTATTATTGCTGCAATTACCAGACCTAGAGACCCTGTATGATATATTTTAAAGAAATACAGACGCGATAGGCTTATTAAAGTCAAATTTATATATATATATATATATATATATATATATATATATATATATATATCTATATATTTACAAGTCTTCCGACACCCAATCTCCACACGTTTCTGTTTGCCCATAATTCATCATCTAGGGCTCTTATTCTTATTTCACTGTCTATTACTTCTCTCTAGCTTCTCCTTGGCCGTCCTCGTTTTCTTTGGCCAGTTGGTTTCCATTGTAGTATTTGTTTAGGTAGTCTTTTATCATTCATTCTTTGTCCATGTCCGTACCACACCAGTTGTTTTGTTCTTATATCATCCACTAAAATACGTTCACCCACTGTCGTAATTTCTCTTATTCTTTGATTTGTAACTCTTTCTCTTTTTGATTTCTCTGCTGCTCTTCTCCAATAGTCCATCTCCGTAGCGGAACGCATTTTTTCTGTTCTATCCTTGATTGGCCATACTGAGCCGTATGTAATAATACTTTTTACAATGGTTTTATATATAAGCTTTTTGTTATGTTTTGATATACTTTGGTCCCAAATTATTCCAAGTTATTGCTTTTCTTCCTTGTACGTTTCGATCTTTTATAGCTTTGTCTAGTGTTCCGTCAGCTGTAATTTTTAGACCTAAGTATTTATACTCATCACAGGACTGAATTCGCTGCCCGGTATTTAAGATTAGATCCTGTTTTATTCCACCAATACACATATACTCTGTCTTATTGAGATTAACCTCTAGTCCCTACTTATTGTACTCTTCTATTAGTTTTCGTGTCATATATTCGAGATCGTCATAATCCTGAGCCACTACTATCTGATCATCGGCGAAACATAAAGTATACAAGGTGGTTTCGTCCATCAGAATTCCCATGTTTTGGCATTTTCTCTTCCATACTTTAAGGACTTGTTCCAAGTATATCTTGAAGAGCGTAGGCGATATACAGCAACCTTGTTTAAGACCTTTATTTACTTGAAAGCCTTTGTTTGGTTTTGCTTTTATTTTAACTTTTGCCTCACTATTACGGTATAACTCTTTGATGGCCTTAATTAGTTGTACGCTTATGTTTGTGTTTTCCAACGCTTTCCAAAGTAGATTTAGTGGAATACTATCATATGCCTTCTGCAAATCGACGTAGAGCAGATGCAGCTCTTGTCCGTATGCCATTTTCTTTTCAATAACTTGGGTTATACAAAAGAGATGATCAGAAGTCGATCTATAAAGTCAAATTTATTTAAGTCAAAATCAAAGGAGGAAAATATCGGCCCTCTTTACTCTAGCATTGTTTAGAGAGAGACGCACCTTCCGTCCTTGTTAATTCATAAGCGTCGGAAAATAAAAATAAATGATTTTTGCCCAAACTCATATAAAAAAGGTGACCGACAAACCTTTATTTATATGTTGTATTGGTGTCACTCACTGCTCAGTAGTGTGTTGTGAATAAAAGGACGGGGGGGGGGGGTGAAGACCTTAAGGGGCGCAACTATAGGTATGGGAGTCAAATAAATTACAAACTTTTTTTAAAAATAATAACACTAATAATTCTATTTTTTTCTCAAAGGACGCCAGGGGCGCCAAGCGCAGAGGGGCGTTCGCCCCCCGGGTCCCTTATATGACACGCCACTGTCACTGCTGAAAACTTCTGAATGATTCCAGTGAAACGCCAATTTTTGTTTTAATTAATTTGACGGGTTTGTCGCGTCTCTATTTATTAAAAATATGTCATACATACAGGATCTCTAACTAATTCTCAAAAATAATTGTTAATATTGTTCTCAAAGAAACGTAGGTACTTTAATCTTGACACTTTTTTTCAAATCAGCCCACTATTAGCCGTATTCTATCCATATTTGGATATAGGACTCCCCCAATATCTTCCACTCTTCTCTGTCTGTCGCCGTGTTCATCCATCTAGCCCCCGCATGTTTCTTCAAATCGTCCGCCCATCTCATTTGGGATCTTCCGCTACTTCTTTTATTTACCCAAGGTCCCCAGTTTTCAATACATTTGTTCCATCGATCGTCTTCCTGTCTGATCTTATGACCGGCAAATTTCCAGTTTAATTTTGCTACTTCTCCTCTGACATTCCTTACTTTTGTTTTATTTCTTATTCATTCATTTCTTTTTCTATGTGTTAGCCTTACATTTTTGGGCTTTTGTTACCTTATCCATGTTTGATTTTGTAAGTGTCCAGGTCTGGGATCCATAGGTAAGTACAGGAAGGATACATTGGTTATACACTTTCCTTTTGAGGTACTGAGGATATTTTTTATTTTTTAATATGTTGCTTAATTTACCAAATATCTTGATTTCAGCCGTTTGGTTCTCTTTTTTTAGTATAACAATTTGACCCAGGTCTTACTTTACTTTCTCTTAGTTTATTTATATATGATATCTTCATCTGTGTTTGTTATGATTTTAGTTTTAGCGCAGTTTGCTATTTTCTTAACATCTTGGTTTAAGACCAAGCAGTAGCAATTTCCAGAAAACCAGAATTTAATCGAATTTTTTTGGCCAATCTTTTTGACATTGATCGGATCTCTCGAAAGCGGTTTTTGATCATTGATCGAAAACGACATAACAGTTTTACATACATACTTGGTTCAAGTATATTTTAATTTTATACAATTATTTAAAAAAATTCTGTGTAACACGCATTAACATATTAACCGGAGGAGACTAGGAAATAAACAAAAAAATCGGCCGTCTAGATAAACAATTTGTTTTAAAAAACGTACTTCTGCAGAAAAGAACTCATCGACTATTTTTGTTTGGTCCATAGAAAACTCTATTTTCTTTCTCTTTAAGAATCACCAAAATTATCCGATCTTTCCTTTACTTTTATTTCTTTTTTTAAACCAATGCACCGGAAAAAGACGAAACTGTTCTTCTTACAAACCCTTACCAGATTAATTATACACGACCAAATATGGATATATAACAAGCGGTGATAACTTTAACTTGTGCTTCCAGCATTTATTTTGCTACTCCTTCGTTTTCCTTTATTAAACCAGTGCGAGAGAAAAAAACAAAACTATTCTCGATTACAGTCCCTCACTAAAACAAAGGAATTAGAAAGATGCCGCAATCGTCTAGGCCCGCGTAAAGTATATTATTTTGTTCCTCTTTTGTTAAACTGATGCGAGAAAAAGAGACAAAACTATTCTTGATTAGAAGGTAGTCCCTTTGGACCCATTAGTATTTTGTAAAGGGTCAATGCGGCGTTTTTGACCTGTCTCTTTACGGTTCGGAATTGTTTTCGTGTTTTTTCTTAAAATATATTTTCGATCTGGACTCAAATTTAATCTTAAAAGACTTTAAAATGGTGTGGAAGTGTATTTTGTGCTAAAATCTCGACTATTTTAATCCAGAAGTTTCGTTTTACAAGTAAGTTAAATAACTTGTTTGACCTTCAAAACAAAACAAAGACCAGTGCCGTAGAAATCAATATAAAATCAGAAAAAAAATTTTTGGGTATTATATAAATAATTATTTATTTGTTAAAACTGTTTAAACATAAGCTTAGTTAAAAATGTACAGGGTGTCCCAAGTTTTGGTGTTTTGATACTTTTAACTGAACTACGAGCCTTGATTTTCAACAGATAAGGTAAAAAAGGTATCTTATTAATATGGAAAGTAATTTTTTTATGTATACCTTTTTTATTTAACCGTTTTTTTTTGTGTAAACAGTTTTTTTAGATTTGGATTGAGGCAATTTTTTAGGTTGGGTTAGTCCTTTTTACCTACTCTGAATTTTTAACGTTGTCTAACCTAAAATAAAATACACCAAGCTAAAAGCATCCTCATCAAACATCTAATTGTCAATGGGTATCTATTCAGCTGTAAACTAAATTAAATTGCTTGTTTTAATAAGTTAGGTATTTACTTTTAATAAATAAATATTTTGCCGCCGTCACTGGTAAATCGATCGACCATAAAGAATAAACATACGTCTGCTGTGTGTCGCACAGCGTTGCCATCGTCTTTCCAAAAAATATTTCTATTCTTTTCCAACTTATTGAAGCATCTAGGGGTCAAATCGAATTGTTTTGATGAATGAATTTTTGCCGCGGTTCCTGGTCTCCTCCGGTTAATACGTTAATGGTAACACGCCATTTTATTTCTTCATTATTTATATGCAAAAAAGGAGTTTCTCACATAAATCTAATGGAGTGCAAAACAAATTTAAATAGCCCATCCAGCTGAGATAGGTATTCATCTCGGAACTATCCCACACTCTGTTAAAAAGATTCTGGGTACCACCATTTAAATCAAACAAATCTATGTCAAATAATGTGGTTGTCTTTATTGCATTTCTTCAAGGAACCGTGCCCCAATGCTTCAGACCATTTATAATATGTTCTTCTTCTTCAAATCTTTTCTTTCTTCAGTTATTTCATAATAGAGACCTGTTGTACGAATCCAAAACAAATTCTTCGAGCGATTTAAAATTTAAAAACCAGTTTCGTCTGTATACAAAAAGAGGCTCTTTAAAAATGGACGACGTTATACGTCATCAGACACCACGTCTTCTGAAAAAAAATATGTAAGGCAGAAGACTTTTTGTCCCAGACCAATAATTGCTGATTCAATAGGCATGACCCAAGATTACAAACAAATGATTCTTATCTACACTATACAAGGTACTACTACGATGTTGGTTTAGAACGTTTTTCTACGTTGTCCGACGCGTATTCTCCACCTCCTTCGATCCTGACAATCATTTTCTGTCAGGTTTTTTGACTCAGTGATCTTTAGATTGACTGTTGCCATTCTAGTTTAGGACGCTCTCTTTTTCTGCGCCTTATTGGTTGCAATAGGACCGGCTTTGGTAATCTTTCGCCGTTCATCCGTTGTACATGGTCGTACCATATCAGTTGTTTTTTAGTAATGTCATCCGTTATGCTTCCCTCGATTCCCATTTTTTCTTTTATGATCTCATTTCTTATATGATCTGTTCTAGATATTCTTATTGATCTTTTTATTGCATCCATTTAGACACTTTCTATCTTTGTTTTGTATTTTTCTGTTACGCTACAAGTCTCTTCACCATTTTTTCATAATATGTTAAATTTTACATTCTTTTTTATCTCTCTGCTCCATAAAATACAGTTTAGACATCCAAAATCGTTTTTGCTTTTACTATTTTTTTTTCCAGTTCTTTACAGTCTGTTCCTGTCTTATCAAATGTGACACCCAAATATACATACTCATTGTAGGGAGATATTGTTTGTCCATTGTCTAGTTCTAACTCACTGGATTCGTTTCCAATACATAAGTACTGTGTCTTGTCCACGTTCACTGTTAACCCTCACGTTTGGTATTCTTCCGTTAACTTTCCCATCATATACTCTATGTCTTCTTTATCATTAGCTACAATTACTTGATCGTCAGTAAACTGTAGTGTGTACATGGTAAATCGGTCGTTAAGCGGTGTACTTTACGTTTCCAGTTTTTTAGAGCTACTGCGATATATATTTCAAAAAGAGATACAACATTATCTTTCTTAAGCCTTTCGTTACCATGTAGTCTTCTGAAAGTCGATTTCCAATTTTAATTTCAGAGTTTGACCCCATAAGGTCAGGAGATATAAATCAAGCCGTTTTAGAGCTACAAGATTTTTCAAAAGCTTACATTTTGGGAGGAGATCTATAACTTTTTATTTATATACTTATTTACCTAACAAGTGTGGAAAGCGATACCTTACCGCACGTGACGGCAGTTCCGCTCGGCGTCGTTCGGTCAAGCTGTCAAGGGTGGTAAAGACGTGTTAGCAACAATATTTTACGTATGAGTGTCTTTTTTTTTAAATTAGAAGTAATTTATAAATAAACATGTCAAATTAGACGAAATTGAAATGTTAACAAATATTTAAGCTGTCTTATTGATGCGTTGTTCATGTTTCTAAGTGGTGCGCGTGCAGTAAAGTAACTTTACCGCACTGCGTGCGGTAAAGTAATTAATACGTAGGTAAAAGATTTTATTTAAATTATTTTAAACATATTCTTTATTTTCTTTAAAAAACCGTTGGTACTTTTTATTTCTAATAGGCTGATAGGTAGGTACTTACAATTTGCTATAAAAGCTACGTGGTGATGGTACCCCCTACCCACCAACATTATTTGGGTTCTTTGAGAATCAAAATAAACATTTCTTGGGTGTCAAAAGAGGCGCCGCTTTTTCAGAGGGCTGAAAAAGGTTCTTACTGGGCTTCTTTGGGTGTTCTTGGTTCCCAGATTTTTTCTTAGTATTTCTTGGGTTACGACAGGAAGCGGTTACAAACGGTTTTGTTTTTCCATTGGATACCACTCCTGGTAACATAGGAAAAAGGGAATTAGTTTATAAAACTAGTGTCTTTAAGAGTATTTTTTAATAAGGCACAAATAATACCATTTTTGTATCTATTAAAAAAACAATGGATCCATGATTGATCTACCTTCCTAGCCCATTAGCACATTCCAAGTGAACTCCACGTTATCTCAGCCTTAAACTCAGTTTTTGTAAATAACTCGGAAACGGAAGCTCCTACAAAGCTTTTAGTATCTTAGTACCACTTTTACAAAAAAAAACATTTGAGAAAAAAAAATTGATTTTTTTTATTACTTTTTTTTTATGCTGCTCTGCTAGCTTTCGTCAAGCAATAGACATAAAAAAGACGAAACATTAATCGTAAATAAAGTGATAAAATATTTAATTGCATAACATTCACAGTGTTAGAACCGCTGTAGGTACTCCTTTTTAAAAAACATATATTGCTCTGCTGGTTTTTAACAGATCACCAAATAAAGTAGGTATTAAAAGGTAGACAATGTACAAACAATATCTCCATGCAATGAGTATGTATACTTGTGTGACAGGAACGAACTGTACAAAAATTGAAAAAAGAATAGTAAAAGCAAAAAAGGTTATTGGATGTCTTAACAGTATTTTATGGAGCAGAGAGATAAAAAAAGAATGTAAAATTTAACATATTTGAAACAATGGTGAAAAGCACGCTGTTGTATTGAATAGAGGCTTCTCGGGTAACAGAAAAATACAAAGCAAACTTGGAAAGTGTCGAAATGGATTCAATTACAAGATCAATAAGAATATCTAGAACAGATCATATGAGAAATGAGACGATTAAAGAAAGAATGTGAATCGAGGGAATCATAACGGATGACATCACTAAAAGAGATGATATGGTTCGGCCATGTACAACGGATGAACGATGAAAGATTACCAAAGCAGGTCCTAGAATGGCAACCAATAGGGCGCAGAAAAAGAGGGCGTCCTAAACTGGAATGGCAACAGTCAATCCAAATAATTTTGAATAGTTTTGTATGTTTTAAAGAGATCCTGTAGTTTGTATTTTATTTTGTTATTTGTTTATATGTTCAAGCGGACGAAATTGGGCACTTTGTGATAATTTCCTGTGTTGCGGTTCCTAAGCCCTGATGATGAACGTTTAGTTCGAAACGCGTAGGCTGTAAATAATTTTAAAGAAGGATTGGACTTTTCACTAACCTACCCTATCAGTATTATGCCCCTTCTTGAGAGTAGCTTAGACTTTAATGTCAATCCAAAGATCAATGAGTAAAAAACCAGACAGAAGATGATTGTCAGGATCGAAGGAGGTGGGAATAAGCGTCGGACAAAGTAGAAAAGCGTTTTATACTAAATTTTAAAAATAGTATATTAGTCGTCATTTTAAATGATATTTTACGCTAATTGCATAAAAATACCACTTTTCTTAATATCTCAAAAACTAAAAGTGATCAAATTTAATTTGACAGTTGGATTCTTTATGACAAAAACTATAAGAATCAATATACATCAAATAGTTATTTACCTAACTAGTGCGGAAAGTGATACTTTTACGCACGCGACGGCAGTTGCCCGAACGACGCTTTGCGGAGTTCGGGCACGCCGTCAAGGGCGGAAAAGGCACTTTCCGCAAGAGTTAGGTACAAAATTTTTCCTAGTTGCATAATAGCTTGGTTTTACATATTAATATATTTAGTATTTTTTACATTAAAACAGCAAGAAACTAATTTTGTTTTCATTTTTAATTTAGTTGAGTTTATAAATGGGTCGTAAAAGTATTTTTCACGCACGGCGTGCGTAAAAGTAATTACTTTTACGCACGCTAATTTATAATTAAAGTTTTATATAAATTGCTGTCAATCTATATCATTCTATATATTGCTTTTATGTCACTTGATATACTAGATGACACTGACAAGTTTATTTGATATTTACCGTCAGGCGTCAGGTTTTTAGTTTGATTTGTCTTGGCGGTCAAAATGGATTTTGGAGTTTGTGCTGGAAATGAAGATTTTGAACTGCCAACGTTAATATTTGTTATTTTTACTAAATAATATTATAATTATATACTGTTATAAAACCGAAAATTTTGGCTCGAATTTATACCGATTATAAAAATGTAATTTTTTATTGTTATTATCATTTCTATGTGGTTCAAATAGTATCATTTTTGTAGAAGGCAGCGTGCGTAAAAAAATTTTTTACGCACGCCAAACCAGTTTTTTACGCACGGCATGCGGGAAGTTGAACTTTCTACATGAAAATTGGCACGGAAAAACACGTTTTACGCTCGCAAGTAAGAAAATGAATTTTTTATAAAAATAATAAGTTATAGATCCTCTCCTAAAGTGCAGACTCTTCAAAAGGCTTGTTATATCAAAATGCGGTTTTACCCGAGAAGAGCAATCAACTTTTCTCGGGTTTTACCATTTACATCTCCTTTACCTTCCTAGCCCGCGTAGCAATGGCCAGAGAAGGTATTATTTTCGACGAAATTTTTTAACGCCAAAAATGTGTTTTTGGATGTATTTTGGCGTATCCTAGCAGTATCGTCGTGATGTCTGTCTGTGTGTGTGTGTGTGTATTTTTTTTCTGTCCGTAACACGATAGCTCCTAAACCGCTGAACCGATTTACATAAAATGTTCAGGTAAAATAGTGTTCGTCACTCTTACGAGTTGATTAGATTTTGGTCAAAATCCATTAATGCTAATGAAAGTTTTTTGACAATTATAAAATTTAAAAAATGCTAACTTTTTAAAAGAGAATTGTATCAATACAAAGTTTTCGGAATATAGTAGACTGTATTTTGCTCAATAATTCGTGTTATAACTAAAAACTTCGTAGGAGCTTTAGTTTCTGAGATATTTACAAAAAACTGTTTTGAAGAGTAATTTATTATTATGGCTTCACTTGAAGTGTGGTAACAGTAGGGTTACCAGACGTCCGGATTAATCCGGACATGTCCGGATTAATCCGGACATGTCCGGATTTTTACTACGCCCGGGTGGGTCCGGGCGGATTTTTCATAAACGTCCGGATTTTAAAGTAGCCGCCTTTATAAACATCAAATAATGCAAAATACACTAGTTTCAAAAAATGTAATTAAACAATAATCGTCGATAAATTTAGCAGTGTGAATTCACCTTTAAGCGGGGTCTTCACATAACGTTTTACCTTAGATCTTGCCTGTTCAGTCAAAACGTATCAAGTAAAACTTTGTGTGTAGACAGAAAAACGGACGTTTTACTTGAACTGATTTAAGACGGAAGACCGCCTAGAGAACTGACCGGATCACGCATTGTTTTCCAATAAAACCATCGTTTTGTATCAAAAACTGATCTAAAAACGTACGTTAAAACTATCAAGTGTCTACGCTAGTCTTTCAACCGTCATACTTGACCCTTTTGACTGACAGGCAAGACGTAACGTAAAACGTTATGTGAAGACCCCGCTTAAAGTAGTATTATTAATTTCGCCTTGTTGAAGTTTACACTTCTGCCGTGTGGTCTAAAGCACACACAATTTTTTTGATGAAGTTTGTAATCTAAAAAAGTACATATATCAGACAATTCTACTTCTGATCACAATCTGCCTACCCACGAAAAATGGGCAAAATATTTTAATGCAAGTATTTCTACCCAGTGGACAAAAGAAAGAAATAGGCTGCTTTTATCTTCTGTAAAAGGAATACTCATGACTTCATACAATTTAAGAATATGAGCTGGTCAGAATATTACGATTTTGTACTGCCTAAAAATTCAACGTTGTTGAGTAAAATACAAAGCAGTGAAAAGTACCTATAAAATAGTAGGTATATTATGTTATTTATTAGTTATTGTTTCAATAAAAAAAAGTTGATTTTTTTGTGTGTGTCATCGAAAAAATTTTGACGTCCGGATTTTGTCCGGATTTTCTTGACGGCTGGTCCTAGTTAGAGACGTTTTCATCTGGTAACCCTAGGTAATAGGCTAGCTAGGAAGGGGTCAGATCAGTCATGGATCCATTTATTTTCTATATTATTCAGAAATATCCGAAATCCCCTAAAAACATGGAATTTGGGAGCATTTTTTTTGCCTTCGATAATATGTCAAGTAAAACAAAACTCATATTTCACATATGAATACCAATTGCACCTACCTGATTTCTAGAAAAACATACCCTCTCATACAGGTAGGTACCATACCTATTGTTAATGTCCTTTGTAAAGTTTAGTGGGTGATGTGGAATTTTAATCCCGATTCTTCGGAAGAATAAAGTAGAATTGTGAAGAATAGAACACCTACCCACGTTAATCGGTAAAAACAGGTTGATTTTTATTATTATGGTCATGGAATAAAGGAAAGTTGGAACATAAATATTAACAGGTTTGACTTTGTTAGAATAGAGTCCTCTTTACGCACTTTTTTTTTAACAAAACCAAATTTTGGCTGTCCCAGACTAAAAAATAATATTAAGTAAAAGCTTTTTAAATTTAAATTTTATTATGAAGAATACAAATCATTTCAGGTCATTTGTGATCATTTGACCATGGATAGTCTGCTAAACCGGTTTTTCAATATCCCCTAATTGGGTACTTTTTAGATGTTTATTTACTCTAACCTGAAGAGGGCGTTTCGTTTCACCTACATATGATTTACCACACTCACACGGGATTTGGTAAATACATTCCTTATTATTTGAGGCATTTTCTGGTTTTGTTTTAGTTACAAAACTTCTAATCGTATTTTCCGATAAAAATACTGTTTTGATATTATACTGTTTGGCTATTCGTCTTATGTTTTCTAAAATCCCTTAAACATATGGTATGTTAATAAGACCCAACTGATTATTATTTTGAGAATTCGCTACAATTTTGTCAACAAATTTTCGCGACTCGCGCATATGCAATATAAAAAATTGATGAAAAAAGCATTATAATAATTAAGAAGTCTTTAGAATTATAATGCTCCATGTAAAAAATTAAATATATACCGGGTGGGCCAAAAAAACCGGACATTTTTTTTCATTATAACTTTTGAACTGTACCATCGATTTTAATGGGACAAACTACACCTAATGCATTTATAAGGAAATAAATGCAGACATGGCAGACAAGGCAATCGTAAAATATGCAAAACAATGGTTGAAACAAAAATATTTTTTTAGAACCACTGAACCGATTTTGCTAGTTCGTACCTTGTTGTGCGTGGAAAGAATGCAGCTTTATTACTAATTTAAAAAAATAGTTAAGACATGTTCAAAACACGAGAATAAACGAGCATCTTTGAAGGGTACATTTTAATTTCGTCCGCCTACTTGGATTTTGAGACGGTGGACCAAAAAATACATTCAGTCAAAATTTTGATTAATTCTCTGCCAAGTGCAGTTTGTCCCATTAAAATCGATTGTATAGTTCAAAAGTTATAATGAAAAAACAAATTCCGATTTTGTTTGGCCCACCCGGTATATATTAAAAATTTCATAAAATTTTAATGTTTGTGGTTAGTTTTCAAAAATTTGGATTTTTTTTTATTATGAAATTTATTGAATATTTTTTAGAAAATTTGAAGAGTTTTTATTATTTGTGAAGTATTTGAATATCATTGAAAATTTAAATTTTTTTTTAAAATGGTATGTGAGTAGCCCCCTTAAAAATGTAACAATATTATAAAAAAAGTGTCATATAGGGTTACCAGACGTCCGGATTAATCCGGACATGTCCGGATTTTTACTACGTCCGGGTGGGTCCGAGCGGATTTTTCATAAACGTCCGGATTTTAAAGTAGCCGCCTTTATAAACATCAAATAATGCAAAATAAACTAGTTTCAAAAAATTTAATTAAACAATAATCGTCGATAAATTTAGCAGTGTGAATTCACCTTTAAGCGGGGTCTTCACATAACGTTTTACCTTACATCTTGCCTGTTCAGTCAAAACGCATCAAGTAAAACTTTGTGTGTAGACGGAAAAACGGACGTTTTACTTGAACTGATTTAAGACGGAAGTTTTCCAATAAAACCATCGTTTTGTATCAAAAACTGATCTAAAAACGTACGTTAAAACTATCAAGTGTCTACGCTAGTCTTTCAACCGTCATACTTGACCCTTTTGACTGACAGGCAAGACGTAAGGTAAGACCCCGCTTAAAGTAGTATTATTAATTTCGCCTTGTTGAATTACACTTCTGCCGTGTGGTCTTAAGCACACACATTTTTTTTGATGAAGTTTGTAATCTAAAAAAGTACATGATAGACAATTTTACTTCTATATATATATATTTATCGGTTTCACAACGTTCTACGTCTTCCGATACCCAATCTCCACTCGTTTCTGTTTGCCCATAATTCATCATCTAGGCCTCTTATTCTTATTTCACTATCTATTCCTTCTCTCCAGCTTCTCCTTGGTCTTCCTCGTTTTCTTCGGCCAGTTGGTTTCCATTGTAATATTTGTTTAGGTAGTCTTCCATCATCCATTCTTTGTACATGTCCGTACCACACCAGTTGTTTTGTTCTTATATCATCCACTAGAGTACGTTCACCCACTGTCATAATTTCTCTTATTCTTTTATTGGTAACTCTTTCTCTTTTTGATTTCCCTGCTGCTCTTCTCCAATAGTCCATCTCCGTAGCGGAAAGCATTTTTTCTGTTCTATCTTTGATTGGCCATACTTCTGAGCCGTATGTAATAATACTTTTTACAATGGTGTTATATATAAGCTTTTTGTTATGTTTTGATATACTTTGGTCCCAAATTATTCCATTTAATAAAGTTATTGCTTTTCTTCCTTGTACGTTTCTATCTTTTATAGCTTTGTCTAGTGTTCCGTCAGCTGTAATTTTTAGACCTAAGTATTTATACTCATCACAGGACTGAATTCGCTGCCCAGTATTTAAGATTAGATCCTGTTTCGTTCCACCAATACACATATACTCTGTCTTATTGATATTAACCTCTAGTCCCCACTTATTGTACTCTTCTATTAGTTTTCGTGTCATATATTCGAGATCGTCATAATCCTGAGCCACCACTATCTGATCATCGGCGAAACATAAAGTATACAAGGTGGTTTCATTCAACGGAATTCTCATGTTTTGGCATTTTCTCTTCCAGACTTTAAGGACCTGTTCCAAATATATCTTGAAGAGCGTAGGCGAGATACAGCAACCTTGTTTAAGACCTTTATTTACTTGAAAGCCCTTGGTTAGTTTTGCTTTTATTTTAACTTTTGCCTTACTATTGCGGTAGAACTCTTTGATGGCCTTAATTAGTTGTACGCTTATGTTTGTCTTTTCCAACGCTTTCCAAAGTAGATTTAGTGGTATACTATCATATGCCTTCTGCAAATCTACGTAAAGCAGATGGAGCTCTTGTCCGTATGCCATTTTCTTTTCAATAACTTGGGTTACACAAAAGAGATGATCTGAAGTCGATCTACCCGCCCTGAATCCAGCTTGTTCTTCTGCCTCCATATCTTTATATTCGCTCTCCACTTTATTTCTTATTATTTTGCCATATATTCTGCTTAGCGTACTAGTTACAGATATACCTCTATAATTGTCACATATATCTTTCCTTCCTTTTTTGTGTATTGTGGATATATATGACGTTTTCCACTCAGTTGGTACTACAGCTCCATTTAAATATCTTTGGAAAAGATTCCGTAATCTACAAAACAATTCTTCAGTGCCATATTTAATAAGTTCAGATGGGATATTTCCGGGTCCGGCAGATTTACCGCTTTTTAAGGTTTTGCACACGTTTTTGACCTCAGATATTGTGAGGGGTACTGGAGATCCCATCGTTCTAATGATATTGTCTCTTTCGTCTTCCTTGAATTCTGCTCTATCTTCAGTTAAAAGTTTTTTAAAATGCTCATCCCATTCTTTGTCTGGTATTGGTGAAATAATATCTCTGCAATTTTACTTCTGATGACCACAATCTGCCTACCCACGAAAAATGGGCAAAATATTTTAATGCAAGTATTTCTACCCAGTGGACCAAAAAAAGAAATAGGCTGCTTTTATCTTCTGTAAAAGGAATACTCATTTCATACAATTTAAGAAAAATGAGCAGCTCAGAATTTTACGATTTTGTACTTCTGCCTAAAAATTCAACGCTGTTGAATAAAATACAAAGCAGTGAATAGTACCTATAAAATAGTAGGTATATTATGTTATTTATTAGTTATTGTTTCAATAAAAAAAAAGTTGATTTTTGGTGTGTGGCATCGAAAAAATTTTGACGTCCGGATTTTCTTGACGGCTGGTCCTGGTTACAGACGTTTTCATCTAGTAACCCTAGTGTCATAAGAGTCATGGATATTAAGTTATAATTGTCGATTTTCGACAGCATAAAAGATAGAAATTTTAAAACCAAATTCCCAGGAAAATGTCTCAATACTTTCTCAAAATAAGCACCTAACTAACATACAAAAACTATTTTTTCAACGCTTGTTTACACCCCCTGTCTTAACCCCATCATACACGAAGAAAGAATGAATAGTTGACAAGGACACAAACCACCCAAACAATGGTGCCACATGCCATTTTTGGCCATTTTTAAGGGATTAAAATTTTCGGATTAAACAATGTTTGTTTCGTAAAATAGATGTGTATGTACCGTAAATCTTTCTACTATATCTGCCCAGCGATTTTTGAAAATTTTCATTGTAAAATGCCGCCAAAATATAAGTGTTTCTTTTGGGGTTGCAACGAGTATTCAGAGACGTCTTACTCTATTTGCTCTGAGGCCTTCATGCACTTTTCGTGTAAACGTGTTGACTGACTATAGGGGTTGGAAGTTTACATTTGGGAACACAATTTCACTTATTGTACATCTGTCAAACTTATGCTAAATACAATATGGCGACTCAAGCATGAAAAACAGAAGAATTTTGGGAAATTCACAACTTTTTGAAGTGTACTAACTTCTTAGGCGCGTTTAGCAGTTTTTGTTGGTAGTGAATTGAACTGAGCCGTCAGGCTCGGCTATGTAACGCTCATTCGGGTGAAGTCGGCTCGAGTCGACTAACTGTGAGAAGAACAGTCAGCAGAGTGATATGATGATGCAGATGAAGGCCAGTATTATTAATTTCGCCTTGTTGAAGTTTACACTTCTGCCGTGTGGTCTTAAGCACACAAATTTTTTATTTCTTAACCGATTTTTTTTAAACTAATTTTATTTTATTTGGATTATAATGCGCTTTTATAAAAGCTATTAATCACTTACATTTTGAATTTTTTTGTGTCTAAAAAAATATATTCACCAACATCATGTTTATTTTGTGTTTTTTGCGTTTTAACGAGAAACTGCTGATTATACAAAAAATCACAAGAAACAAAAAACATGTGCATTGACAAGTTGTATCCATAATGGGTCTAATTTTTACCATAAGTTAACAAGTTTTTGCGTTATGCTAAAAAAACTACGAAATTGGCCTGAGGATACCCCTAGACACAAAAATTTAACTGTTTCAAGAAAGTTCCATAAGTGGTTTTGAGAGTTCGCAATAAATATTTTTTGGACAAAATCATTTTTTCAAAATACTGTTTTTCGAAAATATTGCGCACATCAGCCTCGGTGGACGCTCTTTTATTCAAACTAACGGTAGCCAAAAGATTATTAAACTAAAAAAGAAAACCAAAACAGCTGAAATCAAGAGACGAGTAAGATTGAGCTGGGCAGCATTTGGGAAATTAAGCTACATATTAAAAAATAAAAAATATCCTCAGTACCTCAAAACGAAAGTGTATAACCAATGTATCCTTTATGTACTTACCTATGGATCCCAGACCTGGACACTTACAAAATCAAACATGGATAAGGTAACAAAAGCCCAAAGATCAATGAAAAGACAAATGTTACATGTAAAGCTAACAGATAGAAAAAGGAATGAATGGATAAGAAATAAAACAAAAGTAAGGGATGTCAGAGGAGGTACAAAATTAAAATGGAAATTTGCCAGTCATTAGGCACAAAGACGATCGATGAAACAAATGTATTGTAAACTGGAGACCTTAGGAAAATAAAAGAAGAAGCGGAAGACCTCAAATGAGATGAGCGGACGATTTGAAGCAACACGCGGGAGCTAGATGGATGAACACGGCGACAGACAGAGAAGAGTGGAAGATATTGGGGGAGGCCTATGTCCAAAAATGGATTAAAGAAGGCTAGATAAATAGATACCGTTCAGGGGCGGATATAGATCCGCTATTTGGGGGGGGGAAATATGACAATAAATATTGCATAAAACTGCTTCGCATATATATTGAGATTTGAGGAGGGGGGGAATTTTCCCCTCCCGTAGATCCGCGCCTGAACGTTATATGAATTTTTCACTAATCTTTAAAAAGTTTCCAAAAAAATTGATTATCTTGCCATATTAACCATGGGGGGTGTTCAAATCATTAAACCATCTATTAGGTAACCCAATACAGTTTCGGATTGCGGTTTTTCATGGGTTTTAACGGAGATACCTACCATATTCTATTGGATGTATCCCAAAAATTGGCGGGAAATTTAAGGAATTTTAGCCTGCTTGATGATAGCTTTAAGGGTAATATAAACGGAAAATAATACTTCGTAGAACCAGAGAATATATTAGGGAGTTTTGCACGCCCTCCATTAGCGACGCACGGAGGAGTATCTGTATAATAAAACGGGTTAAAAGTAAAAATTACCAAGATACTCAAAACCGAACCATTTTTTGTCCGAGTCCAATAACCTATCTATCAAGCCGCCCCCATGCAACTTCCCCCTCTACTTGCATCCTGTTGTGAGATTAGTCGAAACTTAATGAATTTTGGAATCACCAGCCTTTGTTCGCGACCTTTGTTTTGAGGTGTTAGTTAGTGTTGTTATTGTGTTTTCGTGCGGCTCATATTAGAAAAACTAATTATTGAAAATTGAAATAGAAAGTATGTACCATATTTTAAAACGTGATTTTAGTCCTTTGTGATTTATATTGTACGGTTACGAAATATATTAAAATGCCCTTTGGCCCAAGTAACATTATTACCACTCAAGGTTTTATTAATTGGGTTTCTGGGTTATTTAGAGGGTGCTGTTATGGGTTTTAGGATCAATTTGGCTACATGAAGGTAATTTATATTGTCAATTACCTAAAGAGGTGTTATACAACCAAAAAGTGATTTATAAAGGGAGTATAATAAAACTGATATTCCT
Source organism: Aspidapion aeneum (assembly GCA_963576565.1). Taxonomy (NCBI): domain Eukaryota; kingdom Metazoa; phylum Arthropoda; class Insecta; order Coleoptera; family Brentidae; genus Aspidapion; species Aspidapion aeneum. The sequence goes on along the minus strand of OY755046.1, from coordinate 66,078,140 downwards.
TCTGTTCCTTTTAGATACTTTTGGTTTTATTGATTTCTGATTTATAAAGATGGTCTTATAAAACCTTTTTACCTAAAGTTTTTTAAAAGAAATAAATATAAACTTTGGTCATTTAGTTTTTTTAATTACTTTTGGTCATCACTAAAGTGTTTTATAATAGAGCTAAAAGGTTACCTTATATCCTTTTGTTTTTATAGTTACCAGTAGTTTAAAAGTAAATATGATTAGACAGGGGGCCATATAGAACCTAGTTTCCTTAAGGTTTTTAAGAGTGGTAAATATAAACTTTGGACTTTTGTTTTTTGCCATTACTTTTAGGCATTTTAAAAAAGTTTTATAGGAAGGCTTAAAGGTAAACTTAATTCTTTTGTATTTATAGTTACCCATAGCTGTATATTAAATATTATTTAAATAGGCGGCCATATAAAACCTTGTTTCCTTCAGGGTTCTAACAGAAGTAAGTAAATACTTTCGTGTTATATTTTTTTTAGGTATTTCTGGAAAAAATAATAGATATACCTAGGTTCAGATTGGTACCTACCTATTGCAAGAATGATTATTTAAAGCCCAATAGTTAATAATTGTTGAGTTTCCGTTCTCCTGGGTCCTGGGTAGGACACCCAGGCCTAGATAAGGCCTGTTTAGACGGCCAATATAAGAGGTTGCTCTCCAACCTGCGGGCACAACGAATATCATTACACTGGCCCTCTCGATTGTGTCGAAATTGCACGATAAAATACATTTAAAAGTGTTGAATTATAGGCTTTTTTTAAAAAACAAATACAAAAAGTTTAAGTGAGGTTATGTTGACTTTGTTCTTTTTTGTTGGTTTCATAAGGGCACTCAAAAATCCTTGTTGGGATACAGTAACAAATAAAACCAAGTGACCATTATAAAACCATAATGGCGTATATAAATTTATTTAAAAAATATTGTAAAGAGAAAATATTTATCTAGTCGTTTTAGCAGTGTTTTTTAACAATAATTTTACTTTAATTTTGATCTATTTAAACCAAACAGACTTTTTTAATGGTGAATAGTGTAAATTATTTTATTTTTATTTTAAATATTTGTTATTTTGTTATCAAAAAACTATTAAAAAGCATTTTTAAGCTGGCGCGCTTGTTTTGAGAGCTTTTCAGATACGATTTTATCAGAAAAATAAATCTGGCAGGCAATTTGATCATCAACAAAACGACAAACTCGGTATATTTTTATATGATAAAATAATTTTGGGACATTTTTAGCAGTTTTATGACCTAATTTATATAGCCATTGTGAATCTAAAATATCGCCATAGCTTTTATAGGAAAACTTCTTTACTCTAGAGGTATTATGGTATTCAACAGAATCGCCAGGATACCAAATTACCAAATCTAGTTTTATAATAGGATAGAGGACGTTTCTGAGTTGCTTTTAGAACCTGGCATAATAGCTTTAGGCTCTAAAAGGTTTTATACTGGTGGAACCGCTAGAGGGCGAAGCTGGAGTTTATTTCTTATGGTTTTATAGTGAGTTTAATACATAGGTTGCCACCACCAATTGGGGAGTACCATTTAGGAGGTCTAAGGGGTATATAAGGATAATGGGAACGTGCTAGCGACCAAACATTGAAACTAATGGTTTTAAGGAAAGGCGCTGGCAACCTTTTAGCTTCTGTTATAAATAAAGAAATGTTACTTGGGGGGTATTTATAATTGCCTAATTTTTTCCTTATCAAAGTGTTTTAGTTGCCTGCCGGGTCTTACCGAGCTATATTTCTTTAATAGACATGAGGTTAAGGCTTATGTCAATCATGGCTCACAAAAAAATTGTCCGCCTCACCTCCTCCGAGGTCGTGGTGTCCGCCTACGTCCGCCATTTGGGCTTATGTGCCTTCAAAGCAGTGATATACGTGTAAAAAAATGTGTGAAATGATTTTTTTACATATAAAAATTTTTTTTGGTAGAATTTAATTTTTTCTATTTGGTACAAAAAATTTACAAAAACAAATAAGAAATCAATTAAAAGCAATAACATAATTATTATAGGCTAACTAATTTCTGGTAGTACAAAGAAACACTATTAGCTTCATAACCAAACTTTAAAAAATAATTTTTTACAAATAAGTAACATTTTACGAAAAACCATCGAGTTGTAAATTTAACAATCGTGCGAAAAAAAAAGTTTCATTTTAAATTCGAAAAATCATTATTTGAGATTTTTGGTGTAGGTATCAGCCGAGAATATGTGTTGGCTATTCTCGGGTCAGTAGCGTGTCGTGGATAAAAGGGCGGGGGGGGCACCATTTGTACTACTACTACTATGTCGGTTTAGAACGTTTTTCTACGTTGTTCGACGCCTATTCTCTACCTTCTTCGATCCTGACAGTCATCTTCCGTCAGGTTTTTTTGACTCATTAATTTTCGGATTGACTGTTGTCATTCCAGTTTAGGACGCCCTCTTTTTCTGCGCCCTATTGGTTGCCATTCTAGGACCTGCTTTGGTAATCTTTTGTTGCTCATCCGTTGTACATGGCCGTACCATATCAGTTGTCTTTTAGTGATGTCATCCGTTATGCTTCCCTCGATTCCCATTCTTTCTTTTATGATCTCATTTCTTATATGATCTGTTCTAGATATTCTCATTGATCTTCTTTCCATTTTTGCTTTATATTTTTCTGTTACGCGACAAGTCTCTATTCCATATAACAGCGTGCTTTTCACCATTATTTCATATATGTTAAATTTTACATTCTTTTTTATCTCTCTGCTCCATAAAATACTGTTAAGACAGTACAGTCTGTTCATGGATTATTACTACATGGAGATATTGTTTGTCCATTTTCTAGTTCTAATTCACTTGATTCGTTTCCAATACATAAGTACTGTGTCTTGTCCACGTTCACTGTTAACCCCCACTATTGGTATTCTTCCGTTAACTTTCTCATCATATACTCCATGTCTTCTTTATCATTAGCTACAATTACTTGGTCGTCAGCAAACTGTAGTGTGTATATGGTAAATCGGTCGTTAAGTTGTATTCCCATGCCTTGTACTTTGCGTTTCCAGTTTTTTAGAGCTACTGCGATATATATTTTAAAAGGAGTTGGAGAGATACAACATCCCTGTCTTAAGCCTTTCGTTACCAGGAATTTACAAGAAAGAAGAATGCTTGGCACCATTTGTTTTTGCGTTAAATTTAGTTTTTCTATTTTTTTCTCAAAGGACGCCAGGGGCGCCAAGCGCAGAGGGGGGGGGTGTTCGACCCCCCCCTGGCCTTCTATACGACACGCCCCTGTCTCGGGTATCAGCTATAGTTGATGTTCTATTTAAGTGGCACCGCGTCATAGCTATGGTAAACCAAATTCTGTGGCAAAATTTAAGTAAAGAAGTCTTAAAAAATTAGTGTTTCACTTTGTACATGGAGTGTGCCGCTCGGGGCTTAATGTTCGAAAGATAAAACACTACGACCTAAAGGAGAAATCAAATAGGTACTTACCTGATAAATAAAGATCCGAAATAAAAGAGGATCCAAAATTATATTAAAATGTGCGCAAATATTGATTTAGTTGCAAAGACGGTAATTTGTTTTGTGAAAAGCTCCGTCATAATTTGACATACTGTCAAAAACAACAACGAATAGAAAACGTCAAAGCCCTGCTAAATCAATAATATGTTCGTAACAACCAGGTAATAGTATATATGTTCCTTTCTAATGAAATCGTTTAGAAGAAGACATCAATAAAAAGCAAGTCAAATAGTAAGCTAATGACTAATTAGTGCAGTGCCTCATTTTGGGAATCAATATCAATAAAAAAATTAAAGGAAGTGCGTGCCACTGTATGTACCCCTCTACTCCCTTCCCGCCCATCAAGGTTTTGATGACGCGGTGTCACTTTAATACAACATCAACTATAGTATACATTATTTTCTCTGTACGCCGGGGAAAAAGGAAACAAGTGGACTTTTCTCCTTTTTCCCCGGCCCACGGAATCTAGGTATAAACTATAGAAACAAAAGCACGAAATTGTGGTATCTCGTATTATATAATTTATTTTAGGGTATCACAAATTAGAAACCTATTTATTGACTCTGTAAGTTCAAAATCCATATACGTAATTACGTATATGTCAAAATCACCCTGATACGTGGTAATTATAAAATCACGGAAAATAGTGGCATGAAATTACAAAAATCTGGTCGTTCTATTTAAGCCGTCAGGTTTGAAAAATTTATTGGCAGTATTTATTTTTATAATATGGCCAAATTAAGGAAATGTAACAGGTCTTTAAAGTGATTCTTCGTATTTTCTGCCCTTTATTATTATCTCTTTTAGAAGGCATGTTTACATTTGAGAGCAATATTCCTTTTGGATGCAAAGAATTCATATATATATATATATATATATATATATATATATATATATATATATATATCTATATATATATATCAAATCATTCTATAACGTTCTTCGCCGTATTATGATTTCCGGTCACCATTGGTCTCGGTTGATCCAGAGATTCTCATCTTCTCATCTACTCCCCTTTCTCTGATGTCTTTGTCTATTCGTTCTCTCCAACTCAGTCTGGGTCTTCCTCTATTTCTTTATTTCTTCATCCCTGTGATGTCCAATTTAGTATTTTCTTTGAGATTCTGTCTTCCGCCATTCTTTGTATTCTTCTCATCTACACCCCTTTCTCTGATGTCTTTGTCTATTCCTTCTCTCCAACTCAGTCTAGGTCTTCCTCTCTATTTCCTTCCCTGTGGTGTCCCATTTAGTATTTTCTTTGAGACTTTGTCTTCCGCCATTCTTTTACGTGTGCATACTGTCTAAGTTGGTTAAATTGCATGACTTCCGTCTTCCGTTATTTTGTGTTTATTATCAATAATTTCTCGAATTCTTTCATTTCTCACTTTTTCCAGTTTTGATTTTCCGGCAGCGCGTCTCCAATGGTCTATTTCAGTGGCTTCAAGAGACTTGCGAGCTTTTTCTTTCGGGGGACAAACTTCACTACGATACCTGATGACACTTTTCACTATGCTGTAAATTCTATGTTTGTTTTGTTTTGATACAGCCTTATCCCACAGAATAATGTTGAGTTGTCTGCTTGCTTGTCTTCCTTGGTTATTGTGTTTGATTTCTTCATCTAAACTACTGTCATTAGTAATCTGCATTCCCAGATATTTGTAGTTTTTGCATTGTTTTATCTGTTCCAAGATAAATTCCTGATGCTCTCCACCAATGCACATATATTCCGTTTCCTGGCGATTTACCTCCAGCCCTCACTTATCGTATTCCTCAATTAATTTACGGGTCATATATTCTAAATCGTTGTAATCTTGAGCCAAGACAATTTGATCATCAGCGGAGCAGAGAGTATACAGTACATAATCGTTCAGTGGTATTCCCATCTGTTTGCACTTTCTTTTCCATGTTTTCAGGACTTGATGTAAAAACATTTAAAACAATGTTGGTGACAAGCAACAATCCTGCTTAAGACCCTTGTTAATGTTAAACCCCTTTGATAATGTCTGCCCTTTCTTTATTTTAATTGTGTTGTCTTCATAGAATACTTAAACAGTTTTTATTAGTGGTATTTTGATGTTGGTTTTTTCGAGAGCCTCCCAAAGTTTCAGCTGGGGTAACTGTCGTAGACTTTCTTGAGATCTACGTAGAGAAGGTGTATTTCTTGATTACAAAGTATTCTTAAAACATATAAATAGGTGTACCAGGAAAAACGGACTAAGGTATAGGATCTGAATTGTTCTTCACAAAGTTTAAACTCCTACTAGCTTCTTGATAACTGCACCATCTTCCATGCAAAAATACTTGATGTGTTGGAAGTAATCAATTACCTGAACCCCAATGTCAATCGAAATTTACGTGGACAGTCAGGCTATGATTAAGGCCCTGCCCCGATATTCCACCCTGCAGCAAGATGTCAGGAAAATTTACATGAGTTGAGCAACCGACATCGGATTACTCTTTGACAGACAGACGTCATTAGGATATTGCTAAAATTAAATAAAAATAAATTTTCGGCGTTATTTAAAAAAAAAATTGTCCAAAATAATACCTTCTCTAGCCATTGCTGCGCGGGCTAGGAAGGTAAAAACCATATTGCTCTTAATTCACCCCTATTGTCTGTTTGTCTGTTTACTTTTTGCCGACTTCGTGCGGTCCAAGAATGGCAGAGAAACCCTAAACCAATATATATATGTATACGATTCGAGAAATCAGCTGTAAATCAGCTGAGCAAGGGATTTAAAAGGCCAACTAATCTTCTCCGTGCCTTTTTGTCGAGAGAGGTAGTTTTTAAAGGGCCCAGACTTCAGGAATTTTGCCGCGCTTTTTTTTCTCGGGAATGATATGCGAGTCAGCTGTTCAGTAGCGCACAAATTTTCTTCAATCTAATTACTAGGTACTACTATGTCGGTTTAGAACGTTTTTCTAAGTTGTCCGATCCGATCCCAACAATCTATCTTCTGTTAGGTTTTTTTGACTCACTGATCTCTGGATTGACTTTTGCCATTCCAGTTTAGGACGCCCTCTTTTTCTGCGCCCTATTGGTTGCCATTCTAGGACCTGCTTTGGTAATCTTTCATCGTTCATCCGTTGTCCATGGTCGTACCATCAGTTGTCTTTTAGTGATGTCATCAGTCATGCTTTCCTCGGTGCCTCATTTCTTATAAGATCTGTTCTAGATATTCTGATTATTCTTCTTATTGCATCCATTTCGACACTTTTCCTTTTTGTTTTGTATTTTTCTGTTACGCAACAAGTCTCTATTCTATACAACAGCTTGCTTTTCATCTTTGTTTCATATATGTTAAATTTTACATTCTTTTTATCTCTCTGCTTCATAAAATACTGTTAAGACATCCAATAACCTTTTTTGCTTTTACTATTATTTCTTCCAGTTCTTTACAGTCTACATACTCATTGCATGTTGTTTGTCCCTTGTCTAGTTCGAACTTAATTCGTTTCCAATACATGAGTACCGTGTCTTGCACACGTTCACTGTTAAGCCCCACTTTTGGTATTCTTCCGTTAATTTTCCCATGATATACTCCATGTCTTCTTTATCATTAGCTACAACTACTGGTGCTTCAGCACACTGTAGTGTGTATATGGTAAATCGGTCGTTAACTTGTATTCCCAGTTTTTTAGAGCTACTGCGATATATATTTTATGAAGAGTTGCAATACAATTTAATTTCTTTCCGCAATTTTGCTTCTTGAAGTTTTTACCTCGTCTGCGGAAATCAAATAAGTGCGCATGGGCAGTTTGAGTTTCACTCGATATTGAGGAATTACTCCTTCTCACCCATTCAAGAATTTATACACTGGTCGATTTAACACTGGTCGATTTAACAGTGACAATTAAAGTATTATAGAGGAAATCCAACAATTTTCCAAGGAGTGCAAGTGGGAAGTTTTTGATAAATGGCAAAACAACTAGTAAACAAAGGGATAGACAGACGATTTTGGAGAGAATCTAAAGCCACGTTTCCATTTAATCTACATCGAGCAAGTTTTGTTTCCTTTGAAGCAACCAAAATTGTTAGATATTAAGTGATTATTTTCTCAATTTTTTTGTTATTCCGTCCATAATTTTTGTTTACTGATCCAAGGCCAACAAAAGAATACAGGCTACGACCCTAAAAAAATCAGCTGGGGGGCTGACTTTAAAATTGGGTATTATGGGAGTCAGACGTTTTTTTCTGATAATTTTAAAATGGCAATACAGATTTCCGCGAAATTTCAGTGAAATATTCTCAGACACCATCTCGATATTCCACCAAACTTTTGTAAGATGATTAAAAGGTTAAAATCTTCAAGATTTAGCATTTCTGATTTTGAATTCAAATTACCCGCCATGTACCGCATGTCAACTGTTATATTTAGCACGTATTTGACTTTGTCATCTGTGTTTGTCACATTCGCTTCTGTTTTAAAATTAATTTTAGTGTGAGCTAATGAAGCGGCTCTGAAAAATTCAGAATTAGTACACATTTAAAAAAAAATGTTCTGCAATAATAAAGTAAAAACAATCTCAAAACCGGCTTTATTTAAAAAAAACAAATATACATGAAGTGTCATTCCAACTTCAATATTTTAAAGACAATCAGCTGTGTTGTGACGTGACCATCAAAAAAAAATCACTGATCTGTTGTTAATATTTTTTCTGTTTTTCATTTTTTCGTTACACCACTGATACTTCAACCTGTCATCTCGGAGCCAAACCAAAGAAAAAAAATGATAATAATACGCTTGAGAGTATGGCACTTGTGATGTTCTCAGCCGATTTTGAAGGGCTCAAGAATGATAGAAGAACACAAGAAGATATACATATATATTTGGATTTCTTGGTCATTCCTTAGAAATTGGTCTTTTTGTGATTGATCAATAGGCGATTCTTGTGGGCGGTAGCCTGTTGAGCAAGCAAATTTATTTGAAATTAAGTATTTTATTTCATAGTGACCAAAAAAAAACCGCTTTTTTCAGTTTTTGTACTTTTATAGCATATCTTTATGGCTATAAAAACTTGAATCCCCTGCTTTGAACATGCAATGTGGAACAGCCAAATGAAATAAATTTGATAACGGATAAATGAGGACGTGTTGGCAAAAACGCTTGGACACGTCAATTTGTGGGTGTGCTTTCGGGCTGTTCGGCCGTCGTCGTTGGAAATTCGTTCTCGACGTTTCGCCATCTCGAGTGGATGGCATCTTCAAGAGATGTTGACTGTTTGTCGGCTTCTCGAAGACCAGTCCTCGAGAAGCCGACAAACAGTCAACATCTCCTGAAGATGCCATCCACTCGAGATGGCGAAACGTCGAGAACGAATTTCCAACGACGACGACCGAACAGCCCGAAAGCACACCCACAAACCAACGACGACGGCCGCGAAAGCCTTTCACAATATACAGCGGGTTGCATTTAAAATAAGAAATTTGGTATTGGCCACCGTCACATGACAAACCCTATATAGTTTTTTTTGTTAAAAATATTGAGTGAGAAAAAACAAATGAATTATCATTCAAAAAGGTGATATTCCTTAACTTAAAGAAATACAGACTGTCAAAATTCTATCCACAAAGTGATAACACAACCCCACAAGAAAATAAATATCAAGTCTGAAAGACAGGCCATGTTAGGTCTTATACCTATGTATTTTTTGACAGTGAATCAGAACCGGGGTTAAGAACGTCCTTAAACGTCTGGAATTTTCCCCAGTGCGTCAATTCATATGAAATCAACGAAAATAAAAGGGGTTTAACATCACATTCTTTCCGATTTTAATGATTTTTGGAACTCTTATTTTCTGTTCAGTCAATTTTTTAAATTCATTTTAACAAAAACATTTCGTTTAGTGTGGTTAGTGCAAGCGTGGATTTAAGGGGGGGTTACATAATTAACTCCCCCCTAGAAAAAAATATATGCTCTTTCAGTTTTGGGGGAGCCCGGGCCCCAAGACCCAACTCCCTGGGTGCGCACATGAACCTATTGTCTCTGGTATTTTCTTTCCCATGAATAAAAAAAGGCCTAATACCTAATTTTTTTTTACAGGGAAAAATTGTATCGAATTTTTCGAATCCCTGTGTACAGCAGACATTCAAAACTTGCCAAAAAACGCAGGAACCTTGACAGTTTTCACAAACCAGAATGGAGGAATTTTGGACGATCTTATTGTTACAAAAATCTCGGATGATCATCTGTATGTTGTCTCGAACGCAGCAATGAAAAAGCAGGATCAGGAATTGATGATTACAGGATTGGTAGGTAATTCAAGATCTTTGTACACAGGGTGTTTAAAGAAATTAACGAAGTTAGTAATAGTGACGACTTAATTTTAAACACTCTGTATATAGTGTCTCTACTACTTGGATTGCTCTCCCGCTTGGTCTCAAACTAAAATGTTAAGAAAATCAGCCAAATCAATTAATCTACAGGGTGGTTTGTAGGCCGATTTCAAAGTATTAAACAAAGTATTAAGAGTAAAGTACCTTTGTTTTAAAAGATATCGTAAAAGGTTATTAGGAAGAGTTGTTTAGAATTAAAAGTTACGGCAGATTCTCATTAATAAGGACATTTTAGGTTGCGTATTTTACAATTTGTTACCGTTATTGTTACTACTGAGTCTGCGCGTTAGAAACTTCTCGCTCCTTTTTTGTTATTTACGGTAACGGCGCCCGGTACTTACGGTGGTCGTCCTTTAATGTTACCGTTATTTTTTAAGGTTGGTTTTGCATTGTTTTTCTAATGCAGTCGATGTTTTTATTAAAATTCGGTAGTTTGCTTTGTAAAAAGCCATAAATCTAATAAAAATAAATAAACAAATAAAAATAAACAAAAAGTTGAAGGAGTGTGAAACTACTAAATTAACGTTTGTGCTATGCTTATCTTTAGTGTTCCAAAATCTATCTTTTTTGCCCTGAATGTTACCGTTATTCTTAGTAACAACAGCTGTCAAATTTTCTGGTATTTTAACTGACACAAAATGTCCCTATTCGGAAAAGTTGTTTAGAATTAAAAGTTACGGCAGATTCTCAATCAACCCTTTTATTTTTAACTACAATTTCTCTAATTTTTAGGAAAATTTCAAAAAAATTAATCCAAATGCAAATGACATAAGAATCCAATTTTTTAAGCCATTTGACAGAGCCCTAATAGCTCTACAGGGCCCCAAAGCGGCTGAAGCCCTTCAAAAGTTGACAGATGTCAAATTGAATCAATTGTTTTTCATGAACTCGACTCTAGGCAGCGTTGCTAGTATTGACTGTCGAATAACTAGGTAGGTAAAGGATAAAATGACTGTGCCTTCTTCTAACAAAAATAAGAAAAATTACAAAAATAAGAAAAATTACAAAAATTACAAAAATTACAAAAATTACAAAAATTACAAAAATTACAAAAATTACAAAAATTACAAAAATTACAAAAATTACAAAAATTACAAAAATTACAAAAATTACAAAAATTACAAAAATTACAAAAATTACAAAAATTACAAAAATTACAAAAATTACAAAAATTACAAAAATTACAAAAATTACAAAAATTACAAAAATTACAAAAATTACAAAAATTACAAAAATTACAAAAATTACAAAAATTACAAAAATTACAAAAATTACAAAAATTACAAAAATTACAAAAATTACAAAAATTACAAAAATTACAAAAATTACAAAAATTACAAAAATTACAAAAATTACAAATATTACAAAAATTACAAAAATTACAAAAATTACAAAAATTACAAAAATTACAAAAATTACAAAAATTACAAAAATTACAAAAATTACAAAAATTACAAAAATTACAAAAATTACAAAAATTACAAAAATTACAAAAATTACAAAAATTACAAAAATTACAAAAATTACAAAAATTACAAAAATTACAAAAATTACAAAAATTACAAAAATTACAAAAATTACAAAAATTACAAAAATTACAAAAATTACAAAAATTACAAAAATTACAAAAATTACAAAAATTACAAAAATTACAAAAATTACAAAAATTACAAAAATTACAAAAATTACAAAAATTACAAAATTACAAAAATTACAAAAATTACAAAAATTACAAAAATTACAAAAATTACAAAAATTACAAAAATTACAAAAATTACAAAAATTACAAAAATTACAAAAGTTACAAAAGATACAAAAATTACAAAAGTTACATACAAAAATTACAAAACATACAAAAATTACAAAAATTACAAAAATTACAAAAATTACAAAAATTACAAAAATTACAAAAATTACAAAAATTACAAAAATTACAAAAATTACAAAAATTACAAAAATTACAAAAACTACATTACAACATGTACACCACTAGCGCCAATTTATATGTATGTATGTAGTACAGAAAAACTAGCTTAGATACGCGTAAGCTAATTTTTCTGTGATCATTTGTATATAAAATAGAATAAAAAAAATATATTCAAGCATTTATTACCATGTTCTGAGTATATTACGCTGCAATTATTTTGGCTTTCATGTTTTTGTTTTTTTAGATGTGGGTATACGGGTGAAGATGGATTTGAAATATCAATGCCTGCTGAGTATTCGGAAAATATTGCTCAAATTTTGTTAAAAAACAACAACAATTTGATCAAGTTAGCTGGTTTGGGAGCACGAGATTCTTTAAGGTTCTAACTGTTTTTTCTTCCTATTTATTGCAAACGCATTTTTTTTTGTTTTTCAGTTATTTAGGTTAGCCATGAATACAATTGCGTTACAAAGAGGTTAGGGGGGGTCAAAAGTCCAGATTTTTTAACCTAAGTAATTTTTAATTAACTACTTAACTAGAACTGCAGAGAGTTTAAAAAAACTTTAGGGTCAAACATTTTCAGTTTGTTTTTTTAATAATCATCCATTACTTTTTAATCCTTTTGTAGATTGGAAGCAGGCCTCTGTCTCTATGGAAACGACATAAACTCTCAAACTACCCCTACAGAGGCAGCTCTAACCTGGTTGGTCGCAAAAAGAAGAAGAGAGCTCAAAAACTTCCCGGGAGCAGAAATTATTTTAAAACAAATTAAAGATGGGTAAGCTTCTAAAATTTGTAACACATCGTTTTAAAGAATCTTTTGCGTAGTATATCAGACTAATGATTACCAAAATTGACAGAACAAAGATAAATAGGTACAAATTTTTCCACTAATCATCGGTTGTGGAGGTAGGGGACAATTCTCCGCTACCGATTCATCACGGGGACAATTCGCACAGTGGTTTCTCAAAAATCCAATTTATAAAAATAAAAAATAAAAATTTTTTACAAGCAATTATTTTTGATAATAACATTTTTAAAAACAGTCGTTTTTTCAAAAACTAATTTGTTAAAAAACTTTTTTTTTAATTTGAAATTATAATTATTCAAAAAGAAATTTTTCCAAACACTAATTTATATATTTTTACCTTCCTAGCCCTCGTAGCAATTGTTTTCGAGTGATTTTTTTTTTTTAAATAACGCCGAAAATGTGTTATTTGGGTGTATTTTGACCTATTCTAGCTATATCGTCGTGCTGTCTGTCTCTGTGTGTATCTGTGTGTGTGTGTGTGTATATTATTTCTGTCCGTAACACGATAGCTCCCAAACCGCTGAACCGATTTCCATAAAATTTTAAGTTAAAATAGTGTTCGACACTCTTACGTACTGATTAGATTTTAGTTAAAATCCATTAATGCTAATGAAATTTTTTTGACAATTAAGGACTTAAAAAACTGCTAACTGTTTAACGGAGCATCGTATCAACACACTGTTTTCGGAATATAGTAGACTATATTTTGCTCAATAATTCGTGTGAAAACCAAAAACTTCGTAAGAGCTTTAATTTCTGAGATATTTACAAAAAACTGTTGTCAAGATGTCAGATCCGTTATGGATCCATTTATTTTTTAATCAATTCTTTTAGATCAAAAATCAAACGAATAGGTCTAACCTCCCCTCAAGGTCCACCGGCTAGACAAGGAGCAAAGATTTTTGATACGGATGGAAGAGAGATAGGAGCGGTAACCTCTGGCTGCCCCTCACCTAGTTTGGGGGTTAATGTTTCTATGGGTTATGTGGAAACAGAAAACTCAAAGGTAAGAAAGAAGCTACATCATTAACATATTAACCGGAGGAGACTAGGAAATAAACAAAAAAATCGGCCGTCTAGATAAACAATTTGTTTTAAAAAACGTACTTCTGCAGAAAAGAACTCATCGACTATTTTTGTTTGGCCCGTAGAAAACTCTATTTTCTTTCTCTTTAAGAATCACCAAAATTATCCGATCTTTCCTTTACTTTTATTTCTTTTTTAAACCAATGCACCGGAAAAAGACGAAACTGTTCTTCTTACAAACCCTTACCAGATTAATTATACACGACCAAATATGGATATATAACAAGCGGTGATAACTTTAATTTGTGCTTCCATCATTTATTTTGCTACTCCTTCGTTTTCCTTTATTAAACCAGTGCTAGCGAAAAAAACAAAACTATTCTCGATTACAGTCCCTCACTATAACAAAGGAATTAGAAAGATGCCGCAATCGTCTAGGCCCGCGTAAAGTATATTATTTTGTTCCTCTTTTGTTAAACTGATGCGAGAAAAAGAGACAAAACTATTCTTGATTAGAAGGCAGTCCCTTTGGACCCATTAGTATTTTGTAAAGGGTCAATGCGGCGTTTTTGACCTGTCTCTTTACGGTTCGGAATTGTTTTCGTGTTTTTTCTTAAAATATATTTTCGATCTGGACTCAAATTTAATCTTAAAAGACTTTAAAATGGTGTGGGAGTGTATTTTGTGCTAAAATCTCGACTTCGATCTTAATCCAGAAGTTTCGTTTTACAAGTAAGTTAAATAACTTGTTTGACCTTCAAAACAAAACAAAGACTAGTGCCATAGAAATCAATATAAAATCAGAAAAAAAAATTTTGGTATTATATAAATAATTATTTATTTGTTAAAACTGTTTAAACATAAGTTTAGTTAAAAATGTACAGGGTGTCCCAAGTTTTGGTGTTTTGATACTTTTAACTGAACTACGAGCCTTGATTTTCTACAGATAAGGTAAAAAAGGTATCTTATTAATATGGAAAGTAATTTTTTTATGTATACCTTTTTTATTTAACCGTTTTTTTTTGTGTAAACATTTTTTTTTGGATTTGGATTGAGGCAATTTTTTAGGTTGGGTTAGTCCTTTTTACCTACTCTGAATTTTTAACGTTGTCTAACCTAAAATAAAATACACCAAGCTAAAAGCATCCTAATCAAACATCTAATTGTCAATGGGGTATCTATTCAGCTGTAAACTAAATTAAATTGCTTGTTTTAATAAGTTAGGTATTTACTTTTAATAAATAAATATTTTGCCGCCGTCACTGGTAAATCGATCGACCATAAAGAATAAACATACGTCTGCTGTGTGTCGCACAGCGTTGCCATCGTCTTTCCAAAAAATATTTCTATTCTTTTCCAACTTATTGAAGCATCTAGGGGTCAAATCGAATTGTTTTGATGAATCAATTTTTGCCGCGGTTCTTGGTCTCCTCCGGTTAATACGCTAATGAGCTACATACTTACTACACCTCCACAAAACGAAAAAGGTACGTAAAATCAATGATTGTGAGGATTAATTTTCAACAAATGGTACGATATTATTAAGTCAATGTTATCAGTTTTTGGTTGAAAATTATTGTTCCTTATAGAATTTTTCTTTTCTGTGCCAGGTACATTTTTACCTTCCTAGCCCGCGACGCAATGGCTGGAGAAGGTATTATTTTCGACAAAATTTTTTATTACATATAACGCCGAAAATGTGTTATTTGGGTGTGTTTTGACCTATCTTTGTGATCTTAGCAATATCGTCATTATGTATGTCTGTGTGTGTGTATTATTTCTGCCGTAAGACTATAGCTCCTAAACCGCTGAACCGATTTTCAGGTAAAATAGTGTTCGGTACTCTAACGAGATGATTAAATTTTGTCAAAATCCAATTATGTTCCAATTAATAAATTCGGAATTTTTTAAGCCAAATAATACTAACAATTAGTATTATTTGGCTTAAAAAACTCCGTTGATTGACACTCACTGTCTTGATGACGGGTAAAAATGCAATATGCGTTGATCCGGCCTGGTAGGTCACGGACTATAGTTTGTTTTCTTTTATTTGCATTCGATCTTTTCATTGATCGATATTGTATAGCAGTTTTTCGCCTGCGTTTGTTTTTTGTTTCTCTCGTATCTCGGTAGATGGCGCTTCTTGCGATAGTTTTCTCACTATTTACATTTTATTAGAGACAAAACCGTCTAATTTACTTCGCAAGATTTGTCACATTGACCAGCAGTGTTCTGAGGAGTCCCATAAGGACGAAACAGTTAACTGTCAACACTTATCCATTAGATCTTGGACCCCCGTGAGGTTAAGCTTTCAAGCTACCCACGGAAAAATATGAGAGAAACAAAAATTCCTTTTTGCTCGATGATTTTTAAATTCACGGGTACGAAATTCCACGTTTGACAATTAAAACATTTAAAAAATGCTAAAAATATGCGGTCGGAATATAGTGTATACTCCATATCATAATTTTTGAGATAACTTTTTGACAGTTATCAGCTGTTTACCATAACAAATACCATAGGCCAACAAAAAAAAGTTGTAAAAAGTTGTCTCAAAAATAATGATATGAACTGTATACAAGGCTCGACTTTGAAGCCTTTATGAAAAGCGTATAAAAAAGGATGAACTTATGGAAAGCAAGAAGTCAGTGAGGGACCAAAGACGCGCATATTCAGGAGCGTTTGCCGCTGTGACTCAAAATTCATTAATAGTTTCTTATTACTAAACAGAAGCAACCACAGTAAGATTTCCACTTTCAAAAGACGAAGAAATAGTAATTATTATTTATTTCATTATTTTAGCTTTAATCAGGAAAAATTAAATCGAGAAAAATTCAATTTTTTAATAATTTTTATTACACAATAACCTTGCTCTTTTATTAAAATCGCGCTTAAATATTTTGTTTGTGCGTGTAGTAACCTCCTTTAACATTTTTGTCATGTTATAAAGCTTACTTGTACACTTAATTACGGATTCGCAGTATTAATTATTAGTCATACAGTTCAAATGATATCTAAGAGATGGCGCTACTGCAATTAAAATCAAGGAGTTTTAAGGATTTTATTAACTTTTTTTCTTAAATTAATAACCTTCCGAGTATTACTCTTCCAGTCCGGTAACATAAATCCGGCATTTCAAAAATGAAACACCAGTAAACCCTACGAAGCAGGTTTCAATACAGTTTAGGCTCTAATTTTTATTTATTAGATGCTCAAACCGTACTCCATGTTGAGCCTACTCAGCCGGTAAGAGTAACGTCATTAGATCGCGAAAAAAAAAACAATTTTCTTGAATTGCTAATTTGACAACAGCGCTAAACTATTTATCTCTCTTAGTGACATTTATTTAAATAGCTATCTTACTTCAATTCACATATTTTCAATGGCCAAACGATCGTTGACGAACCCTGTATGTAAAGACTGCATTTTGCTCAATAATTTGTTTTGTAACCAAAAACTTCGTAAGAGAGAGGTAAAGGTAGCTCGGGGACGCGTTTCTGCCTCATTAGGCTTCATTCAGCCCGAGCACAACCATAAAATGGAAGGAGATGAAATGATGTGGATATCTGAAAAGGAATATGAAATATGGTGTTTACTGAGGAGAGACCAACTGTCAATTTGCAGCTTCGGTCAGGGTTGCCTCAGTTTTGAGGCTAATTTTGACGTCGCGACGGAGGCAGATATAATCTGCTCCCAGAAAACAGCCTGAGCCCTAGATTTTTTAAATTTGAAGGAATTTCATGAGGTAAAAAGTTTTTACAAAAAAGTTTCACGGGCAAGACCTCAGAGGTAAAGGTAGCTCGGGGACGCGTTTCTGTCTCATTAGGCTTCATTCAGCCCGAGCATAACCATAAAATGGAAGGAGATGAAATGATGATGTGGATATCTGAAAAGGAATATGAAATATGGTGTTTACTGAGGAGAGACCAACTGTCAATTTGCAGCTTCGGTCAGGGTTGCCTCAGTTTTGAGGCTAATTTTGACGTCGCGACAGAGACAGATATAATCTGCTCCCAGAAAACAGCCTGAGCCCTGGATTTTTTAAATTTGAAGGAAGTTCACCAGGTAAAAACTTTTTACAAAAAAGTTTCACGGGCAAGACCTCAGAGGTAAAGGTAGCTCGGGGACGCGTTTTGCCTCATTAGGCTTCATTCAGCCCGATCACAACCATAAAATGGAAGGAGATAAAATGATGATGTGGATATCTGAAAAGGAATATGAAATATGGTGTTAACTGAGGAGAGACCAACTGTCAATTTGCAGCTTCGGTCAGGGTTGCCTCAGTTTTGAGGCTAATTTTGACGTCGCGACGGAGACAGATATAATCTGCTCCCAGAAAACAGCCTGAGCCCTGGATTTTTTAAATTTGAAGGAAGTTCACGAGGTAAAAAGTTTTTACAAAAAAGTTTCACGGGCAAGACCTCAGAGGTAAAGGTAGCTCGGGGACGCGTTTCTGCCTCATTAGGCTTCATTCAGCCCGAGCACAACCATAAAATGGAAGGAGATGAAATGATCATGTGGATATGTGAAAAGGAATATGAAATATGGTGTTTACTGAGGAGAGACCAACAGGGTTGCCTCGGCTTTGAGCTTTTGACGTCGCGACGGAGACAGATATAATCTGCTCCCAGAAAACAGCCTGAGCCCTGGATTTTTTAAATTTGAAGTAAGTTCACGAGGTAAAAAGTCTTAACAAAAAAGTTTCACGGGCAAGTCCTCAGAGGTAAAGGTAGCCCGGGGACGCGTTTCGGCCCCATTAGTTACCTTTACCTCTGAGGTCTTGCCCGTGAAACTTTTTTGTAAAAACTTTTTACCTCGTGAACTTCCTTCAAAACTAACTTATATTTTTTATTTTTAGCAATATTCTTTTTGCTTTTAGGTGGGAACAAAACTGGGTCTAAAAATTAGAGATAAAGTATATCAAGCTATCGTCACCAAAATGCCCTTTGTTAGAGCAAATTACTACAACAAGCCAAAACAGTAAAATTTAAGAGTTAAAATACAATTTTTATATGATTTTTATTAAGGATTTCTATTGTTAATTATTTTTAATTAAAATTTTTATTTATTTATTTTTTCGCATTTTTTTGCAATTTTCCTACAACTTATACCATAAAAAGATATGTACATTAAAGGGCAATATGAATATTCATGGGTATCTTGGATAAAATAAAGTATATATTTAAAACCTCATCTAATACCCTGTTTCCACCAATGCATGCCCACCCCGATTCAAAAAACGCATCACGTAATGGGCCATGGATTTGCACCGGTTTAAAATGCAGCGTCACCTGATGCGTTTTTTGAATCGGGGTGGGCATGCATTGGTGGAAACAGGGTATTATCTTTAAAAATTGCCGAAGCATCAAACTTTTTTGGGATATTGTTGGAGTCATCTGCTACCTTTTCATCCTTGGAACTTGGGTCCTAAGAGTCACGGCTAAAGAAATATGAATTTTTTAATTTTTTTGCTCAAATTACCCAAAATCCCACCTTTAAACCCTCGTAAGCTTTTTATTAATGTCTGGAAAAGCACCATTTGTTTTTTATAATTCTGTAATCTTATGCTACTTCAACTAGTTAATACGAGGTTTTTTATTGAAGAACATTAGTCATTTTGTGAAAAAAAATCAATTTCAAAATTAAAAATTTTAAAAAGTTTCGACACTTGAGAACTTCATTTTCTTTTAAAAACTTCTTTAGTTGATTACCTTTCTAACAGTATGCTACACATTGATTTAAAAAAAACAATTCTGCTTTAAAATAGGATATTCCGTGAGACGGGCAATAATCGTTCGGACTTGATAAGAAAAACAATTTGATGTTTATGATCGTACAAAATTATAAATAAAGAACACAATACATTATTGTTAAAAGTTTAACTTTTGTTCAAGTAGGTAAACGATCATAAACATCAAATTGTTTTTCTTACCAATTCCGAACGAGTCTCGCCCTTCTGACCGAATATCCGTATTTTAAAGCAGACATGTTTTTTATCACATACCGTTAGGAAGGTCATCAACTAAAGAAGTTTTTAAAAGAAAATGAAGTTCTCAGGTGTCGATACTTTTCTTGATTTTTAATTTTGAAATTGATTTTTTTTCATAAAATCACTAATGTTCTTCAATAAAAAATCTCGTACATTACCCTTTGGTACATAATTTTTAACAAATCTATTAATTAGTGGAAGAAGTATAAAATTACAGAATTATAAAAAAAAATAGTGCTTTTCTAGACATTAATAAAAAGCTTACGAGGGTTTAAAGGTGAGATTTTGGATAATTTGAGAAAAAATAATGAAAAATCCATATCTTTTTAGCCGTGACTCTTTGGACCCAAGTTCCAAGGTTGAAAAGGTAGCAAATGACCCCAAAAATATCCCAAAAAATTTTGACGGATCATATTTATAATTAATATTTTTATTAGTCTGCAATATTTAATCAGTAAAGATTATTTTTCAACAGAAAGGAATTAAAAAATATATATTCTTGATTCATTTTTATATATTTTTTTCAGCATTTACTACTAACAAAAATATAAAGGATACATTAGAAAACAATATAAAAATAAAGTTATAATAAACTGAAAAATATAAATTTATTTCAAAAATAGTTCGTCCATGGGTATCTTGGATAAAATAAATTAAAACCGCCTTTGGCATCCTTGAAAATTTCCAAATCTTTTTCGTTTATATAATTCATTGGAAATCTATTTTTATATAGATATAATTAATGATTTTAGTATTTTAGTAGCCTTAATAGTTTTGTTATTAATATTTTTATTAGTTTGCCAATTTATGATCAAATAAGATTGCTTTTCAATACAAAGGAATAAAAAAATTATGCTTAAAAAAAAACAAAATATTATTGATTCGTTTTAATATATATATTTTTTGGATTTACTTACTTCAACACTTTTCCTACAAACTATATCACAAAAATATATAAGATACACTAAAAAACAATAGAAAAATAAATGTTTTAACAATATTAAGAATAAAAAGAATATTTCAAAAATAGTTCGTCCATGGGTATCTTGGGTAAAATAAATTAAAACCGCCTTTGGCATCCTTGAAAATTTCCAAATCTTTTTCGTTTATATAATTCATTGGAAATCTATTTTTATATAGATATAATTAATGCTTTTAGTATTTTAGTAGCCTTAATAGTTTTGTTATTAATATTTTTATTAGTTTGCCAATTTATGATCAAATAAAATTGCTTTTCAATACAAAAGGAATAAAAAAATTATGCTTAAAAAAAAAACAAAATATTATTGATTCGTTTTAATATATATATTTTTTGGATTTACTTACTTCAACACTTTTCCTACAAACTATATCACAAAAATATATAAGATACACTAAAAAACAATAGAAAAATAAATGTTCTAACAATATTAAGAATAAAAAGAATATTTTAAAAATAGCTCGTCCATGGGTATCTTGGATAAAATAGAGTTAGCTCCATTAAGATGGATTTTTGAAAGAATCTTTTCAAAACCGCTTTTGACATCCTTGAAAATTTCCAAAGCATTTTCGTTTATAACTTTGAATAATTCAATTGGAAATCTATTTGTATATAGATATTATTAATGTTTTTTACTATTTTACTATTCTTAATAGTTGTTATTAATATTTTTATTAGTTTGCCAATTTATGATCAAATAAGATTGTTTTTCAACACAAAGGAATAAAAAAATAATGCTTAAAAAAAACAAAATATTATTGATTCGTTTTAATATATATATTTTTCGGATTTACTTACTTAAACACTTTTCCTACAAACTATATCACAAAAATATATAAGATACACTAAAAAACAATAGAAAAATAAATGTTTTAACAATATTAAGAATAAAAAGAATATTTTAAAAATAGCTCGTCCATGGGTATCTTGGATAAAATAGAGTTAGCTCCATTAAGATGGATTTTTGAAAGAATCTTTTCAAAACCGCTTTTGACATCCTTGAAAATTTCCAAAGCATTTTCGTTTATAACTTTGGATAATTCAATTGGAAATCTATTTGTATATAGATATTATTAATGTTTTTTACTATTTTACTATTCTTAATAGTTGTTATTAATATTTTTATTAGTTTGCCAATTTATGATCAAATAAGATTGTTTTTCAACACAAAGGAATAAAAAAATTATGCTTAAAAAAAACAAAATATTATTGATTCGCTTTATAGTATATATTTTTCGTATTTACTTACTTAACCACTTTTCCTACAACCTATATCACAAAAATATAAAATATACACAAAAAACAATATAAAAATAAATGTTTTAAAAATAATGGTTTAAGAAGAATCTATTTCAAAAATAGCTCGTCCATGGGTATCTTGGATAAAATAGAGTTGGCTCCATTAAGATGGATTTTGGAAAGTATCTCTTCAAAGCCGCCTTTGACATCCTTGAAAATTTCCAAAGCATTTTCGTTTATAACTTTGGATAATTCATTGGAAATTTGCTCATTTCCTGGCATTAAATTTGGAAAATCGTAGTGAGCACCTCCAGCTTGCATGTCCATTGTGTATTTTTTAAATCTCAGGTGTTTCTTTCCTTTTTTCGTGTAGAAGTCGCAATCGGCGTGATGGTGGTTCAAAACGTCATCTGTCAAAATATTTAATAGTTCAAATTCTGACGTAGTCAGAATCGAGAGGGGATGAAGAAAAGAACACCTGTTAAATTACTCTCTTCTCTCTTTCTATAGTATAGCTTTTTTTTTATATAGGTACTTACATAAAGTAACATTGCATCTTCCATGTCCATTAATTGGAAAAACCATGGCCTGTCCTGTCATTTCATAGTCGCTTTCCATGTTTGAAAATGGCGTCAAGAACATCATATCAAATTTACAGTCCTTTTCGTCTAAATTCATCCTAAAAAATTATTTTGTTTTGACTTTAGCCCGAACAAAATTATATAGTTTTAGCTGTTTTTTATTGGTTTTTTTATACGTTTTTTTATACGTGCCGTCAGGCCGTGTAATGGCGCCTTTATTAGGAGAGATTGGGTGAGGATGGCGCATCATGTTCTTGTTGGTATGGAGAATTCGAGCGTGGACGGATTAGCCTTAGCGACGATCCAAGGCGAGATCCACCAAAAACGGCTGTCAGCCAGGAAAACATCGATCCTGGGCGCATGCTCATCACGGAACATCGATATGTGACATATCGCGAGATTGAGGCTTCATTGGGGATTTCAAGGGCCTCAACTTGCTTGAAGAATTAGTTTTCGGCTGGATACCGCATCTGTTAACCGAATAACAGAAAGAAGCTAGGGTCAGTTGGTGGCAGAAAATTCTAAACCCACTTTCCCCTACTTACCTAAATAATTCCATGGACGACTCGATTATTTTCGTAAATTTCATGTTTGTATATTTTTGATTTAACTTGAAAGCTTTTTCTGGGTCAGCTTGAAGTTCCATTTTTTCAATTTCAAAAGGCTCTAAATTTGGAATTCCGAAATCTGTATTACCTAAAATGATATAACACAAGGTGATATCGGTATGTTCAAATTTTGGAAGCACTACATAAACCTTTTTAAGTTCGTTCCATCAAAGCGTGGGACGGTTATAGAACGGTACGAAAAATCCTGTTTGCGTTCCAGGTCGACGTTGAACTGTTATGCATAACATAACCGAACCGTGGTCTTCTGTGCTGTTATGGGACAGTTAGTTTTCCGTTCCATCAAGCAACCTAAACTGGTTTCGGACTCCTCTGAAAGACAAGAATTGCAGACAGGCGCATTCGAAGGCGCGGAAAAATTGTATGTAAAACACACACATTTCTAGTTTACATCACCTGAGATAATAATATACCATAAAATTACATTAAACTTAAATTTGTCTGAGAACATTAAAAAAAACAGTGAGTAACCCAAAAAATTAATATTTTTTTCAAAATAAATTGAGTTTTACAACCAATTTTAACACATGACAAAATGCCGGGGAAGCCACGTAAATATACAAATATTTTTTAAATTTCCAAAAAAAATTTTTGCAACATCTGCAGCATCTGTTGATCTATGGGACTGCGGATCGTGTAGGTATACCACATGGAAAAAAGCTATACTGACCATAGGGTAGCTTGCTTAGAAAAAGAAAAACTAGTTTAGCAGGTGATTGGATAGGATTCGCTTTAAGGCATCGACATTAAGATCATTACTAAAGTACAAGCTACAAAATGTGATTTTCCTAACTTCTTAGAAGTATCACGAAAACTTTGTGAATATTAAGGCTTTCTATATGTAGGTAAATCACAAATATTTTATAAAAATCAAATTAGAAAATACAAATAAATAAATATATAAATTTCACATAAAACTTGTGATATTAGAAAAAAAAAATATATTTTCAGTTTCGCCCAAAAATATGTGCTAATGCAAATTCGTGTTAATTTTTGGTATATTTAGTTTCTTAGGCAGTCTGTAGTGGTTTATAGTTTGTGAATACAGGGTGTAACTAGATAAGTGTAAAACATTTAAGGGGGTGATTCCATCAAAAAAAGATAGGATCTTTCATATAAAGAAACTTCATTGGAGCATCCCTTGTTAAGATACAGCCCCTCAAAGGGGCACATAAAATGTTCTACTACCAAAAAAGCCGGTAATGAATTTGGTTTACCCCATGGTTGTAAGGGGTGGAAAACGCAACGCCTAAAATTTATTTCCAATGTAATTTTTTGTCTTATTATTTGTTTTCCATTTAAAAATGTATTTCCGATAGCCTGTTTCATTGTAAATAAAAAATGTCTCTTGGATTTTTGCCCAAAATAAACCAGTTCGCAGCAAAAAATTATTTCACGAACAACTACAGAGATACATCGTCATAAATGTTATGACCCCCTTTAAGGGGCGGTATCTTAACAAGGGATGCTCCAATAAAGTTTCTTTATATGAAAGATCCGAGATCCAATCTTTTTTCGATGAGGCATCATCCCCTTAAATGTTTTACACTTATTTAGTTACACCCTGTATAAATTAAATTGATGTAATTTTATCTGCATTTTAAAGAACTAAAATTAAAAATATATTATGATAATCCTATGTAATTGTGTAATCCTTTCTGTGTGCAAATTTAATTTCGTGCTCTCGAATTCATTCATTCAGTTGCCTTCGATTTATCTTTAAGCCAGACGCCAAACCTACCCTTTCTTTTAGTCACGTGATTTTGAATTTAACTCTCTCGCATATGATCACGTGCCTGAAGTAAATCGAACAGCATTCGGTTTTTGGACAGTTATTTGGTCGTTCCATCTAACCCGAACCGTTTTAAAACAGTCCTCGTACTCCTTATACTGCATTGCGCGCGCATTGGGATTTTTTGGACGGTTCTATGACCGTAGAACTGTTTGATGGAACAGAACTTTTAAAATTTCCTTTTATTTCTTCGAGATTTAAAGAATTCAAAAAATACTGTGCTTGGCAACGCCACACCTACCATTTTAAATAATAGAGAATAGAAAGGCATTTTGTAAGATATACAGCTAAGTATTGTTATAAATTTTGGTAGTAACTTTTTTTAGATATACCTATTTACCATTTGCAAACGATTTTATTGTAGCAATGACTGCTTTGCCCATGCAGTCGTTGAGTTTAGGATCCGAAAGGCTACATTTTTCGACTCCTTTCGCTAAAAATAAAAAATAAAAAAATTATTTAAAATACTCTGCCAATCTATGGGCACATAAGCTCACACTAAGTAGTGTCGTTATAGTGTACGTGTGAGCTAATATTACTAGAAACTGAAATATATTTTATTCAACTCCAGACTCAATTACCTTTCGTTTGATACCACACAAGCCACGTTTTGCCTTAAACTCTAATTTTTAAAATCTACCCCCACCCTTTTTTTAAAAACTAAAATGTATTTTGTTTAACTCCAGACTCATTTACCTTTTGTTTGATATCATACACGCCATATTTTCACTTAAACTCTAATTTTTGACATCTACCCCCACCCTTTTTTTTAAATAACTTAAAATTCATTTTTTTTAACTCCAGACTTAGTTACCTTTCGTTTGAAATCACACACGCCATATTTTCACATAAACTCTCATTTTTGAAATCTACCCCCACCCTTTTATGTGACTTGCGTTCGGTGGATTTCGTTCACTTTTTAATGGGACCACCACGGCCCAAGACTCAGTCTAGGTACCAAATTTCATTTAAATCGGACAAGCGGTTTTTGAGTTATGCGGGTTGGTCGTTACAGACAGACATACAGACAGACATACAGACAGACATACAGACAGACAGACAGACAGACAGACAGACAGACAGACAGACACCTAGACAGACAGCAAGACAAAAAAGTTTCAAAATCATCTGAAACGCAAAGAAATATAAACATTTTTGAAATCGGAGCAACTTTTTTTTTCTCGAAAAAATTAGGATCACCATAGCTCACACTACTATAGTATAGTATATGTGTGAGCTAAAATACATAAAATTATGATTATGTCAAATGTGCCCTCTTAAGGAGTGATTTCCATATGTTTCGTATGTCGGCGCTTGGTTCCCTGAAAACTTCTTTATTCTGCATTATAGCAGCTTCAATAAACTTTCGTTTTCATCAATGCGACCCCTTATGCAAAACTTTAGCTTTAGACTATTGAATCATGTGAGCATTTGACCATGATCCCCTAAACCGGATTTTTCAATATCCCCTAATTGGGTACGCAACTACACACAAACATTCATTAAAATCGGATAAACTTACGCAAATTAACTCCTCCAACACTAAACTGAGTTACTAAAAGGTAAAACAAAAATTCCAAAAAAAATTTCATTTTTTAAGTAAAAATTTTTTTTTAAAACACTATAAAAATATAAGCCTATATTTTTTAAGTATTCAATAAAGTAGAGTTTTTTATTTGTTTTTACTTGATATCTTAGAACGTGCTTATCTTACATTGGTATGAATGCAAAAAAATCTAGTATTTTCCTTTAAAAAAAGTAGCAAATGAGAAAAATTTTTACAATCGGCGCAAGGTTGAGTCAAGGTCCAAAAACTTGCAATAAAATTAAATGCATCACCCAGAATGTTATTGCGATTATTTTTGACATCTTATGTTCGATACAGAGTGAAAAAAAATTATGTTTCTATAAAAAATTTTAATAGTTATGTAGGGGAAAACCGCTATGAAACGGACGGGTTTTGAAACGAAAAAAAAAAACAAAAAAAAGCAATATAAATCAAAACAAAATTTTAATAAATCCAAAAGCTCTTAAAATGTTGACTATTTAAAATTCTCCGAAGCTTGGAAACGACCTGCTATTTTCTTTAAACTTCTTTTAAATATCGACGCTGGCCAGTGGCATGAAATTTGGGAAACCCTGTATAAAAGTAGATACTTTGTTTTCTGGGAAACATTTGCCTAAATAGGCAATTAGTAAACTTGTAACAATTTCAGTAATTAGATCATGATCATAACAGAAAACTCATTAGGATGGACAAGAGTCAAGTTCACATTTTGCACATAAATTACACTTTTAACATGAGGGCCATTTTTAAATAACCCACCATTTAAATAGAAATGTTTTTTTGGGAAAACCCTGAGACACAAATTTGTTTTCAAGTTATTTGCGTTTGCAATATTTATTTTTAAACAAGAATATTACTTATCTCTAACGAAAAGCTAATTTTCCTGGGGCCACATAGGAAAAAAGTTAAATTTGCTCTCTTTTCTGTTTTAGAAAGGTGCATATTTCACACGGAAGAGGCGAAAAAATATCGAAACACAAAATATCGAAATCACAAAATATCGAAACTACAAAATATCGAAAACATACAAAATATCGAAACTACAAAAGATCGAAACCACAAAATATCGAAACTACATTTTATCGAAACTACAAAATATCGAAACCACAAAATATCGAAACTACAAAATATCGAAACCACAAAATATCGAATTACAAAATATCGAAAATACAAAATATCGAAAATACAAAATATCGAAAATGCAAAATATCGAAAATACAAAATATCGAAAATACAAAATATCGAATCACAAAATATCGAAATTAACAAATATCGAAAATCAAAAATAAAAACCTTAACCTAACCCGACTCTGACGTAACCTAACCTAATCTAACTAAACCTAATCTGACCTAACCACATGAAAATAGAAAGTTTCAAAAACCTAACCTGACGAAACCTAATCAAATCTAGCCGAACCGAACCGAATCGAACTGAACCGAACCAATGCAAACTGCACCAACAATTTTTTTCAAAAAAAAACTTTCCTGACTTCTTTCCCGGGATCCTAGAAGCTGTGAATCCGAACCGAACCGAACTGAATCTAACTGAACCGAACCAAACCGAACCAAACCTAACCTAACGAAACTAAACTACAAAACTGCTAATTAGGTTTGTTTGGGTATGGTTAGGTATGGTTAAGTTTGGATAGGTTCGGTTCGGTTCGGTTCGCTACGGTCCGGTCCGGTCCGGTCCGGTTCGGTTCGGTTCGGTTCGAATTGAAACCTTCTAGGATCCCGGGAAAGAAGTCAGGAGAGTTTTTTTTTTTTTGAAAAAATTGTTGGTTCAGTTTGCTTTGGTTTGGTTTGGTTTGGTTTGATTCGGATCGGTTCGGTTCGGTTCGGTTAGATTTGATTAGGTTTCGTTAGGTTAGGTTTTTCGCACTATTTTTTTTCGTGTGCTTACGTTAGATTAGGTTGCGTTAGATTAGATTTAGTTAGATTAGGTCTTGGTCAGGTTAGGTGAAGGACCCGAAATTTTCTGTTTTTAATTTTCGATATTATGTCGTTTCGATATATTGTATTTTCGATATTTTGTATTTTCGATATTTTGTTATTCGGTATTTTGTGTTTTCGATATTTTGTATTTTCGATATTTTGTTGTTTCGATATTTTGTTGTTTCGATATTTTGTATTTACGATATTTTGTAGTTTCGATATTTTGTTATTCGATATTTTGTAGTTTCGATATTTTGTTGTTTCGATATTATGTACTTTCGATATTTTAATTCGATATTTTGTGTTTCGATATTTTTTCGCCCTTCCATTTTACACGCATATTTATTTTTATTTCCGTCTCTAGGGTTGAAAATATTTTCAATTCTACAACTATATCGGTTTAGAACGTTTTTCTACGTTGTCCGACGCCTAATCTGCACCTCCTTAGATCCTGACAATCATCTTCTGCCCGGTTTTTCTGACTCATTGACCTTTGGATTGACTGTTGCCCTCTTCTTCTGCGCCCTACTAGTTGCTAGGACCTGCTTTGGTAATCGTTTCGTCTTTTAGTGATGTCATCCGTTATGTTTCCCTCGATTCCCATTATTTCTTTTATGGTCTCATTTCTTATATGATCTGTTCTAGATTTTCTTATTGATCTTCTTATTGCCTCCATTTCGACACTTTCCATTTTATTTTTTATTTTTCTGTTACGCGAGAAGTATCTATTCCATCTTCTTACCATTGTTGCATATGTTAAATCTTACATTATTTTTTATCTTTCTGCTCTATAATAGTTATTTAAACAACAAGGTTTGAAAACGACTCTTTGCATACAATCGAGACAGTTTGGTAGACCGAGCCGAAGGCGAGGTCTACAAGTCGAGGGAGTGTGCAAAGAGGTTTTCAAACGAGTTTTTTACAATATTTTTTATACGGCTGCTAATAAAGAAAGAAAAATCAAATTTTAAATAATACCTTGTTTTTATTTCCGACATTTTTACAACAAAACTTTAAAAATTCAACAATTTTTTGACGTATCTAATCAACAAAACATACGAGCAGTGACGGTTGCTACGGAACTACAACAAAAATCACAATGACGGGAAACCCGTATGCAGAAATGACATAGGCGTGCGCAAAAATGACATAAGAGTGTGCAAAACGTTTTGCACACAGCGTGCGCAAAATGCCATTTTCAGATCGTGTTCTCCGTGCGCAAAACCCCCTTTTACAAGACAGTCGTATAAAAAATACTCCAATAACCTTTTTTGCTTTGACTATTCTTTTTTCCAGTTCTTTACAGTCTGTTCCTGTCTTATCATTGCATGGAGATATTGTTTGTCCATTGTCTAGTTTTAACTCACTTGATTCGTTTCCAATACATAAGTATTGTGTCTTGTCCACGTTCACTGTTAACCCCCACTTTTGGTATTCTTCCGTTAACTTTCTCATAATATACTCCATGTTTTCTTTATCATTAGCTACAATTCTACAGAGGAAAATTACTAAAAGTCCTATCGCCTTGTCAATACCAATCTCAATCTCAGAAGCCAATATTTTGACAAACATATTTTCCTCTTTAGAGAAGAAAATATTTTCGTCTCTAGGAAGGAAAATAATAAATGTTGATTTTAACAAAAATAACAAGAAAATTCGAGGCAATAAAACCAGGCAGTAATTGTGCCGCGCACTATTCTGACAGTTTCGCATTATTAGAACAGCTGTCTTCTTTCACAATTAGGCCTTTGTGTATTATACGAGGCGGATTTAATAGTGCCGCCACTATTAATGGAAAATAAACGACTGGATTTATAAATTTGACTTTGGTATGTCAATTTTAAAAGATCAACTGCCAGTTTTCAATGGAAAACTGTCAGAATAGTGCCCGGCACTATTATTGCCTGGCTTTATTGCAATAAGTCCATAATATCTTGTGGTTGTACCAGTGGCGCACCCAGGAATATGTCTTGGGGGGGAGGGCGAGGCCTCTTGGGGGGGGGGGCCGAAGCCTCATAATTTCGAATTTTAAGCTATTTTTTGTGTTTTTTTTTAACATGTCGAAAAAAATGTAAAAAAATCTAAGGCTTGGCGGGGCCCGGGCCCCCCCTTCCTGGGTGCGCCCATGGTTGTACGAAAAGTAGCGTACCTACATAACTCGTTAGCAAGTGACTTTTTACACTCCGGCGAAATAGGCCACTTTCTTCAATTGCTGTGTAATATACTATTTAAACATTTTATTGAAAATTACCTTTTTATAGATTTTTTAATAAGGTATCCAATAATCAGATTAAATTTGCTCTCTCTCATTTTTAATTTTTGAGATATTTCATAAAAATTTTAATTCTTTATGTAATGACCCCTTTATTTCTTTATATTATTTTTACTATGATGTTTTTATTAAATTTAATATTTCAAGTTTTTGACTGGGTTTAAAATATTTCAAATTATCAATTTAAAAAAAACTCTGCCAATCTATGGGCACCTAAGCTCACACTAAGTACTGTAGTTCTAGTGTACGTGTGAGCTAATATAACTAAAAACTGAAATATATTTTATTCAACTCCAGACTCAATTACCTTTCGTTTGATACCACACAAGTCATGTTTTGCCTTAAACTCTAATTTTTAAAATCTACCCCCACCCTTTTTTTAAAAATTAAAATGTATTTTGTTTAACTCCAGACTTATTTACCTTTTGTTTGATATCATACACGCCATATTTTCACTTAAACTCTAATTTTTGACATCTACCCCCACCTTTTTTTTTAATAACTTAAAATTTATTTTGTTTAACTCCAGACTTAATTACCTTTCGTTTGATATCACACACGCCATATTTTCACATAAACTCTCGTTTTTGAAATCTACCCCCACCCTTTTATGTGACTTGCGTTCGGTGGATTTCGTTCATTTTTTAATGGGACCACCACGGCCCAAGACTCAGCCTAGGTACCAAATTTTATTTAAATCGGACAAGCGGTTTTTGAGTTATGCGGGTTGGTCGTTACAGACAGACATACAGACAGACAGACAGACATACAGACAAACAGACAGACAGACAGACAGACAGCAAGACAAAAAAGTTTCAAAATCATCTGAAACGCAAAGATATATACAAAATTTTGAAATCGGAGCAACTTTTTTTTTCGAAAAGATTAGGATCACCATAGCTCACACTACTATAGTATAGTAGTAGTGTGAGCTAATACTATAGTATAGTAGTAGTGTGAGCTAATAATCAGATATAAAGAGGTTATTAAAAAACAAAAATAAAATATTCTCTGTGATACGTCATTTTAAAACAAATTTTTCGCTTATTTCAAAAATCGAAAATTATTGGATTCTTAAAAAAACTATAAAAAGTGTTACACCATAATTAAATTTTCATAAATAAATAAGATATAGACTAGACCCTTTGTCAAAATGCAGACTTTTTAATAACCACCTGTATCTTAAAAACGGCTGGCTATTTCAAGATGCTGTTTTTACTTTTAATGATCTCTTTAAAAAAACTTAAACACATCTCTTGAAAATCACATGTGGGAGAATTTTTTTTATGTCCTTTAGAAATACCTGAAACCCCAAAAAACATCAAATATAGAAGATCCTGTACAACAAAAACAGAGTCGACCCTGATCCTTACCTAATTAATATTTTTTATGTACTGGTAAAAAGGTTTTAAAGTGTTTTTTTTTCTAATAATTTCTTGATTTACGACTTTTTTTTTAAATATTAGTTTAATGAGTTAAATTTGCATATTATCACATCGCTTTTAGACGTTAAAAAAAATTATAATAAATTGCGTTTTTGGTTAAAAAAAATATTTGATTGATTTAGTAATTTATCTGTTATCTTTTTTTTAATTTTTATTTAAAAAAACTGTTGAAATTAGCAATTTACAGGGTGTACCAAATAAGATGTTTTTGGGGGTTTCAGGCATGTAGCCAGAAATTGGTTCGGTGGGGGGGGGGGAGGTTAGGGCAAGCATTGTCTGATTATTTAAATCAAACAAGGTTTTGTTTGTTATTAAAAGCTTTTTCTTTTCTTTCTCCTTTTACTTTCTTTTCCTTTTTTTTTTCTTTCCCTTGCTCTTTTTCTTTTCTTTTGTTTCTGTTTTTTTCCTTTCTTTCCTTTTCTTTATTATTTTTTCTTTTTGGTTTGATTCAAATTTTTTAATAATTCTCTTTTTAAAAAGAAAAACTGTTGAATAACAATGTACAGCGTGTCCCATTTTCGATGGGATTAAATGGGAAACTCGGTTATTATTAAAGATATTGATTTTCTGATTGCACCTTACCGTGCTCTTTTTTGAGACCTTAAGAATGGCGCAATCAGATTTTTGCTATACCCCGTAGTTTCGCTAATACAGGGAGTTTTTGAAAAAATTGTATTTTTAATAATCCCTTGTATCTCGCTTATTTTGCGAGATATTTTTATTCTGTTTCTTTTCCTGGCAACTTTTTTAGAAGAAAATAATGACGTTGTCAACTTTTTAAAATATTGTTTAGTTTTTGAGATATGGTATTTATCATAAAAAAAATTAAATACGGACCTGGATTTTTTTTATTACTATTTTGATTGGTTTCATGCTAGTATTATCATAAAATAATAAAAATTTTAAAATTTTTTGTTTTAAGGTAAAAGAAAAATATTTAATATTTTTAAAAAAATTAGTCCGAACCTGGACATTTTCAACATAAATATAAATTAAAAATTGCTAGATAAACAATTTTTAGTTTAACTGTTTTGATACTTAGCATATTAAAATGGTTTTACGTTAATTTACAGATTTATTTGAAACAAAGTCTACGAAAAATACAAAAAAAAACAAATTATAAAAAATAACAAATTTTTCTGATTACCATTATGTGTAAGACATTGTTGGCATTTTTGAGTAATTTTTCTTAACGCATTTTGCATAAAGATATTTCTGCCATTTAAATATTGGGATTTTGTTGCTTGAATGAAGCAGTCAAACATATCACATTTTTCAAAATCGGGATATGGTCGATTTCTAGCCAGTTTAAAATAATTGTAAGCCATTCACAAAAATGACAAGTAAAATGATAATGTCAATACCACGCTTTTGTTTTGTAAATTTCACGACCTGCTGTGCTACCATCAAATAATTAGTATGATATTATTTTTGTAACTTTTTAACGTTTTTTACTTTATTTATAAATCTTTTAATTATCATTTCAAAACAGATAAACTAAAAATCGTTCAACTAGTGTGTCTTGCAATTTTTAATTTATAATTACGTTGGAAATTTCCACGTTCGGACTATATTTTTTTTCTCAAATATTAAATAGTTTTTTTTAACCTTAAATCAAAAAAATATTAAAGTTTTATCATTTTAAGGTAATAATAGCATGGAACCAATCAAAGTGGTAATAAAAAAAATCCAGGTCCGTATTTAATTTTTTTATGATAAATACCTTATCTCAAAAACTAAACAATATTTTAAAAAATTGACAACGTCATTATTTTGCTCTAAAAAAGTTGCCATAGAAAGGTTTTTACAGAATAAATATATCTTGCAAAATAAGCGAGATACAAGGAATTAATTAAAATGCAATTTTTTCAGCTAATACAGGGATTAGCGAAACCACGGGGTATAGCAAAAATCTGATTACACCATTTTTAAGGGCTCCAAAAAAGAGCACGGTAAGGTGCAATCAGAAAATCGATATCTTTAATAATAACCGAGTTTCCCATTTAATCCCATCGAAAATGGGACACGCTGTACATCAAACGAAAATGAAAAAAAAATTAAAATTTTATTACGTTTGGGAAATTTGTAAAAGAAAACGACTATAAAAATATTTAAGCAATATATTACAGATTACTTAAGCAATCGAGGTACTTAAAAACAATTGTTTTAAATAATTATTTACAATTTTGTTTTCGCAAATAAAAAAAAAATTATTTAGATAGATAGATACTATTTGATTAAATATAATAGATAATAATAATTAGGGAAGGCATCAATTATTTTTTCAGTCTAAGAAAGCTTCATTTTCAGGTATTTTCGAAAATACCGAATTAACGGCTTGAAGATGACTCAGACCCCAAATTTCTTCGAATCCATATTTGACTTCCTTGAAAATTTCCAATGAGTTTTCGTTGAGTGTATTTAACACAGATTCACTCAATTTGGCATTTCCTAAAATAAAAAGCAACTATTTACTAAACCTAAAGATAAATTTATTCTAAGCACCTAATTATTTATTTCTTCTTCTTATTTTTGTGTTTTTCTTCTTTTTCTTTATCCTTTTCCTTTTCTTTTTTCTCTTTTCCCTTTTTTTATTTTTCTTTACAGTTTTTCTTTTTCTTTCTTTTTTTTTTCCTTTTTAATTTTCTTTTTTTCTCACTTTTTTTTTGTTTTCTCTTTTTATTTTTATTTAATTTTTTTTTCTTTTTCCGTTTTTTATCTTCTCTTTTAAGTCTTTTGACAGTTTATGAGACTTACCCGGTATCAAGTTTGGAAAGTCATAATGGATAGCGTCAACAGACATGTCTTGAGTGTATTTGCTGAATTTCAAATAAGTTTTTCCATTTTTTTCAACTCTTGTGCAGTAAGCCTGGTGATGATTCCTCAAATTTTCTAACAAAACAAACAAAACTTATTGAAAATGGAAAGTAGAACAATTTTATTTTATGTAGGCTATATAATATTTGCCTCCAAATTTCGATTTGTAAAAATGAAAAAATATGTTTTACTTACTGATCGTCATGGTAGCCTTTCCTTTTCCATTTATTGGAAACATAAGCACTTTTCCAGTGACTTCAAAGTCAGATTCTGTACGAACATTAGGTGTCAAAACCCACATTGACCAATAACATTTATTATCTGTCATTTCAAAACTAAAATAAATGTAAAAAGTCAACTCTACATTCAATTATCCAAAAGGTAAGCTACTGTTTGATAGCATAGTAAGGTACCTGAGTCAAATATTAATAAATGTTTATTTATTTTTTTATGTCTGGTTTATTTTCACAGAACCAATAAAAATACCAGTGAGCATATTGCATTTAAGTAATGTTATGTATGTTTATTTTAACAGTATGGATAAAAACTGTTTCAAGGATAGTAAGTAGTCAAATGTGCAAATGAAAAAAAGCAAGCTATGTATGCTCAAAATTATTGGCAGTGTCGTGGTTCCAAAATTACCACGTAACGAAAAAAAAGCAAAAATAAACACTTTTCACCTTTTGTTATTTATTCCGATATTGAGTGCTTGCTGCTTCCTGTGCTGGCGTGGATTTGAGGGGAGGTAAGAAGATAACTACTACCCCCCCCCCCCAATAAAAAACTATATGGATTTTTGTTAACAATTATCAAGCTAACCACATAATTACCACCCCCCTTATGCTTGAATTTTAAGCTTTGAGAATAGATAGCGTACGTTATATTAGCTCTCATTTTACCGAATACATTATAGCGGGTTGTTTTGATCGAAAACGTGCCACATAGCACAACTTCATTTATTAATCCTTTTCTTCTGTCTTATTTGCTGATTCTTTAAAAAGCTGTCAACTTTCCAGTGGCGTGTACGAAAAATCGCATTGGAAGGAGCCTAGACAATTTCGTTTTATTACACACTAAATAGCAGAAAACTGTTCTTTTTTAAATATTATTTTTGGGGTGATTAAGCGCCCAAGGCTCCCCCCTACCTACTTTACTAACCTGGCCTCGTATATGTCCGAAATCGTGATTCCATAAGTGTACATATTTTCAAATTTTTGGTTTAATGTTACTGACCCTCCTGGCTGATTGTGCATTTCCAGTTTTGGAAAGTAATACGGTTCTAAACGGGGTATTCCGAGTTCTTTGCTGCCTACAATGTGATGACAAGATGTTACAGTGGTGGCGGCTGGTGACTTTCGCAGTTATTGGTGACGCAACGACAAAGTCTTTTTTGTCTTCGTCGTTCCACCTCGAAAACGGTTTTTCAAGTAAAACACACACTGTATCGTACACAGGAAACACTGTGCAAAATAATTAAAATAAAATATGAATTAGAACCGAATATAAAAAATACGCTGGTAAACAGACACTTCAATAATGTACGCACATTCAACAGCTGATTCTTTGCCCTACCAAAGCATGCGAATGCGAATCTTCGTTTTTTTGATGTTTTGATGACTGTTCTGAGTTCTCTGTCAAATCTCGTTAGAAAAAAACTCCTGCGCATTATGTAACACTAGTTTGTATTGAAATCTTATGAACTTTCACCAGTTTAAAATACATATACAGTGAAACCTCCCATAAGCGGACACTCACGGTTCCGTCGATTTTGTCCGCTTATTGGAGGTGTCCGCTTATGAGAGGGAATTGCGAAATTTCAATATATTATATTTATTAACAATTTCCGCTACTTTTTTCCGATATTAAATATTTCAGCGAGATTTCGTCCTGATAGATGTTCTCTCTCCGAAACGTTAACAACTTCCATTTTTTCACGTAAACTAACAAGTTTTTTACTAGGCACTATTTCAAAAAGATCTATTACTACCATTGATTTCGTACCCAATTGAACAATAAAAATAAAACACAGCAGTTCCCCACCGCCGAATAAAATATGTTGTAAATACGACAGAAGTATTTAGTCTACGCATTAAAATGAAAGAGGTAATTCCCCGGCTGCTTAAGAGTGCTTTGTTGCCAACATACTACATAATATTTATGCTCATGTTGTGCAGCGCTCCGTTCCGTTGTCAGAGGTTCGCGTCTGCTTATTAAAGGTGTCCGCAAGGAGAGGTTTCACTGTATTAATATTTTTTTTGGGGTCTGGGGGGTAATTATCTCCTTTAAGGGCTGGAACATGAAATCAACAGTGATTAGTCGGGTAAAAAAGGAGCCCAACAATGGGGCGCCAATGCTTTTTTCGCGCACAAAATTCTATCAACTCATTTTTAGTAGTCCTTTTGCCCCTTTTGGTGATTTTTAGCTTACCATTTTGAAAAAATCTTAGGGCTTTTTCCATAGACCTAGCTACACAGTTATTGAACTCCGGATCGGATTTATGACAGATTGGTAGTTCTGATGCTAAAAACAAAAATATATGAATGAATCCATGACGGATCTGATACCTTCCTAGCCCATTAACACACTCCAAGTGTAAACTCCACGCTATATCAGCCTTAAAAACAGTTTTTTGTAAATATGCATTTTTGCGCACCGTAATGAAACTTGGCACAATTATAGCGTGTATTGTATGTAACTGTAGTATTATTTTACGAAGTGGTGCTCATCTCAACTTCAGTGCAGAGCATTTATTTCTAATTACATCTATCTCATTAAAATTCCGTATAAAATCAAATGTAAAGCTAGAGCAATGAAACTTTGCACAGATTACAAGGACATAATATGCATATGTTAGGCGAAAAAAAAATATATTGATTTATTTTTCTTCCAAGAAATAAAAACTAATTAATTTTTTTTGAGAAATTTTTAGCGTGGCTGTTGAGGAGCAAAAAAAAATCCATTAGCTTATTTATGCTTGATACTACGTGAAAATTTAACATGAACATAAACAAAATGTTTCTCTCTAAAACTAAAATTGGGTGTGAAATATACATGGTCGGAGTACAGAGGGGTTTTATAAATATTAACAGATAGACTAATTACAAAATTTGACGGATATCAATCAAAAGAACAAGCAGGCTTCAGAAAAGGTTTCAGTACAGTTGACTACCTATTAACCACGAAAATCCTAATAGAACGAGCCAACGAATACAACATTCCACAATATATTGCGTTTATAGACTTTGAAAAAGCTTTTCGATAGCATTGAGCATCTTTAATTAATAGCCGAATAGATTACAGATACACAGACTTAATAGCCAATATATATAGCGAAGCAACAATATCAATCAAAATCCACGAAGGAACCAAGCCAATTCGCATAAGAAGAGGTGTCATGCAGGGTGACATAATATCCACTAAACTATTTAACCAGGCCCTAGAAGATGTTTTTAAAAACTTAGATTGGGAAGAAATAGACATCAAAGCAAACGGACAATACTTGAACCACAAGATATGCTGATGATGTTGCCTTAATAACAGATAAGAAAGAAGAACTGATAAAAATGCTGGAGGATTCGGATATAGCAGCTAAAAATATAGGCTTGAGTATGAACTGCACTAAAACTAAAACTAAAAAAATAAAAAATATCCTCAGTACCTCAAAACAAAAATGTATAACCAATGTATCCTTCCTAATCAAACATGGATCAAGTAACAAAAGCCCAGAGATCAATGGAAAGACAAATATTACATATAAAGCTAACAGATAGAAAAAGGAATGAATTGATAAGAAATAAAACAAAAGTAAGGGATGTAACAGGAGAAGTAGAAAAATTAAAATGGAATTTTGCCGGTCATAATATGTGTATTGTAACCTGGAGACCTTGGGAAAATAAAAAAAAGTAGGGGAAGACCCCAATTGAGATGGACGGACGATTTGAAGAGACATGCAGGAGCTAGATGGATGAACACGGCGACAGACAGAGAAGAATTGAAGATATTGGGGGGGCCTATGTCCAAAGATGAATCGAAGAAGGCTAGATACATGGATAGATACTTTCTGCAGCGCGATATTTTTCCAATTTTTTCGTAGTTTTTTTTGTCTTGCAAAAATGTAAATCATCTTTTCCTACTGCATGTGTGTTCGGAATTGAGTTCTTCGGAACAGATTTAGAAGCGAACCAAACGGAGTCTTCCACGCCCTTCCCTGACAGAGCTTATAAATTTGTAAGTTCCATTAAAAAAATTGCAAATATATAAATTGCTAGTTTTTACAAAATATTTTACAACAATTACAATTACAGTCGAACCTCTCTAACTCGAACCTCTATAACTCGAACCACCTCTCTATAACTCAAACCTTTTAAATGGTCCCTGCACTTTTTGTATGTATTTTAACCTCTTTAACTCGAATTTCTATAACTTGAACTCTCGATAACTTGAACTGTTTTGGATGTCCGTTTAAGTTCGAGTTATAGATGTTCGTCTGTATAGTTTTTGCAAAGTCGGTTGAACAAAGATAAAAGCCGACCATCGGCATATTCTTTATAGAAAGTGACATGGGCGGCGGTAGATATATTCATGAAAATTATTTCATTTAATTATGGCGTAAACTAAAGAAATAAAAATAGTTAATAAAACTTTATATTCCTACACCTACAGGAAAGACATGAACGAATGATTTATTTTCTAACTCTGCATACTGCCGACTAAAGGGGTCCCGAAATGCACACCCGAAAGCATCTCAAAACATTCTGCCAATCAAGTGCCGTTCATCCACCTGGACTCGGTCGGTCGGAAAACAAATACTTTGTGGTCGGACCGCAAAGAGCCGCGCCTTTTCTCTGTCGGTAGAGTTGAAATTATATCAGGAAGATTTTATATGAATTTGGATATCTTTTGAAGGGCAGAATGAAACAAAATTTCATGAAATCGATAGAACCCCGTATTAGGAATTATCTTTTGTGACTTTGCAAAAACTATACTTTATTTTCTTTACTTTTTTCTGTGTATATTTAA
The DNA here is from genome assembly GCA_963576565.1 of Aspidapion aeneum. Lineage (NCBI taxonomy): Eukaryota > Metazoa > Arthropoda > Insecta > Coleoptera > Brentidae > Aspidapion > Aspidapion aeneum. Next base: position 66,038,268 of record OY755046.1, on the reverse strand, counting down.
CTAGGTTTATGGGAGGCTTACTTACGAATTTTAACGGCATGTATAAAGGCAAAAATCAAAAACACAAGTAAAAAATAATATAAATATAGTTTCTTCATTTTGAAATAATTTTATTTAAAATGAAAGTGCGTTTGTTCAGAGAAACCGCAAAATATAAAAAATTTATTTTTCCAATTAGCTAATTTTATAAGAAAACATGCTGCAATTATACCCAAGCAAAGGACAAGTTCAATAAGTATTTAATAGTTTTCCTGGTGCTAAAAATTCCATAGGCGTACTTAAAAAAATTATGATTGCCTCATATACGTATATGGATTACCTATGCAAAAATGCATAGATAAAACTTCGGCCCCATAATTTAGTCAGTTCTATTAAATACCTAGATTTCAATAAAAGTTTTCCAAAAAAAACCCAAAATTAAAAAACCGAATTTTTCTCCTTAAGTTAAATCGATATTTTGGATCAGGGCCCTGTGGGCCCCCTTGAGGCTGCAGGCCCTAGGCAAGTGCCTGGAGTGCCTAGAGTGTCTGGAGTGCCTAGAGTGCCTACCGTGCCTAGAGTGCCTAGAGTGCCTGGAGTGCCTAGAGTGCCTAGAGTGCTTAGAGTGCCTAGAGTGTCTATAGTAGCTGCGTTCGGTATTTGCATCTCAGACGCGACGGATTTTTGGTCACGTGGTTACAGATTAGTCTGAGCAAATTGGAATTACCGAACAATCCGGATCAAATCGATCAAATTTTTATAAATGGTTATAACCCTAAATATAACCAAAAATATTATGTACATATTGCAACTTACCCCAACTATAATTTTGACAAAATTGTCCTGTGATGTCGGAAATTTATATAATTTGTTGACTTCAACATCAAATAATTCAATTTCAATCTTTTTACATAAAAAATATTTTTGTAAACAAAACAAATACCCAAGATGACGTCACAATCTCGGATCAATCTGTTTCGTCGGTCAAAATCCACGGAGCAACCAGATTTACGTCCGACTAGTCTGAGCAGAATTACCGAACGATTCAGATCTACCTCCCCTAGATCTAGATGGAATAAGCGAACGATTTTGATCAAAAAGATTAATCCGACGTAAATACCGAACACAACTGGTGTCTAGAGTGCCTAGGATGCCTAGAGTGTCTAGAGTGCCTAGAGTGTCTTGATTGCCTAGATTGCCTAGAGTGTCTAGAGTAGGGTTACCAGACGTCCGGATTAATCCGGACATGTCCGGATTTTTACTACGTCCGTGTGGGTCCGGGCGGATTTTTCATAAACGTCCGGATTATAAAGTACCCGCCTATATAAACATCAAATAATGCAAAATAAACTAGTTTCAAAAAATGTAATTAAACAATAATCGTCGATAAATTTAGCAGTGTGAATTCACCTTTAAGCGGGGTCTTCAAATAACGTTTTACCTTACATCTTGCCTGTTCAGTCAAAACGCATCAAGTAAAACTTTGTGTGTAGACGAAAAAACGGACGTTTTACTTGAACTGATTTAAGACGGAAGACCGCCTAGAGAACTGACCGGATGCGTATTTACGTTTCCGTGCTCATTTCACGTCGGCGCGGTTTTGAAATAGACACGGAAATGTTACAATATATTTGGGTTCAAATACGTGTTGATTTTAAGAGTTTTGATCTCAAAATGAGCACGCATCTGTAAGAGAACATAGCTCATTAAACTATTACAAAAGCGTATTCAATTGTCAGGTAAAAACGCTAACATAACGAAAGCTAATCAATCAAATCTAACCAAACCGAACCAAAGCAAACTGAACCAATAATTTAAAAAAAAAAAACTTTCCTGACTTCCTACCCGGCATCCTAGATTATGTGAATCCGAACCGAACCGAATTCAACCAAACCGAACCGAACCAAAGCAAACTGAACCAACAATTAAAAAAATACTTTCCTGACTTTTTTCCCGGGATCCTAGAGGGTGTGAATAGTGTTGTAGTTTAGTTTGGTTAGGTTAGGTTTGGTTCGGTTTTGTTAGGATCGGTTTGGTTCGGATTCACATCCTCTAGGATCCCGGGTAGGAACTCAGGATTTTTTTTTTTAAATTATTGGTTCAGTTTGCTTTGGTTCGGTTCGGTTAGATTTAATTGATTAGCTTTCGTTAGGTTAGGTTTTTGAAACTTTCTATTTTCATGTGGTTAGAAATCAAGTGAAAATCATTTAAATCATTAAAATTTATTAATAACAGAACAAGATCTGTCGTCGTAGTTGCCGGTGTAAGACAATTAACACTGACCTTTGCAGGTATAGTTAATGGAAGAGTGTTCTTCAAACTTCAAAGAATTTCAAAATCTTGACTAATATTAGTAAAAATACTTTTAAACTGCGCCATAATTTTCACATTAACAAACATATAATCTCAAAATCAAACTAATAAACAACGTGAATCCAATTTAAGTTTCAAATGTGCACTGATAAGTAAACCCCTGCGCTGCGTAATTCAATACAAATCCGTGCCTTGTTCGAGCCTCGGCGCCTTAAAATCAACACGCATTTGTAACCAAATATGTTGCAACATTTCCGTGTCTATTTCAAAACAGCGCTGCCTTGAAATCAGCACGGAACCGTAAATACGCTGACCGGATCACGCATTGTTTTCCAATAAAACCATCGTTTTGTATCAAAAACTGATCTAAAAACGTACGTTAAAACTATCAAGTGTCTACGCTAGTCTTTCAACCGTCATACTTGACCCTTTTGACTGACAGGCAAGACGTAAGGTAAAACGTTATGTTAAGACCCCGCTTAAAGTAGTATTATTAATTTCGCTTGTTGAATTACACTTCTGCCGTGTGGTCTTAAGCACACACAATTTTTTTGATGAAGTTTGTAATCTAAAAAAGTACATATCAGACAATTTTACTTCTGATGACCACAATCTGCCTACTCACGAAAAATGGGCAAAATATTTTAATGCAAGTATTTCTACCCAGTGGACCAAAGAAAGAAATAGGCTGCTTTTATCTTCTGTAAAAGGAATACTCATGACTTCATACAATTTAAGAAATATGAGCTGCTCAGAATTTTACGATTTTGTACTTCTGCCTAAAAATTCAACGCTGTTGAATAAAATACAAAGCAGTGAAAAGTACCTATAAAATAGTAGGTATATTATGTTATTTATTAGTTATTGTTTCAATAAAAAAAAAGTTGATTTTTTATGTGTGGCATCGAAAAAATTTTGACGTCCGGAATTTTTCCGGATTTTCTTGACGGCTGGTCCTGGTTAGAGACGTTTTCATCTGGTAACCCTAGTCTAGAGTGCCTAAAGTGCCTAGAGTGTCTAAAGTGGCTATACTGCTTAGTATGGTAATATATGATAAACTGGCGCTGAAGAGGCCTGGTTGCTTTGGATCGCTGTCTCAAATACCTGGCACTAGCAGTGGTAGTAGTGGTCCTCTCTGCCTTTATCACAGTGTAGCTATGTATAAACTGTGCCTTCATCCAGGGGCGCACCCAAGAATATGACTTGGGGGGTCCAAGACCCCATGATGCCGTATTTTATGCTATTTTATTTTTGTTTCCATGAAATATGTATGTGCGCGCTTCATCTCATATAATTATAGTTAGTGCGCCAATGGGTAACAGTACTAATTTACATTTCATTTTTCTATTTTCCAATTTAAATAGGTGTAAATAATTCGATTATTTTTTAAGCAAAAGTCTATTTTAGGAATATAAATAATTATATTTTACTTTAATAAATAGGTATTAGAGTTTTTTATATTTTAATGATTTTCCATCAAAGTGTAACATCGTTTTTTTTTACAAAATTAAACAGTTCTAATAGTTTTTTAACCCAAAGTAGCTATTTATTTAGGTACCTAATTAATTTTTAAAACAAAGTATACCATACTTTATTTTTGTGGACTTTTTGTAAGTCTACTAAAAATAATTATTAATTTCCTATGAGCGTACTGAAAACAGCATTTTTCATAATAATTTTAGTGCGGAAAATCTGTTTTTTTTAGGTGAGACTTTCCGCACGCACGCTCGTCTAAAAAATGTATTAATTTATTTATTTATTCTATTTTTTCATCATCTACACTCACACTTTGTTTGGCTGATGATCAAACCATCCTGAAAAAGCATGTGCGGTCCAGTTCGCCGCGAAGAAAATTTATTTAAAAAAACTCAAAAAAAATTATAATTTTTTTGAAAAGCAGTTTTTCGAAAACTAATTTTTCAAAAGAAACTAAAAAAATTTTTGTAAACTTTTATTTTAAATATTTTTTCAAAAATAAGTTTGCTACAGGAAATAAACAAAATCAGCGGCGGCGAATTGTACCCGCGGCAAATCTGACCGCGGTGAATTTAAGCACGCGGCAAATTGTTATTAGAAATTATGCATTTTTCAAAAAAATTATTTTTGCCTATACGGCGCTTTTATTAAACAGGGTGGAAACTATGTTTTTAAACGCTATATAATAATAAGGCCTTATAAAAATTCAAAAAACAATTTTTTACAAATCGTCACTCTAATTCTGAAACCTCGTAATCCAACTCAACAAAATTTTACAGGAATAAGAAAAGTTAGAAGGAAATTACATAGCGTAAGCATTATGCGACTTATAAGAAATCGCAGAAATGACCGTTTTTTTTTTTGGTTGCGAGGATATAGCTATGCATAGTTACTGAACCTTTGACGCGAAAATATGAATTTTCATTTTTTTTGTGGGTTTACGACGTTTCAGAATTTGGGTGATGAAATGTTCTTTTTGTAGATACAGTGTTTTTATTAAGCAGAATCTATGTAAACTAAAACGAAAATCTCCAGCTAACTATAACTAACACGAAGAAACTGTTTAATTTACTTAATATTACTGTTTAGGTTTGGGATATGTTATTGATTAAAAATGCCGATTTTAGGGCAACGAATGGTTTGTATTTTGTTGTTAAAAAAACCATAAAACAGTTAAACACATTATTTCAAAACACTGGAAACAGTAATAATTAATGACTTTAAAATCAATAAACTCCAAAAGAAAAGACTAAAATAATTATGAATAATAAAGATAATAGCTTATACAAAGTTAAAATAATTGAGAAATTTCCCCAGTTGAAATAAAACCCCCCCTTAAGAAGTGTGAATGAAAGCGTACCGTACTAGGCAAGGCAAACTAAAGAGTAAACTCCCTAACGACTTTCAAAAGTTTTCCGTCTCAGTTAAAGCGACCCTGCGCTTGAAGGGACAAATATCTTGGCGTTGATTGGCTAGAATTCTACTCCCTTTCGCCTTGGCGAGAAAGAGATAAACTGCGCTTTAAGCGCTCCACTACGAGACAAAATAGCAATGCAAGCCAGGCTTAAAAACCCGTTAGAAAGTAAAATTACACAGTGTGTTTTTTTTTAATTGAAAATAGTTTAGCTAATTTGTTTCCAGTTACAAAATATGAATTATTTTGATGTTAGTGGCTCAAAGGACATATTAGCCGAATACAACTTTTATTAAAATACAGCGAACCTGAAAATATGCCTAAAAACAAGTCGCCGAGTTGCCATAAATTTTACTTAATCTTAACCTAGTCTTGCATATAATTAATGCTTGTTGATGTCAAAACAATATTTAATTAAAAATCTTTAAAAACTAATAAATGGCAAAAATACCATTTATGCTCAAATCCCGTTTTGTTACATCCCATTCAGGCATTCAGCCGTCTAAGTAGACTACATTTTGATCAATCAATTTGTGTTATAACCAAAAACTTCGTGGGAGCTTTGATTTCCGAGATATTTACAAAAAACGGTTTTTAAGGTTGATTATCATAGCTTAAAGTGTGCTAATAGGCAAGCTAGGAAGGTATCAGATCCGTCATGGATCCATTTATTTTGCATGTTTTTAAAAGCTATATTAATCTAAGAACTCATAAAAAATTCAAAAAACAAATAAGTAACAAGGCTTTTAAAGGATATTTCGTTGTTTATTTTTAATTATCCGATAAAAAAAATTGTATGTATGTGTGTGTGTTATATGCCCATGAATTTTTTTAATTGGTAATGATACATAGTTTCAAAACGAAGGGATTAATTAATAACGACTAAGACCTAAAAAATAATGGATCTCATACCTTCCTTCCTAGCCCATTTAGTCTATGGGCCATCTTGCCAGAAAAAGGGAAATGTTATAATTTGGGAGTATTTTTTCTGATTTACATAAATATAGTCTCCTCAATCATACCACCCACATGTCTCTCCGCACGTGAATTCCATCATCTTAGACTAACTCAAATATCGCAGATAAATAACGACCTGGAGATAATAGAGGACTAGGGCAACAAAAACCTTGTACAGTTCAACGCGCAGAAAACCCAAGCAGCCTTGTTTTCAAAAAAGACCAGCACCGGTGAGCCAAAAATCATGCTATCTGGAAGTGCTGTCACATTGCAGAGCCAGTTGAACATCTTAGGAGTCACTGCAACCAACATGTCTTGGCACAGTCACGTGGCAGATATAGCTAAAAGGGCGTCCCTAAAGCTTGGGGTGCTATTTCGTACAAGACATCTGTATACATCAAGCCAACTGTTGACACTCTACAAAGCCCAGATTCGACCAACTATGGAGTACTGCTCACATGTATGGAGTGCGGCACCCAAACATACCTTAATGCTTTTGAACACCGTGCAAAAACGTGCTATCAATCTGATCAATGACCCCGCACTTACCCGTAGCTTGGATAGTCTCGAACATCGAAGAACTGTGGGTGATCTATCTCTCTTCTACAGGTATTATCACGGAAAATGTTCTGAATAGCTGGCACGTATGATCCCCCCGGGAGTAGCACCTACTAGGCGAACACGTCAAACAGACGGTAACCATCAATTTACTGTCAAAATAGAGGCACCAAGAACCTCATTATATCAGAATTCATATCTCTGGAGAACAGCATCGCTGTGGAATGGACTCCCTGCGATAGTTTTCCCTGCAGATTACAACCTGAACCGTTTCAATACCAACATACACCAACATTTCCGCGCACTTGCCGCTTCTCGAGCGTGATAGGGATCTCCTTGCGCATTACCGTAAAAAGAATCTTTTTTACAGTAGTTGGCGGGGATTGTCAGGATGTTAAAAAACTATGATGGTTATCTTAAATCGGTAGCTTAAACAAATCGTGTTCTCAACGAAAGCATCAAGCCATCAGTATAATTCAATGCCGGTAGGGGTATTTTCCCTCGGAGCAGTTGTTTCTGTTGGTTTCACAAAACTTGTGCTCTACACGGAGCTATCGCCTACATTCACCTGAGGATGGCCCAAAAGGTCGAAACCGGTCCGGTCGTGGATTGGCATGGATCACTTGTTCCTGATTATCAGGACGTGTTCCAGACGGGGATCACTCGTATCCCTGTGATCGACGTTGGAGAAAGTGAAAACCAAACAGTTTTAACAAGTTCCCAACGAAAGCATCAAGCCATCAGTATAATTCTATGCCGGTAGGGGTATTTTCCCTCGGAGTAGTTGTTTCTGTTGGTTAAACAAAAAATCGTGGCCAATCAAAGATGGCGAACGATGTTTAAAAATACCTAGCAAAATTTGAAAAGCGGTAATTGAAAATTATTTTTATTTTACTGCATTGTTTCTTCAACCCAAAAGGAAAATTTCCTATTTTACCCCCGACAAGGGTAGTGGTAGACCCCAAAACGTACCTGAAGACATGGTTTTTTTCGTTTTTTTTTCATATTTTAATGTCCATCAATGTCAAAATACACTTTTCTTATAAAAGACGCCAATCACTTTCAAGAAAAAGATATAAAATTTAATTCTCCATAGTTTAAGGTTTCAAAGTTTGGTGGATAGTACCCCTAAAAACAACCTCAAAGGAGGTGGTTCCCAAAAATTTTCAAAACATTAAAAAAAAAGAAAAGGTCAAAATCATAATTTTCTGGTATCTTAAAATACCATACCTTTTCAATTAGTTTTTATTTTTTGTCTGACTGTACACCCTCAATTAATTTTTATTTACACAATGCTTTTAAAAATGTTGAAGCTAGATTAAAGCTATGTCGGGAGCTATACCTTTCTCAGAACATTTATTAAAAAAAAACGATTTTTCGATCATTCAAACATGGTACAAATTCGGAAATTTTCTTGGGACAACGCCTATTGTATTTCCGGAAAATTTAAACAACCGGAAAAAATCGTTTTCAAAATTATATCCTTTTATTTTAGGTATTTTATTTTTTAGTATGACCATATTCAGGTTAGTTTATGCGTAATAGTAAGGGATGATTTATTCGAAGGTAGGGGAGACCGGGGATACAATAAGCAGTTTTCGGTTTTTTGCTAATACTTTTTTTGCAAGTGCTCTACCATAACAATATTTTTGTTACATATCGGCGGATCCTTTCATGGGAAATTATTAATGTATGTAAGCCAGATCCACAGCCAATACCTGTTCTCTGTGCGGCCCGGTAAAGTTGAAGATGGCAATTTCTGACATCGTTTGTTTCCCCTTACACGGCGATCTTTTCCTTTGGTTCGTAAAAACAATCGATCGAGGGAAGTTGTACATAAAATATCGGAAATTTAGGCGATAACTACTAATGTATAATCCTTTTTTTCAAGGTTGTTCTTTTTTTATATTATTTAATGCCGTGTCTACTATAACAGGGTCCTGTTTTAAAAGCAAATTCTTTCATATTTATTTAAGAACTACCTAACGAATTAAATTCTCAAAAATACCACAGCTCTGTGCTAAACAGTATCGGAGCTCGTCAGAAAATTCAGTTTTACTAAGCATTTCGCGTGTCACGGATTGGAGAGTAGTAATTATTTTTGCCCAAAGTTCATCCAAAGTGGTAGCTTTTAAATGGCCATGCGAATAAATTTAGCTTTTTGCATAGCCCCATAAAAAAAATCATTGGGTGCCAAATATGGTGATATCGGAGGGTAGCTGATAGTACCTTGTCGCTTGTAATAAGCCGCCTTGGAAACGTTTGATTTAAAAACACTCTCACAGGCAAAGTGTCATGAGCTGGGCAACCTAAGGTCACTCATCGTCAAGCAAGCTTTACAGGTAGCGAAGCTAACGTCAGGCTTTCTATTTTTTGGTTATTATTTTTACGAGTCGTTAAATACCGAGATGAATTCCATCAAAGGAGCATGCGCCAAAATTAACGTCAAAATGTCTAATTTAAATTATTGGCGCGAATACCGTCATTGGCGCGAGATCGAAGAGCTTAACGTATAATAAAAAATTCAAGGTATAAAATAATGGTCAATTCTAATTTTTAGGTATGATTTTATGTAGGTACCGGGTGGTTTTTTATAACCGGAGCACTCAGCAACTTTATCATTGAAAATAAATTGAGATTTTTTTGGTTAATTATAACAACTTTAAAAGCCAACAAAATTTTTTTTTATCCGTCACCATGTACACGGTGTCTCAAATTCGATGTTTTTGGGGGGTTTCGGGTATTTCTAGAGGGGCTAAAAAAAACTGATCCCCCTTTGTAACACTAAAATTTCAAAAGAAGCTTAAAGGTGAAAATCGCATTTTGATATAGCAAGCCGTTTGTAAACGACGGGGTGTTTTTAAAAAGTGTGCATTTTGGGAAGGGGTCTATAACTTGTTTATTTATTAATATTTTTGTTTTCTGTGAAAAAATTCTTAAGACACTTTTTTAAGAGGAACTCAACTGTTAAATTAAATTTCATTTGTCACGTTTAGTTTTTGAGATATCACATAAAATTAATTTTTCTTCCCTTTATTTCTTTATATTTTTGTATTTTTTTTATTTTTACCACATATTTTAGTTTGCTTAATGGGTTTCAAATATTTTAATATTATAAAATTATAAAAACAAAAATAAAGAAAACAATAAAAAAATAAAATATTGAATGTGATACATCATTTTAAAGGAAATTTTAAGCTGATTTTAAAAATCGAATAAAAAAAGAGTTATTCTGTAAGAAAAATAACAACTTTATGCAATATCTTAAAAACCAAAAGAGATAAATAAAAACCGTTTACATCTGTCAATTCTTCAAGAAAAAATCTATAAGAAAGCTATTTACACAAAAACAAAATTTTCATAAACGAAAAAGTTATAGACCCCCTCCCAAAATGCAGACAAAAACACTCCGTAGCTTAAAAACGGCTTGCTATATCTAAATGTGGTTTTCACCTTTAGGCTTCTCTTGAAATTTGAGCGTCGCAAAGGGGTGTTAGATTTTTTCTATCTCCCCTAGAAATACCCGACACCACAAAAAAACAACGAATTTGGGACACCCTGTACAGGGTGTGACAATGAAGTCGATTTTTTGAGAGGGAACACCCTGTATATTTTTGCATTTTAAGATTCGTCTTTTCTTTCTGATTTCAAAAATATACAATATCTATGTGCTGCGATTAATATTTTTTGAGGCATATGCAGTATTTCTTTTATATGATCTTATGCCTTTCACGTTTATTTTGTTTTGCCATGGGAGTATTGACTCTCAACTCCAATGTTTCTTCAAGTATTTCTTGATTGTGTTTGTATTTCAAATGATCACACAGATCCAAGTTTTTTGGGAAGGAGCATTTACATTCTAGGCATCTAAACATAAAAACACTTTCTGCATAGGAATACCTTTGTTTTTGTATGCCATGTTTACTTTGACAGTGTTTATTCAAATTAAATTGGGCACTAAATAATTTGTCACACAACTTGCACGTCACCGGCATTTTCACAGCACAAAAACGACGAATTTTCATCGAAAAGAACTGGGAAGTATTAAAGTTTTGCTGTATAAAACCATGCTGAAATATCTAATATCTCTCAGTTGATTGGTTGGCAGAAGTGACAGATCAACGCTTGAGCACGTCTTGGAATTCATCTCGGTATTTAACGACTCGTTTATTTTTGACATGTTTTCCTCGGTTTCGCATTGGCGGTTCTGTTTTATTTTGAAGATGTTGTTTTACACAGTATGAAGGTACCTAAACTATATATATTTATGTAATTAAAATTAAAAAGGTATGCTGCAAACTATCTTGAAACTGTATCATTATTATATAGATCTTTAGACTGTGTTAAAATCACATTTTTAAAATAACAATGCAAAAACGAGGAAAACATGTCAAAAATTATAACCAAAAAATCGAAAATCAGAGTTAGGCTTCGCTACCTGTGAAGCTTGCTTGACGATGAGTGACCTTAGGGCAACCATCTTCCATAAACCAAATTTGGTTAAAAATCAACATTTGACACCTGCCGAATCGCAGTCCTGCCACAGAGCTAAATAATTTCTCCCTCGTAAATTAAATTGTCACCCAAAATATCAGTCCAGTCCAGACATTAAGTTTTTGAGGATACTAAGTCCGTTGCGCAGTATGCAAATATTTATTTTTCCGTGACCAGTAACGAACAACGGAAGGATTGTGAGGGCCATGAATTGAACTTTTGTCTGTGAAACAAATATTTTTAATAAAATTTTCATCCTGATTCACTTTTTCAATCATGGTTTACAAAACTCCATGTCTTGCGTTTTGTTTACTTAAAACTCCGGCACTCATGTCGTTTCAAAATGTTTCGGACGGTTAAGGGTGACATGTCATCGCCCATATTATTGGCAATTGCCTTACTGGAACAGGGAGGCAAAGCTTCTGCTGCAGCACAAATCATAGTTTCGCGTCATTCTCTTTGCTCTCCCACCACTACATTTGTGACAAAAAACTATTTTTTGGACCGTACTACGGTTTGGAATATCCCTTCCTCAAACGCGATAACAAATAAATTTGCCACATCTTGACAGCTATTTCCCTTGAAATACCATTCATACCATCTGTACTTTTTCCTGAACGCTTAATGTAACACGCAGCATGGCTTGAGCTAGAAATTGTGTGAAAAACAAAAACCCACTTCTCACCTGTTTCGCTGCACACCACGGAATGATGAATAACTTTGTGAAGACGAGAGGTCACGATGTACTTGATTTCTGTTTTACTTAATTATTAAACTAATTAGTTTTTTTAACTTATTTTTTAGTTTTTACAAAAGAGTATTATTGTACCCGCACTTTAATATGGTTCAAATAATCTTGGATTGCTTACAAGGCATTTTCGAACTAATTTTCATGGAAATAGCTGTGTTACACAGCTACTTTTTAAAAAAGGCTTGGAAACAGCTTTTTGAACATATAAATTTTGTTGAGAACAAAATTCGACAAAATTATGAATATATTGTGGTAAAAGACACTAACCAAAACATTTTAAAAACAAAAATTTGTGTTTACCACTTAGTTTTTTGTGGAATTCACATCCTAGATAGCTACAGTAACTGGAGTTCTTTAAGTTACAGCCTAGCCTTTGTATTTTTTCGCATATCAAGCTATTACATGATGGCCACCGCTATGTTTTTGACCTTTTTTGGAAGTTACTTAAAAAACAGATACGACGGTTTGAATTTGTATCTCAAGAATTGCGTTTACGTTGATATACTACCAAATTATTTGATTTTGTACAAGACCAACGATCAAATCTTTTTAAAATTTAAAGAATTTTGTAAGATATACAAAACGTTATACGGAATTATTCTACAGTTAAATAAAATTTTTGGTTGGTTAAAATTTGTTATGGTTGTTTGTACAGTCTTGGAAGTTTTAAATGGAGTTAACTATGCTATGCCAAAACTCTTAGAAGTGGAAAAAAATACAATTGTTGTCAATATTATATTTCCTGTTTTGTATGCGGTAAGTAAATAAACCACCCACATAGCACAAAAATCACTTTTTGTTCACGTTAAATTAACGTGAACAAAAAGTTATTTTTTTAAAGTTATATTTGTTTTGTTAAATCTACATACTTAAAGATAACTTAAAAACACGAAGGAATAAAGTTTCTGGTGCTGTGTATATAACGCCTTTTAAAAAGTCCTCCACAACATGTTCCAAAACGCCACTAGATTAAGACTTCGCAAACCTACTAACTTCCTGCGTCATTTTAATCACGTTTTTTTTAATAACTTTTTTTACTTAAAAGTGACGCGATAGGAAGTTCTAAAAGTTCACTAGTTTAAGAATACAACACTTCACGACAATTTTAAAAGATGGCGCTCAAGGCAAGACAAAATCTTTAAAGCCGAACAAGATTTTTTAACGGTAAACACTTTCACACATTGGCGTAGCTAGCCTTGCTTTTCAGGGGGGGCCGTGGCCCCGGTCTATCTTGAACAAAAAGCAAACATAGGTTTTAAAGAGTCGTGCAAAGTGTGCAATGAATAAAAAAAAATACGCGCATTAAATGTTCTAATATTTTAATATAACAAATTTAATAATACATTTACCAACTTATTTATATGTATACACAGGAAGTATGTAATTCAGCAATTCTACAAAGAAAGTTTTCTACGTCGCTGACTAAAAGCGTCTACTACACTGTCTAAGTCGACCTCAACATCTTTTTCTATGAATAACAATGACAAACCTGAGTGTCTCTCTTGAGTCATAGTTGTTCTAAGCCAATTAAAAACTCTCCTCATGGCAGAGAAAGACCTCTCGCAAGTTGCACTTGAAATTGGAAGAATACTCGCAACTTTAAAAAGTTGGTAGAGGTTTGGATAGTTGTTTTCTGATATATGTTGTTTGATAGAATCATGACCAACAGTTTGATTTAACCGAAAAATACAGTTCTTTAAAACGGTCATTTCTGCTCTTAGAGTAGAAGTATTAATATTAAAAATTTCCCGGTATTGCTCGACGAATTTATTCCATTTAACGACGTGGGAAAACTTAATATGAAAATGGTTATGAAATTGTCACCAAAATCGGAAAATTTTCATAAGACACTAAACGCTAACCTCAAAAAAACTAAAAAGATTATTATATTTATTTTAGAAAAACAGTTTAAAAAGGTCTTTTATAACCTTACAACATCTACAACCCGATTTCGGAAACAGAGAGGCAAAGGTCGCTGTCTTTATTAAATGCGAAATTTAACTTACACTTCTATAATATTTTACAAGATGTCGCCAATATGTATGAAATATTCAATATGCATATTTATGTTTAAATTTAAAAAATATTTTCGGGAAATTGCATAAGTGCAGAAAAGTTACCAATAATTTAAAGAGAAAAAGCCTAATTCCGCAATACAAGGGCTTTTTCCTCAAATGTAAACATTATCTGAATGATTTTACATTTTAATGCACCTATTTTATTTGAATATTTCCCGAATAATAATAGAAAAGTATGTATTTTCAGCGTCATGTTCTTTTACTAGTAGTCGGTAGGGGAGGCTTAAAATATCTTAGGGGGGGCCTGAGGGACTTCAGGGGGGCCCAGGCCCCCCCCTGGACCCCCCTAGCTACGCCAATGCTTGCACACAATATTAAAGCATCTTTATCAGCTTAATAACTGATGCGTCGTGATCATGAAGTATCAGGGATCAGTTCATTAACTGGTTTTTGGAGTTTAGGGAGATCCCAATGAATAAATCTAGGAATATAGTTCAACGTTGCCACCGTTTGGTTTAGTCAGTAGTGCCGGTATCCCATTTTACCTGACTAACCCATTGTAAGTACACTTCCCTATTATTTTTTGTAGATAACAGTTACTTTGTTTGTGATGTCATGTGACAAAGTGGAGAAATGTGGACAAAAAATCTGCAAAACCTGTTTTTTGCTCTACGAATCCTCGGAAGAAAATAGTTTGCGACAGGAAATGTTAAATTTGGCGAATTTTTGTAAAAATTTGGCTCCGCAATTTAACGCAGCAGGGTTTTGGACAGTTAATCAGATGGTCCTCTCAACGTTTTTTTCATCTGTTACTACGTATTTGATTATTATTATTCAGTTCAATATGACACTTAAATAAAAAATAGCCTCTATAGTCTTCTAGTAATAGTTCAGGCCCTACATCCGAGATTTAAGCGATATGTTGCGTTTAATGATAGAAGCAACACACTTGGTATGGATAGGCATCGCAGCCCACAAGAAAGACCGGCCCGGGCGCGGAAATATCACGTGACCATAGGAGGGTCACAAAAGAACGCCTCCCGGCCAGCTGTCATTATAAAACATGTGTGTTTTCAGTTTTGGGATGTTTGTTTACGTCAATTTTTTTTTAATTCGGGCACGAATTTTATGTGAATTTGATCAAAGTTATTAAAATAACGCAGCCCACGAAAAAGACTGTCGTGATCTGCGTTAAAATGATTAATGGCTAATGAGTAAATTAAAAAGAAAATACCTAAACCCCATACCATTATCTTTGAGACAAATTTTGCCAACTTTTTTTCGTTGGCCTATGTTATTTATTATGGTAAACAGTTGCTAACTGTCAAAAAGTTATCTCAAAAATTATGATATGTCCTTTATAAGATAAACAATGCCGCGAACGTGTAGTGTTGTTGGTTGTCAGTCCAACTATAAAACTGAAACCGAATATGTGTCAACTTTTAATTTGCCAGTGGATAAACAAATGCATGAAATTTGGTTGCGAAAAACGCCTAATGATTCAAGTATCTTAAAACGTCCACAAGTTTGCATCAAACATTTTCCCAACGAGCAGGTTATTTGGTTTGATAAGTGTGTTGTAAATGGAGAGATAAAGAATGTTAAAAGACAAAGACCCAAATGAACAGAAAATGATGTATCTACGATTTTTAAAAATGTTCCGAAATACCTAAGTAGACAACCTGATTAGCTGATGTCGAAAGGCAACAAATGGAAACTGCAATACAAGAAAGTCTTGAAACACTTCAAGCTCATAAGAAGTCAAAAGTTTTATCAAATATTGAGGACATTTCAGAATTTTATTGTTCTATCTAATACTAAAATAAACAAAAATTGGATTTTAACCCAAGTACGTGACACACGTCTGCCTGTGCCTGATGACATTTTGAACAACAATCCATCACTGTTAGCATCTCTAGTTGTTGAGGGAGATCTGTCATTTTTTGTAAATGTTAAATGTGTCCATACCAAAAAACAAACTGCCAAAAAAGTAGGAGTTTTATTTTTGGACAGCCCCGATACACTTGAAAGCTAATGCAGTTTATTGAAATGAAAGTTGCAAACGGGAAAGAAGTGGTTAAAGATAAGATTGATCAAGTAATAGACATCCTTAGTGACATTTTCGATAGTGAGAGTGAAAAATGTGTTCAATTGTCATTTTATTGAACAATTAGGTCTCTTGAAAAGGTCACCTGAGAATCGAAGATATTGTGGATACACTTTAATGTTGGCTACATCTTTGTTTATCCAGTCATCCAGTGCATACATGTCAATTTACAAAACTAAGGTAATATGTCTTCTGCACCCTCGCAATATTAAAAAACTGATTTGTAAAATATCGTAAACAGATAGTAATCTCTCCGGTAGTGTGCAATATTTAAAAAGTAAGATACAGCTTTTAAAAGAACATGAGTTGGTAGTTAACTTACACATTGATGAAATATATATTAAACTTTGTGACAAGACAAAGAAAAATTTAAAAACTTAAAGCTTAGGTTTATTATGTCCAATTTTAAAAGACTTGTATAGATTTGAAGTTACTAACGATAATATCTACCTAATATATGTACCTGAAGATATTAGAGTGCAAATTTTATATAATTTCTTATTTTATAGATTCAGTTCTTTTATCCATAATAAACATATATCAGCAAAATATTTTTTTCAATTTTTGCATATGGGAACAAAAAAGTTTGGTCAATTTATTTAAATTGTGTAAAAACAGATAATATATTAAGCAATAAAATAAGAATCCTGGAACTCCTAAGATCACGTGACCGCCTACTTGCTTATAACGCGCCATGGCCGGTCTTTCTCGTTGGCTGCGGATAGGCATAAGTCTCGCCCGAACATTTTACTTGTTACTTCTCAATAAAATATTTTTGGTTAAAAGCCTATTGTATACAGTTAAATACTTATTAAGCTAGACATATATTCTTTAAATAGCCGCCTTGAAATAAAAATAAATGTGTTTGTAGAAATCCTTAAATTAAATAAAAATGTTGAACATTCATTTTTGTAACTCAGTAAATAAAACTTTTTCTAGTTGACCTTTAAAGTGGGGGCATCCCCCCTCTTACCCGCCTCAAAAGTGCTCTCTTACAGTATTTTCCCAATTACATATTTGCAAACTTTTAACTTGGCAAAAAACAACTAAATAACAATTATTGAGTCCAATGAAAAGTAGTCTCTCTAACGATGTATAACATGCACCCCTTACATCAGTGGCTCACCTTTGATAGGCATTTAAATAAATGAAAGGTGCGGAAATAGTTATATACCTAACAAATGCAGAAAGTGATACTTTACAGCACGCGACGGCAGTTGGCCGAACGACGCGGAGCATAGCCGTCAAGGGTGGTAAAGACACTTTCCGCATGTGTTAGGTACAATATTTTACCTATGAGTACCTTTTTTTTCAAAAAATTGAATGTAATTTATAAATAAACATGTCAAATTAGATGAAATTGAAATGTAAAGAAATATTGAGCAGTCTTATTGATGCGTTGCTAAGGTTCTAAGTGATGCGCGTGCGGTAAAGTAACTTTACCGCACAGCGTGCGGTAAAGTAATTACTTTACCGCACGCGAGTAGGTAAAAAATTTTTCGTCAAAAACAATACCTTCTCTAGCCATTGCTGTGCGGGCTAGGAAGGTAAAAAGGGCCCGTTTATGCATGTGAACTAAAATTATATTACTTAGTTAGGTACCTACCTACTCTATTTTATACAAATTTTCGTAAATATACAATTCTAGAGAAATAAATACTTACTAAAGTTTTGTTACTAAAAATTACCTATATACTACAAATTAATATCACTGAGGTTTTAGAGAAATTATTTAGAAAAAACTAATTTCCTACCATCTTATTCTGAAAAGAAACTCATATAAAGGAAATAATTGATTGCCGATTCTCTTTTTTTTTTACTTGGCCGAGGCACTTTTTCAGTTGTATTTTTTTTCAAAACTAAAATGTTTAATTTATTGGAATGATCATTTAAAAAATCCATGACTGTACCAAGCGACTGAATCGATTACAACAAAAGATATATTGTTAAATTTCCACGATCAAAAAGTTTCAACGATATCAAATACTTCATAACGTATCTTTTAAAGCTATATTTTGTACAAAATGTGTTTTGTAGCATTAAAAAAAAATGTTTTTTTTACCGATTCACCTTCGATATGCAGTTAGAAACCAACTTTGTCATTTGTTGATTTTCTATGAGTTTCTTTTAAATGTTGTAATGTTTTTCCTATTAAAACAAAGTTTGTTTCTTAATCTAAAATGACTTCATTTTCGGGAACTTTCGGTAAAACTCGGTTTGCTAGATCGAGGAAGATAAGGGCGAAACTTTTCTCGTATCCTTCTCTTACATCATCAAATACTTCCAAGTTGTTGTCATTTAGGACCTGTCGGAAAAAATCGAAGGGTTAGTCGTAATATGGGTTTATTTCTTTCTAAAATAAATAACACTGAAAATGAGCAAGGCACTAGTGACCTATTGCAATAGTGCCAGGCACAAATTGTGCCGGGCACTATATTGACAGTTTCGCATTACAAACTGACAGTTGATCTTTCAAAATTGCCATACCAAAGTCGAATTTATAAATTTCGTTATTTATTTTCCATTAATAGTGGCGTCACTATTAAATCCGGCTCGTATAGTACACAAAGGCCTAATTTGGAAAGGACACAGCTGTTCTTATAATGAGAAACTGTCAATATAGTGCCCGACACAATTTGTGCCTGGCACTATTGCAATAGGTCGCTAATGTGTGCTTAGGTCGTTTATTTAATTAAAGACGACAGTAGTTTATTCGGTTCGTATTGTTAACAAAATCCTTATGTTGAAAGATCAGCTGTAAAACTGTCAAAATACGGCCTGGCACTATTTAAGCTAGGCTTTATTCCAATAAGTCCCTAATAACGGAGCTAGCTATTGAGTAAAATATGTTCAATCACCGGGTACACAGGATATTTTTCATAAATTTTGAAAATTTAAAGTTTTTTAAAACTCAAATAATATCAATCTGTTCTTTTAAATTTCAAATTTTTATGAAGTTTTTAATACATATGTATATACTTTTTCTTGTTTTTTTGTGTCCAAATCTAAAATGATCTCAAAAAACCTAATGTTAGGTACCTTTTTATTTTTAAAAACTTAAATTTATTTAGTTGCATGATTTTCTATTAGTCAAAAACTTTTTATTGTATGATTTCCCTATGCGCTGTTTAATTATGTGCGCTTTTTCGATGTGCGCGTTTTTCCGAATGCGCTTGTCTACGTGTGCGCTCTGTTCCTGTGCGGATATATCCTGTGCGCTTTTGTTTTGTGCGTTTCCCCCCCCTCCGGACTTTGGGGTCAGAACCGGCGTTGATACTGCTAGACTCAAGGCCAACACAAAAATAGAGGCCACGACCCTGAAAAAATCAGCTGTTCTCCGGGGGCTGAATTTTACATTGGGTCTTATGGAAGGTCAGACTTTTTTTTATGATATTTTCAAAATGGCACTACAGATTTCCGCGAAATTTCAGTAAAATATTCTCAGACACCATCCCGATATTCCACCAAAGTGTTGTAAGGAAGCAACATGATTAAAAGGTTAAAATCTTCAAGATTTAGCATTCTTTATTTTGAATTCAAATTTCCCGCCATGTACCACATGCCAACTGTTATATTTGACATGTATTTGACTTTGTCATCTGTGTTTGTCACATTCGCTTCTGCTTTAAACTTAATTTTTGTGTGAGCTAATGAAGTAGCTTTAAAAAATTAAGGATTACTTTAGATTTAAAAAAAATTGTTCTGAAAGAATATAGTAAAAACAATCTCAAAACCGGCTTTATTTTTTTTAAAAAATCAAATATTTATGAATCGTCATTCCAACCTCAATATTTTAAAGACAATCAGCTGTGTCGTAATGTGACCATCAAAAAAAATCAGCTCCGGATGTGACGTCAACAAAGTGGAGGATCGTGGCCCGTCCGTTTTGATAGCCCTGCTAGACTTTATTTCTCTTCCAGACCTTATAAACTACGCTTTAATCACCTACCTTATTAATGTTATCGCCCAACTCCTTTTGGCCATCAAACAAGTTGTCGAATTTAAACACTACCTTTTCAGGTTTCATTTCAACAGTGAAAGTGTCAACTTTCAAATAAGTCTTGCCTTTACGTTGAACTTCTCGCATGTTCATAACGTGGTTTATCCTCATGTTTACTGCAAAAAAAAACACGTTTTTTATTGATAAAAAAAGAACATAGAAAAAAGGTATGGAATATGATATAAACGTATGAACAATATTGTTCCCAGATTGTTTATTTTTTCTTAAGTTTGTCTTCCCCTACAGAACTCTGAATCCACCCTGTTAATTTTTATTTAGCAATGAAAGTATGTCAGCAAACCGGCAAAAAAATTATCGAGGAAACATGTCCAAAGTGTGGCTGAATTTATAAGAGTTTCTGAAGTCATTGTATAAATATCTACAGTTCTGCAATATTCCATAAAATGTACAACAAGAATCAAGTCATCAGCCACTTTCAGTTTATTATTTATTACTTTGAGTGCCCTTGCTGATGTTTTTCTTCTATGTTTTCACTTATTTTTCTCCTGTTTATGCAAAAAAAAACCATCAAAAAATTTGATCGTAAAAAACATAAACAAACAGAGAATGTGGAGTTACCGGAATAACAATACCCAATTAACTTGGATATAAACAGTCGTTAGTTATCAGAAAGGATATCGCACGAAAAAAAGAGAGAAAATTGTATATCAGAAGAAATAAAGAAACTAATGGAAAAAAGCGAAACTTGGAGAAAGAAGGTAAAAGAACATCGATAGAATACACGGAAGTAAATAAAACTAAAAGAAAAATGATAAATGAATACAAAAGAAAGAGCCAAGAAATAAAATTTTAGAGAGTTATAGAAAATAACAGAAATATGAAATGTCTAGATAGATATGAAATAATTAAAATAAAGGATATGGAGGGCAGAGAGACTAACATTAAAGAGGATATTATAAATATCACACAACTATTCTATAAAGAATTATACCAAACAAAAAGGGAACCATCACGAGAAACCACGAAGAAACTCCATACAAAAATAAAGAACAAACTCAGAGCTACAACCTGAAATAAGCAAAGCGGAAATAAAGAGAGCATTAAAGAAAATGAAGAATAACAAATCACCTGGAAAAGAAGGAGTAACGGCAGAAATCCTTAAATACGGTGGTAAAGCGGTAGTTAGTACCCTACATATTCTCCTGAATAAAATACTAAAAAAAATAATCCCAAACAACTGGAAAGAATCGATAACCATTATTATATACAAGAAAGGCGATAGACCAGACCTAAAAAACTATCGACCTATAACACTCCTCAATGTAATTTACAAGCTTTTCACGAAAACATTAACAGATAGACTAACTACAAAATTTGACGGAAATCAATCAAAAGAACAAGCAGGCTTCAGAAAAGGTTTCAGTACAGTTGACCAACTATTAACCTATAGAACGAACCAACGAATATATTCCACTATATATTTCGTTTACAGACTTTAAAAAAGCTTTTGAAAGCATTGAGCACTGGGCAGTAAAAGCATCTTTAATTAATAGCTGAATAGATCACAGATAAAAATAAAAATTAAACTTCGCTTAAAAAATAACGGAAGTTTGCATAACAAACTGTTTGTTTAAGAATGGTGGAAGTCACTGTTAATGTTGCCTGTGATTGATGTCACTCATCGCTGACCAATGCCAACAACAAATACCGTTGACAGCATAAATTATTTTATTGAAACCCCAATGAATTTGGCAAGAAAATAATATAACTAAAAAATATGAGTGACTTTGATTGGTTTGGCGCACCTCTATTTATACCGGGTCTCTAGGAAGAATTACCTAAAACCCCCCAAAAAACATCGAATGCGGCCCACCCTGTACATAGGTACAGTCGGGGACTTTTTAAATTGCCGTTGTATTTTTTTTCTGTGAAAATTAATCTTTTAAAAACATTAAAAAAAAATGTTTAAATATGTACGTATACGGACAGCGGCAACGTTCACAGTTTTTTTGTTTTGGTTCAAACTACTTTTCCGAATTTCAAATAGGAATATTTTTTATTTTCGAGGGCGGCAATTTAAAAAGTCTCCGACTCTACATATCTAATAGCAGTAATCCATTTAGTAAATATTAAAATATTAGGTCTATTTATTATAAATCGCATGCTTCTTAAAATATTAAATATGGTAATTTAAAAAAATTATTTAATTATACAAAATTTACGTTAAATCGACGGGAAAATACTTGACTTTGACCCTTATGACTTTCAAGGTCCACAGGCAAGACATTTTTACAAAAATTTGATTTATAATTTATTAATAAATATTTACCGAGTTTGCGTCATCAAAAGACCACAAATATTCACGCATTAAAAAATATTTTTGTTTTGATATAAAGAATAATTGGCGATTCCAAGTTAAGTGTCCACTAACATTATTATTATTAAAGTTAGAAACAAATTTAAATTAGCAAACTAGTAGCATTTTTGATGCTTTTTAAGATACTTAAATCAAATAAAAAAATAGAGCATCGCTTTGTGAAGTATGCCAGTTTTTTCAAAAAACATTAAAAACAATAATTAAACATTCTGTACATTATAATTTTTTCTAATAGGTCTTTCTAAATTCTAAACAAAAATTGTATTTTGATTTTTTTCCTAGAGTTGAAAATAACAAAGATATTTTAAATTCAAAATTATGTTTTGAAATTTTATTTGGTAGAAAGAAGTTGAATTTGGAATATCTTCGGTATTTTTACCCTTAGGAAAAAAATCAAGAGACCATTTTTGTATAGAATTGAAAGACCTATCAGAAAAAATTATAAAATGCAGGGTGTTTAAATTAAAATTCGTTTTATGTTTTTTGAAAAAACTCGAAAATTCGCCATATTCGATTATTATATCATATAATAGGGACTTATTGCAATAAAGCTAGGCAATAATTGTGCCGGGCACTATTCTGACAGTTTCGCATTATAAGAACAGCTATCTTCTTTCAAACCTATGCCTTTGTGTATTATAAGAGCCGGAATTAATAGTGCCGCCACTATTAATGGAAAATAAACGACTGGATTTATAAATTCGACTTTGGCATGTCAATTCTGAAAGATCAACTGTCAGTTTTCAATGGAAATCTATCAGAATATTGCCGACACTATTATTGCCTGGCTTTATTGCAATAAGTCCCTAATATGTTTTCATTTAAGCATCTTAAAGAGCGTTGAAAAATCTACTAGTTTTTAACTTTTTTCTATCTTTAATAACAACAAAGTTAGCAATGGTGGACACTTAAATTGGACCACTCTGTATAGAAGTTCATACAATATAAATATTTCAAAAACTACTGCGTTGACTCATGGATAGAATACAGTGTGTTTCAACGAAAACTTTGGGAACATTCTTAAATTATATAACGCAAAAATTCAAAATTTTTGACACCCCCTTCCCCTTTGGTAACGCATTTTCAAGAAAAAAAACACATTAAATAAATAAACCCCCCCTCCCCCCTGAGCGTTACGTAATTTAAGAACAGTCCCTTAGCAGAGGCCTATTTGGGTATAAAAACTGTTGTGTGTTTTTAAAAACGTGTAAAAACTTTGAAAACCTATCAATTAGGTTTTGAGTTTGTCTCAAAATTTTCAAATTTACCACATAGCGATATAAAGAATTGAAGAAAAAATATAAAAATATAATACAATATAATCGCTTCTTTACATTTCAATCCCCTTTTTAACGGAGCATCGCCAGAACGTCTGGAAAGCTGAAATTTCAGCAGGTTTTAAAAACTACTAAAGAAAATTGTGATTTAATCATAACAAATAATTAAAACGATCCAATGTTACCAAACAGCGCTTGTTATCTGCAAGGGTGAAAAAATTTGGTGACATTAAAAAAGTGTGAGCGAGGTAGAGGAGGTTAGTTTCGTTGGAAACGTAATTCCCAATAAAGATTCAAAAAATTCATTTCAATACCCTTTCATATCTATTGGTATTTGAAAGTTAAAAAGTGACACTTTTATTCGTAACCCTGCGAAAAAACCGCTTGGAAACTGTTAAAAACTCATAAAATCTTTACCCGATTTTACGAGATTTCATTGACTTGACGAGTATTGACCAGGCAACAATATATGCCATATAAAATACTCTGCCAATATATGGACCCCTAAGCTCACACTAGGTACTATAGTTATAGTGTACGTGTGAACTAATATAACTAAAAACTAAAATCTATTTTATTCAACTCCAGACTAAATTACCTTTTGTTTGATACCACACAAGCCATGTTTTGACTTAAACTCCAATTTTTGAAATCTACCCCCACCCTTAAAAAAAACAAAAACTAAAATGTATTTTGTTAAACTCCGGACTCAATTACCTTTCGTTTGATATTACACACGCCATATTTTCACTTAAACTCTAATTTTTTAAATATACCCCCACCCTTTTTTTTAAATAAATTAAAATGTATTTTGTTTAACTCCAGACTCAATTACCTTTCGTTTGATATCACACACGCCATATTTTCCCATAAACTCTAATTTTTGAAATCTACCCCCACCCTTTTATTTGGTTTGTGTTTAGTGGATTTTGTTCATTTTTAAATGGGACCATCTCGGCCCAAAACTGAGCCTAGGTACCAAATTTCAGTAAAATCGGCCAAGCGGTTTTTGAGTTATGCGCGTTGGTCGTTACAGACAGACAAACAGACAGACGGCGCAACAAAAAAGTTTCAAAATCATCTGAAACGCAAAGATATATAAAAATTTTTGAAATCGGAGCAACATTTTTTTTCTCGAAAAAATTAGGATCACCATAGCTCACACTACTATAGTATAGTATATGTGTGAGCTAAAATGACGAGATCTGATTAGGATTTATAAATCTTAATTCTGGCTGTTGAAAATATGAGGCATAAATTTTAAGCGTATTTCGGTAGGTTTGCTCAGCAGGATTTCTATAAGATTTTACGAGATTACAAAAATTGAAGAGGGATTTTATTTTAAAAGATTTTATCAGGTTTTACCAAAAGCTCAGCAGGATTTTTATAAGATTTTAAGAGACTGTATAAAAATTAAACAGGGATTTTACTTTAAAAGATTCTATCAGATTTTATCAAAAACAAGCATAAGTTTTGCCGAGATATTACAAGATTTTATGAGTATTCAACCAGTTGAATGGTGACCAGTTTTGACGAGTTTTGAGCAACAAGTTTTTGTATAAGAATCTAAAAGATCATATAAGTATCCAGTTTTAAGTAGTTTTAAAGATTTAATAAGAACTAAAGCGCGAAATAATGACCAGTTTTGGTAAGGTTTTACAAGCAAGTTTTTCTAAATGAATTCAAAAGATTTTATGAGTACCTATTTTTAGGAAGATTTGACTAGCCAAACTATTATTTTTTCTATGAGATTTTACAAGATTTTATGAATTTCCCCTTCTGAAATTTTTTTTATAAGAATTTAATAATATGCTGACAAAAACTCGTAAGTATTTTCTGCGTATTCTGGAACTCCTCTTCCTGGTGTAATCTTATAAACTTTCAGCAGTTTAAATATACATACGTGACTTCTAAAAGTTCACGAGATCTGCGAAGGATTTCACACGGATCAAAAACCCAATTTTTTCTCGTCAATTTTCGACAGATTTAACCTGGATATGCCCGTATCAAAGAGCTTTTAGAAACTGATGAAAGTTCGTGAGATCTTCTAGGGATTTGATGCGTAGCATGCAATTTCAAGTTAAATCTTGTAAGCGATTGACAGATTTAACGCGGATATGACCATAATAATATGCTAGCAACAGTTCATGAGATCTAGTAAGTATTTTACTTTCTCATAAACCTCGTTTTTGATATTTGTTGATGTGAAAATCGAGCCCAGGTTGTGTCTATACTTGTTTTTATGTATCTTGGCCAGAAATACCTAAAAAACCCTCAAAAACATTGTATTTGGCCCACCCTGTACAAAAGACAGTGGCGCCCCCAGGAATTTGTCTTCAGAGGGGGCCTCTGGGGGGGGGGGGGGCTGAGGCCTCATGATGGCGTCTTTTATGCTAGGTATTTTATCTTTTTATTGATGAAATATGTAAAAAAATCTAAAACAATCTTAGACTTGGGGCCGGGCCCATACTTACTTAAGGTAACATTACACTGGCCGTCCCCAA
>OY755046.1:62690878-62898378 GCA_963576565.1 Aspidapion aeneum | reverse complement strand
CAATTTGCCGCGGTCCGATTGGCCGCGTGGACAATTCGTCGCGAGCGTTTTTGCTTAATTTTTATTTTAATCTAACTTAACTTATTTTTTCTTAAATCATAGCTCACCAGTCCTCTTGTTGGGGGATCAAAATCTGTGCTAAACCTAACCGTGGTCAATTGATCGCAAACATATCCTAACCGGTGTCTCGACCACCAATATTTTACAAAAAAAAGTTCCCATCAAAAAATGGTTCTTCGAAAATAAAAATCCTTTTTCAATAAGTAGTTTTTCAAAAAACTAATTTATAAAAATTACAAAAAAAACTAACTAACTTCTCATCTACCAAACAACATTTGGAAGACGCTCCTCCCCCATCGCGAGGCCAGTATGAAAGATAGAGATCCTACCTAAGACTTTCACGTGTCTGATGGCGGGTAAAAACTAATGAACTTTTATCTTTTTACAAGTTCATTGGTAAAAACGCAATCAGAGTTGATCTGGCCTGAAAGGCAGAAGAGCTGTCGTAGGTCATGGACGGTTTGTTTCTTTTTATTTGCAATCGATCTTTGATTGATCGATCTGTATAGCAGTTTATTTTCGCCAGCTCTTATTCTAGTTTCTCTTGTATCTCGGTAGATGGCGCTTCTTGCGAGAGTTTTCTCACTATTTACATAGGATGAGAAACAAAACCGTCTAATTAACTTCGCAAGGGTGTCACATTGACCAAGCAGTGTTTTGAGGAGTCCCATAAGGACGAAACAGTTAACCCAGGTAGCAAGGTCACGTTTTTTAAACGTCAAAAACAGGTCATTTTTAATGACCATTGACGTCTCTAACCTGACGTGTAAATGGCGATCAAAATACACACCCAAAATGACGTCATTTTCAGACGTCAGCAATATGACGTATTTGGGACCAAATCAGAGCATCAGACACACACACAGACCTATTTATGACTTTTTTTAAACTCGCCTGAATGTATGAAATATTCGCTGCAGTTGAAAACACTGAAGGAAACTTAGACACAGAAGGCGACTCTTCTGTAACTTAGACCTGGAGGAACCGGTACAGCGGTGTTCTGTGAGGGACACTGGACAGATCAAAATAGACGTAACTCTAGACTTACACATCTCCACCGTGAAGCGAAAGAGCCTCGAAGTTTGTCTTGATTTAATAATCAATTTATTTTACATACATACCCCCACATTTCGTATAAATCCGGTCAAGTACTGACTGGGGCACCATCTATGTAAGTATGAGTGTATGTCCCTTGGACAAAGTGTGCAGTGTGGGTAGTGACCAATATATGACGTTTTTCAGACGTAGAAAACTACACTACGAAAAGACGTCAAATAATTGACGCCTTAAAGACAACATTTTTTGGTAGATGACTTGCTGGTCATCCAAATGACCACTTTTCGTCGAAAAAAAGACGTCAGTTGATGACCGTTTGCTACCTGGGAACTGTCAACACTTATTAGGTGTCAGATCTTGGAGGTTAAGCTTTCAAGCTACCCACAGAAAAATATGAGAGAAGCAAAAACTCCTTTTTATCCGATTAGCCACAAAACTTGTTTGATTTTTAAATTCACGGGTACTAAGTTTCACGTTTGTTTCCTAACTAATGATTCTCAAAGTGTTTTTTTTGTATTTTAGGTTAGTAAAAAGTTATCAAAAAATTAACAAGTTCGGTGACGTGTTGTCGTATTTCACAATGAACCAATGGGAATTCAAAAACGACAACATCCAGGCTTTATGGAGCCGTATGAAAAACAATGACAAACGCCTTTTCGAGTTCGATATCGAAAATTTGGACTGGGAGATGTATTTCCAGACTTATACCAAAGGTAATAACTACAGAATAAATGCTTAAAAATTAAAAACTTGATTTATGTACCAGACAGAATTTTTCATTTGTGCCAAATGACAGTGGCGCACCCAGGAATATGTCTTGGAGGGGGGCGAGGCCTCTTGGGGGGGGGCGAAGCCTCATGATGTCAAATTTTAAGCTATTTTTTGTGTTTTTTCAGGAAATATGTGGAAAATATGTAAAAAAATCTAAGTTCTAAGGGGGCCCGGCCCCCGGGGGCTCCCATGCAAATGAGTTCGTCTATTCAAACAGGGAGGGTTTATTTATTTATTTATTTTGTTATTATTAAAGGTAGAAAAAAGTTTAAATTAGCAGACTAGTAGAATTTTTGAAGCTTTTTAAGACGCTTAAACCAAAAAC
Organism: Aspidapion aeneum; assembly: GCA_963576565.1. NCBI lineage: Eukaryota > Metazoa > Arthropoda > Insecta > Coleoptera > Brentidae > Aspidapion > Aspidapion aeneum. The sequence goes on along the minus strand of OY755046.1, from coordinate 62,896,166 downwards.
AAAATCAAACATTGCGTTTTCGAGTTTTTTCAAAAAACATAAAACAAATTTTAATTGAACACCCTATATTTTTTCTGTTGGGTCTTTTCATTCTAAACAAAAATGGTATTTTGCCTTTTTTTCCTAAAGTTGAAAATAACGAAGATATTCCAAATTCAAAATTACGCTAGACTTATTTCTACCAAATAAAATTTCAATATGTAATTTTGAATTTAAAACATCTTCCTTATTTTTAACTCTAGAAAAAAAAAATAAAGACAATTTTTGTTTAGAATTGAAAAATCTATCAGAAAAAATTATAAAATACAGGGTGTTTCATAAAAAATGTTTTAATGTTTTTTAAAAAACTCGAAAGCTCTAAAAAGCGATGCTCTATCTTAAAAAGCATTAAATATTCTACTAGTTTGCAAATTTAAACTTTTTTCTATTTTTAATAATAAAAAAGTTAGCAATGACGGACACTTAACTTGGAACACCCTGTATAGTAACTACAAATGATTGCAGTTATTAAACAAATCCTGACTGATGATCCTAAAACGCATTTAAGACAAACCATACTGCATCTTCGTGCTATTGTTCATTAAAATTCAGTTTCAAAAATATTAATTTTCAAAATTTTTGATGTTTTTTTGAATATCAACTTACTTAAAATATTATGCCCTAATAACAGCTTTTTGAAATTCCGATTTTTTGAATTTTCCCTGATAACTTTAAAACTACAAGGGCTAGAAAAAAACGTTTGACACATTTTATCACGTTTCAAAATTTGAGGAAGTAATGTGAAGTAAGAATGTTTCGGTTTATTTAGGTTTATGGTTTTCTTATCTGATTTTGTTCAATAAGGGATCTTCATTCCTTTGACAGCGGGAAGAAAGAATTATAGAAATCAGTTGGATGGCTTGGTCGATTAATACCCTGAGAGTTTCTCGTTCTTGTATTGAGACAGCGCAGACACGCATAGATGGAAGTTTTCAGAAAATTTATTTCGAGTCCCGGCCGAAGACAAAAAACGTTTTTCTTATTTTTCTTTCTTTAATTTTACTTGTTGTTTATAGTTAAGGGATGCAGTGTTGTAAAATTAGCTGAAATTTGCCCCCTAACAATTTGAGTTTTGAGATTATTCCAACTCCGAGTGTACCTTGCTTTCTATATTTTTTGTTATTTATTTTATTTACTTTTATTTTATGTATTTTTTAATAGGTGCTCGAGTCTACCTCTTAAAGGACCCCCTAGACACAATTCCCCAAGGCAACGTCAAGTACTACAAAGTAATGATTGCGCATTATTTACTTATGGCTGGCCTATTGTACTTTTTTTTTAAGTTTTGTATGATTTTTTATTATTTTATTTTTTAGTTTTATTATTAAATTATTTAAAATAACTTTTTAAATCTTTATTAATTTTTTATTAAATCCCCAACAAGGCATTTGCAACTGTTGCAACATCTATGTATAACTTGTAACCACTTATCACGTTGTTAAAAGACGCTTTGTTACATTTTGTTGCTGTTTTGATGTAACGTATGGGTTTCTTTCTTTCGAGAATTTTTTCAAAATTTTAAGCTCCCGCAAAATACTTATAAAACTTGCTATGTAAGACTTTTTTACTTTTCGAATGTAAAATCAATTTTAAAATCTTATCACGTTGTTAAGGAGTACTTCATAACACCCTATCGTGTTTCTAGTCTTTCGATGAATATAAATTAGATTTCTTGAGAATTTTAAACGTCACATTTTAGTTCTTATCACGTTGTTAGGGGATCATTTGTAGCACTGTCACGTTTCTAAAATGGCCTCAGGCTCTAGTTTTTTCCAGAAATTTTAAAAGTAATAAGGCCGTGAAAACGACCGGAATAAAACTGGTACACTTGTAAAATTTTATCACGTTGTTAAAAAGTGCTGTGTAAAACTTTACCATATTCCTAGTCTAATGAAAAAATGCTTTTTTCCATCGACGACTATAAATTAAACCTAAAAAATAAAGTTTAAGTTTCTTGTAAAGGGATGCTGTGTAACATTTGATCACGTTACAAATGGCTTTCTCGTTTCATTCGAAATTTCTTATGAATTTGAAACGTCGCATTTCTAGATTGCCGCTTACATACCTGTAACATCTTATCACGTTTTAAAGAGAAGCCTTGTAACACTTTGTAACGCTTCTAGAATGACCTCAGGCTCTCTGGTTTCGTCCAAAATATTTTAAAGGTTGCAAACGAAGATAAAGAAATGCTAGAAAAAACGGATTCTACTTGTCACGTCTTATCACGTTGTTAAAGGGTGCTTTGTAACACTTAGTCACGTTTATAGTGTGACATGTGACTCCTAATCCGCGCCTTCTTGATTTGATTGCGGGTGGGAGTCACGGACCCTGCCTAGTTGTGGTCATAGATTGTAAACATTGCACAGCAATATTTTTTTTTTGCTTTAAAGCAATATTTTGATAAAGTTAGTTATAAAAAACTTTTAATTTATTATTATTTATGTCAGCCTAGGTTTAGGCATATATGGAGCTCAAACCAGTAAATCTATTTTAATTTAGTTTTATTACGTTGTTTACTTGTTTACTTATAACAATTTTATTTGGGTGGAAATTGCTTATATATTTTTTTAAAAAGAAACTATCAAATTAAATTTTATGTAAGTGCAGACTTTTTAAAAACCCCAGGAATAGTACTTGTAATTTTTGTCCAAAATTAAAAAGAAAAATTTTATTTTTAACTTCCTTTTACAGGGGGCAAAAAAGAAAACTGCATTGAAGATTTCGAATACACTACTTGTTTTTTGATAGTGGGTACAGGATCAGATTTATTTTTCTCTAATTTTGGGCGATACTATAGGTTTACGCATAGTACAGGATGTCCCAAATTCAATTTTCTAAGAGAAGTCAGGTATTGGGGGAGATAGAAAATATCTGTTCCCCACTGCGGGCCTCGTTTTTCAAGGGATCATTATAAGAGACGAAAGAGTTTTGGAAATTCTGGGTTTGGGGAGAGAGGAGCCTGTACATACGTTATTATTTATGAACTTTTCATTTTGGTGTAAATTGCTTTTTTATTACCTTCCTAGCCCGCCTAGCAATGGCTTGAGAAGGTATTATTTTCGACCAAAGAATTTTTTTTTGAGATAACGGTGAAAATGTGTTATTTGGCTGTATTTTTACCTATCGAACTATAACTAACAATATCGTCATGACGTACTGTGTGTGTGTATTATTTCTGTCCGTAACACGATAGCTCCTAAACCGCTGAACCAATTTTCATAAAATTTTCAGGTAAAATAGTGTTCGACACTCTAACAAGCTGGCAATTAAAATTTTTTTTAAAAAATTCTAATTTTTTAACGGAGCATCATATTAATATGCTGTTTACAGAATGTAGTAGACTACATTTCGCCTAATAATTTATTGAACTAGCATATAGGTCCACTACCAACTGATAAGTATCAATTTTAGATTTGCGTAACGTTTTAATTATAGAAAACAATAGCGAGGACAGAGCTCACACTTACCAGTCTTGTAATGTCCATATGCTGAGTCGAACACACTGCGGGATGGGTTTAGAGAACGTTTTGGCACTTTTTAGACGGAGTTTTTCTTAGAATGTTGAAGTTTTATTTTCACTCCGCGCGCGGTTAGCTTGACATTCCTTTCTCAAGTCCCAGTTTCATGCGCACTTTCTTGCGCCGTTTTTACGTTGCATTTCTTCGCCACCAGAGGGCTCTTCCGGTGCTCGCTCTAGTCCTTTCATTGGATACACGAGAAATTTAAATAAAAGTCGCGGCGCGGGAAATAAAGGTTTCTTATATTATTAGGCGTAATTTTATAGTTATAATTTAAATAATAAAATGAAATAAAATAAACAAAAAATTCTAACTTATTAGAAGATTGAGGATGAAATCCGAACATTTATGTTATAACCAAAAACTTCGTAAGAGCTTTAGTTTCTTAAATATTTACAACAAAACGTTTTTAAGGCTGATATATCGTGGCTTCACTTGAAGTGGGCTAATAGGCTAGCTAGTAATAAACAATCCAAATTGCAAATTTAATTTTATTTGTTACTTTCAGTTTTGACCTAACTGCAGCACGGCGAAAGGAAGGGTATTGTTTTTCGATTGTTGTATGTATGTAAGTGTTATATTTAGATTTATTATCTTTTATAATGAATTGTATTGATTAAATAAAGAAGTCGATTCGTTACATGTTTATCATTTATTAATTATTATCACAGCTTTTTAATATCACTTATAAAATATACAGTTAACAATTATAAGACGCGGACATGATAAGACGTGAACGTGTATAACTTGACGGAGTACTGGAAGAGAGTGTGTATTGTGACGTCTCCGTATGTTAGGTGGGCTCGTCGTAGCCCCGTAGCATTCTGCGTAGCATGCAGGGATGCCACAGTAAGTAAATATGTTTGTGTCACGCTAGAGGCTGAACGGCTAAACCGATTTTGACAAAAAAGGTGTCGTTGAATTGCTACTGATCCCTAAGGTGCTAAGGCTATATTTTTTTTAAACAGTAATCAACATGGCGGTCTTTGGACGTTATTTTGTCACATGACGTAGGCTTTAAGGCATAGAAATTATCTAAATTTCTGGCGCTTTTATTGAAATTCATTTGATTACAAATTGCTCCCACCCATCTTCCCTCCTGTCATTCAAAAACCATATTCGCATAATTTTATCAAATATAGAGCGATTTCAAAAATTATTTTTGCATACGCTTTCAGAACACCATTTTACTAGTTCCCCCCCCCCCTCTCCCTCTTTCCTCCAACCATCCTTATTAGTTATAGTTATACCTATAACTTTCACAAATTTAAAGCAATATCAAAAATTCTTTCTGCACACGCTTTAAAACTTTTCTTCCAACATCATTTTACTAGTTTCCCCCTTCCTCTTCCTCTCTTCTCCCCACCCTCCTTATTAGTAATAGTTGTAGCTATACATTTCACAAATTTAGAGCGATTTCAAAAATTCTTTCGGCACACGCTCTAAGATTTTTTGCGACATTATTTTACTAGTTCCCTCCGCCCTCTCTCCTCACCCACCTTCACTTAATGGAAGATAGCACTGTTCGCGTCCGTAGAAAATCTACACGTACTTTTTGGGTAAAGGTAAATGAATTGTAAGTGCATAGTGCTTTTAATAAGGCTGAATAAAAAGTAAACCTAAAAGTCTTTTCGCAACTACGCCACTGCTTGGGGTTGGGGGGGGGGCCGAAGCCTCCTGATGTCAAATTTTAAGGTATTTTTCATGTTTTATCATCAAATATGTAGAAAATATATTAAAAAATCTAAGGCTTGGGTGCGCCCATGGTAGTGTCGTGTACTGTCGAGTACTGTTGGGTCCTGTTGAGTACTGTTGGGTACTGTCGTGTACTGTCGAGTACTGTTGGGTCCTGTTGAGTACTGTTGGGTACTGTCGTGTACTGTCGAGTACTGTTGGGTCCTGTCGTGTACTGTCGAGTACTGTTGGGTCCTGTCGTGTACTGTCGAGTACTGTTGGGTCCTTTCGTGGTACTGTCGGGTCCTGTTGTAAAATTTGTACAGTACTGTTGAAAGCTGATGACCCCTCGAAAAAAAAACACCCAATTGCCAAATTTACTTGTAACTACTAATCGCAGTTGGATACAACATCATGGGCGCACCCAGGGGGGGGGGCCCAAGCCTTAGATTTTTTAATATATTTTCTACATATTTGATGATAAAACACGAAAAATACCTTAAAATTTGACATCAGGAGGTTTCGGGCCCCCCCCCCAACCCCAAGCAGTGGCATAGTTGCGAAAAGACATGATGACCTTTTTTTTTTTTTTGGTCTTTTGAGGGCGCCCTTTGTACCTATCGGCCTCCCCCACACATGATGACCTTTTTTTTTTGGTCGCAAGTTTTTTGAGGGTGCGCTTTGTAGCTGTCGGGCCCCCCCCAGACACATTCCTGGGTGCGCCACTGCAACATTACCCAATGACCTGATTCATGAAAATACAAAACTGTATAATTTCGTAAGTTGAAGCATGTCGTACATTATAGGTGTATACCTATCAATTTTGTACTCAACTGCGATTAGGTACTTACAAGTACATTTAGCAGTAGCAGTACATAAAGTTCTTGTTATTTAATAGTTTGGTATTTTAGGGGGTTTTCAACTTTTGGACAGTACTGTATGTTTTGAGAGTAGAAGATCTACCCGAATAATTTATTCTATGTGCGCGAACGGTGTATAGATAGTTTATGCATATCGCGGGTTCTTCTAGCCTATCGCCATCCAACCGCTAACAACCGACCTCGCGACTTAGTCAGTTTACCTACCGGCGCCGCGCATTGTGGACAACGTCATGACGACGTCGCCAAAAAGACGCTAAATCGTCGCCGCGCGAAAATACGTCGCCACACGCGACAATGTTTTAAATCAATTGTTTACAACTTTTTTTTTCTATGCCAGTTTTTAAAGCCAGTTTATTATAATTAAAATTATTAAGTAGTTAGTTTTTTAGTATTATAGCGGGATTTTTTTTTATCTCGAGGAATTTATGATAAAGATTTAAGGTTGGTACTTTTTTATAAATAATTATTACCACAAAGGCTATATACTTTGTGTTATTACTAATATTAGGAATCTTTTGCACGCCCTCCTTTAGCGATATAACTTTATCCTTTATAAATGCGACATTAAATGACAGATGTCACGTGATATTTAGAAGCCCAATTTTGAACTTTCGCAGAAACAATTTTTTTATCTTTTATCCTTTATTTATCTGTCAAAAGCCCGTTTTGTGTTTTGTAGGCAAAATTAATTAAAAAGTTCCGAAAACAACTGGGGAAAAACTGAATGAGCAATACCAGTGAAAAACTGCCAGGAAAATATAGGATTAGGTACTTCACAGAACATTGATGACTTTTGGTTAGTTGGTGAATATGCACTGTTGCCAAACAGAACATAACCACCAGTTTTTCAAAAAAATAATTTTCAATAAATGGCATAAAATTAAATCTGCGGATTACCCTGCATTGGTAGTAGGGTATCCAGTACCGGGACATGGTCCCGGGAGTTTTCCTAAAAAAAGTGATCCCGGGACTCAGTGAAGGTCCCGGGATCTAAACTTGGTCCCGAAACCGCTAAATTATAGGGGAGAGTGTTCCACAGTGAAACGTGTTCCACACTGAAACAAATCGATTTTAAAATTCAAATACCGCGCCAATTCAACGTAAGCTGCGCGTCAGACAAGTTCTTGGTTCCCTCTACTTGTCACCTTAACCTTAGTGTGTTTATAACCGCAGTTCCGTTTAAACGAAAAAAAGGCTGTTTTTTGTGGTCCAGAGTAAATTTTAAGTGTGATAGTGTAAACCCCGTAAGTTCACCAATTATATTATTTAAGGTTTGCTAAAAATATTCTCGGTCAAGTTATATATTTGCTTATAATTTACAACATATGTTCTTTTCCCAAATCTTTTAGGTTAGATTTTATTGTTTATTATGTTCTAGAGTGCTCAGTGGTCCACACTGAAACAAGCCTAGGTGGGGCACAGTGAAACTTGTTTCACTGTACCCCATATAACATAACAATATTTTAATTATTTTTTTTTCAGTTGTCCATATAAGTTTAAGATGGCTCGTAACCGTAAGCGAAAGACAGACATTGGCACTTTTACTCAAGAGCAGATGAAAGCAGCTGTGCGACTCGTTGTCGAAGAAAATGTGCCTATAAGACGAGCAGCAGAGTTACACAATGTTGCTTATGTTACTTTATTTAGGTAAGAATTAAAATGCAGTTAAGGGAGATGATTCGCTTCTTCGAATCAAAGACCTTAGCTTCCAAAATTGCCACGTGACTATGCAACATTATCGGGTCAAAAAACCATCAGAATTTGCTGAAATTTAGATCGAGGGTACAATTTAGAAAAACCAAGACTTGGTGCGGCGTCCTTTTTTTTCTTTGTCTGTTTTCTCTTTTTAAGAACAAACAAGTAGGTACGCCGAGTCGGGTTTTAGTTTCTATAAAATGTAATGTACAAAATTTTAGCAAATTCTGATGGTTTTTTGACAAAACTCTTAAGCGTTCTCATTTCTTATAGGTACTTTATTTTTAATTTTAGGTACGTGCGCAAAGTTAAAGCAAACCCTGACTCAGACATCGTTTTTCGTCCCAAATATGATGTAAGGCTAATTTTTACACACGATGAAGAGCAAACCTTAGTTGACTATCTTTTAACGTCGGCAAAAATGTGCTATGGACTGACTTCACTAGAATTCCGCAAACTCGCGTATGAATCAGCAATAAAAAATAATAAGGACATACCAAAAAAGTGGAACGAACAAAAAATGGCAGGTAAAGAATGGTACCTTGGTTTTAGGAAGAGGCATCCAGAATTAAGTTGCCGAAAGCCAGAGGCTTGCAGTTTATCTCGAGCTACATCATTTAATCGACACAACGTATCAACTTTTTTCAAAAATCTCGAAACAGTTCTTAAGCGTGAACCTCGTTTCAGTGACGGCAGTAGAATATTTAACTTGGACGAAACGGGAACCACTACAGTGCAAGCTCCTCCCAAAATTCTTGCTAAAAAAGGAATGAAGCAGGTTTCGCAATGTACAAGCGGCGAAAGAGGAGTTCTGGTAACAACTTGCAGCATTATTTGTGCTGGTGGTTATGCCTTACCCCCGGCCATGATATTTCCAAGAGTTCATTTTAAGGACAGAATGATCCAAGATGCTCCATTCGGTACGCTGGGATTAGCTACTCTCTCAGGATGGATGAACAGAGAGCTGTTTCCTCAAGTAATGAAGCATTTTATAAAACATTCTTTTAGTTCTTGTGACAACCCTAGCCTTTTAATCATGGACAATCACGAAAGCCATTTGTCAATGGAAACCTTGGATCTTGCGAAGTCGAATGGGGTCACAATATTGACTCTGCCTCCGCACTGCTCAAACAAACTGCAGCCTTTAGATGTAGCAGTCTTTTCATCATTCAAAGCGCATTATAACAATGCCATGCAAAGCTGGCTTCTTAATCATCCTGGTATTCCTGTAGATATTTATAATATCGGAGGTTTTGTAAAAGTTGCGCACGAGAGGTCGATGACACCTACAAACATTAGCGCAGGATTCAAAAAAACTGGAATCTTGCCTTTTGATCCAGAAATATTTACAGACGATGATTTTCTCATGTCGGCTGTTACTGACAGACCAGAAGTGCACTCGGAGGCAGCAGTTACTCAAGAGTTTGAGCAAGAAATAGAAGACCACCAAGATAACGCGAGAACTGATGAGCCATCCTCGCATAACGAAACTGCAAATAAATCTTCTTTTATTTCCCCACAAATCTTTCGTGGATTTCCAAAGGCACAACCAAGAAAAAATCAAAAATTGAGAAGGCAAGGAAAAACAATTATTGCTACGGACACTCCTGAAAAAGAGGAGTTAGCAAAAAGAGAATTGGGCAAAAAAAAAATAAAAAAAGCAGCGGTTAATAAGGTGAAAAGGAAAATCACAGATCCTGATGATGAGGAAGAACAGGAATGGCAAGAATCATCAAGTGACAGTGAATGGTCCCCTGAAGAGCCAATTCCAGACATTACTGAAGAATTAACCAGGCAACCAACTAAAGATGATTTTGTTTTGGTACAGTTTACAGCCAAGAATTTGGTACACTTTGTTGGCAAAGTAATGAACGTATTAGCAGAAGATGAATTTGAAGTTTCATTTATGAGAAAAAGCTCGAAAATAGTAGGCAAATTCTTGTTTCCCACAAACCCGGATATTTCAGTTGTTCAGCTGGCAGATATTAAAATGATTTTACCTCAACCGATCCTATCTGGTTCGACCACAAGACAAAATTCCTATATCAGTTTTGAGATAAATCTAAGTAGTTTTGATGTTCGCTAAAATATTTTAAGTAGTTTTTTAGGCCTAAGTGAGTAAAATTTTGATAATACTTGGCTTCATTTTGTATTTAACAATATATTTGCATAAAAAGTATGTGTTTCATTGTACCCCACCGATAGTTTCACTGTACCCCATAAGTGGGTTACACTGAAACAAATTGCATGATAATAAATTATGTTAAATAAACACAATTAGTATTAAGCAATTATTGCCAAACTTCTTCCATTATGGCGGCAATATAATATGCTTATTGATGGTAAATATATTTTTAACATAAAACAGATTTTTCTTTAAAAAAAAATTATTCAAAAAAAAATTGATCCACTGTGGAACACTCTCCCCTACCAGACACATGCATAATAAGCGTGACGCAGCGCCGTCTATTGCATGTTATACTTACCTTTTTATTTGCTTTGTTTGTCAATTTGTTTTTATGTTAACAGTTTACCAATATCAATAAACCTGCGTTCTGTTCTGTGTTAAATTAATTTAATTTTTTATTTTAGTTTCGAGACCAGTACCGGGACTAGTCTCGGGACCTGACATTTGGTCCCGAAGTCCCGAAAACATATTTGGTCCCGGGACTTGGATACCCTAATTGGTAGCTCTTGAAATAATTGTCTGGTAGAGGTGTTGATTTTCGTTACTTTTGAATACTCCTTACTAATCGTTCCTCGACTACTAAAATTAATTTTATATATTCGTTACTATCGTTACTTTGATTACTGTAACTGTATTCAATTCAATCATACAATAAGTGCAAAATTCTCGGACTGTCGTTAATTCGAAGATCATTTACTTGTAGGTATATTTTTGTTGTTGATATTATGGTAATATTCAATTTAAATTTTTAAAATGCGGGCTAAAATTTAAAAAATAAAAGTAGGAATTACGTAGGAACTGTTCTGTGTACAACTTAAAAATAGAGACAAAAATAACAATCTTAGACGAAAATTCAAAAAATATACAAAAAGGTTGGAAAAAACAACAAAAATAAAAATATAAATTCTGTATAATATGTAGATTGTAGAAACTGAATACTAAAATAATCGAAGGAATGAAACTAATCATTTAATTTTCGGATCGGTATTCGTTACTCCGTTATTTCTCGAGTAACGAATAGTTACTTTTTCAACACCTCTATTGTCTGGTAACAAAAATATTTTAAATTTACATTACATTTTGACATAACGTTATATGCGCGGCAACACTGTCTCTAAATAATGGAACTAGTAGCCTGCGTTATTGGAACACAAGTAAGGTCAAATATTATCCTTTAGTAAAGGATAAGGTTCAAACCAGGTAACTGCGCATGTCTCAAATAGAAGATAAGAGAATAATGGGACATGCAAAAGGTCCCCACTAATACAGCTATAAATTTAAGGACATAAGGACTAAACTGGAAATAGCTTACCTAGTGACCCTGTATATTTTATATATTTCAAACAGGATCTCTAATATACCTACCTAATTCAAAACTATGCCAGGTTTTTGCCAAATCTACATTTTAAAAATGGTTAAAATCAGTCACAGGTTTCTAATTAATTATGTGCAAATGCTTCATCCTATAAAAAGTTGTAACTCAGAAAATATGGTAAACATGGCAACACAGCATTCCGCCCATTGTAAACAAAAGATGCTTGGTAAAAAATTGCAATGCGGGCAAGCGCGGATTTGAGGGGGGTATCGTGGTAATTACCCCCCCTAGAAAAAAATATATGCACTTTTTCCTAATAATTAAAGGAAAAACAGGAGAATTACCCCCTCTAGAAAAATATTATATTACAAAAAAAATACTAATATAGAAAAGAGAAAGAGAAATTAAACTACTTAAAATAAGACATAGCTATGCAGAAAGAGCCACGTCCAACCCTACTTACCAGGCCTAAGGCCTCCTCCTTTGTACTACTAAAGGTATCGCTAGCTGGCAACATCGCAAAGGCTAGTGGCCTAGCACTAAAAGAGTTCCAAGGTACAGGGTGTCCTAAAATCGATGTTTTTGGGGTATTTTTAGGTAGGAGATATCTTTCACTTTTAGTTTTTAAGATATTTCATAAAGTTATATTAGTTATTTTTCCTATGTAAAATTACTTTTTTTTATTCGATTTTTAGAATCAGTTGTAAGATTTCCTTTAAAATGATGTGTCAGACTCAATATTCCATTTTTTAAATAAGTATTTTAATTGTTTTTATATTTAAATTTTTTATGAATTCTTATACATACAAAGTAAATAAAGAAGTTATTCCATAAAAAATATAACTTTTATGTAATATCTTAAGGCCGCTTGACATGGTGCATGACGCGCTGCAAATATTTGCAAGCAAAAAATTTCGGTCAAATTGTTGCCTGCAAAAAATCTTCTTTTCGTTTGACATTGTGCATGGCCATGCATTGATTCCCCAGAATCTAGGTAAAAATTCCCCAGTTTGCATGCAAGTACAGTTTGCATGCAAAAAAATGGCATCGGACTGATAAAAATGGATTGCCTGCAACAATCAGCTGGATTTGTACTGCGCATGCACCTGGGCAAAATTTCATGCATTTGCCTGCAAATTTTATTGTCATGCACCATGTCAAGCGGCCTTTAAAAAGTAAGAGTGACAGATGAAATTCAAATTGACAGTTGGATTATTTATAAAAAAATCCATAAAAAAGCAATTTGCACCAAACTAAATTGTTCATAAATAAAAAAGTTATAGGCCATCTGCCTAAATGGAGAATTTTCAAAAACTTAAAAAATAACATGGAAAATGCGATTTTTACTTATAAGCTGCCCCAGGGCTATCAAAATGGACGGGCCACGATCCTCCACTTTGTTGACGTCACATCCGGGGCTGATTTTTTTTTGATGGTCACGTTACGACACAGCTGATTGTCATTAAAATATTGAAGTTGGAATGACGGTTCATGAATATTTGATTTATTTTTAAATAAACCCGGTTTTGAGATTGTTTTTACTATATTCTTTTAGAACAATTTTTTTTAATCTATAGTAATCCTTAATTTTTCAGAGCCGCTTCATTAGCTCACACAAAAATTAAGTTTAAAGCAGAAGCGAATGTGACAATCACAGATGACAAAGTCAAATACATGTCAAATATAACAGTTGGCATTTGGTTCATGGCGGGTAATTTGAATTCAAAATAAAGAATGCTAAATCTCGAAGATTTTAACCTTTTAGTCATGTTGATTCCTTACAAAACTTTGGTGGAATATCGGGACGGTGTCTGAGAATATTTCACTGAAATTTCGCGGAAATCTGTAGTGCCATTTTAAAAATATCATAAAAAAACGTCTGACCTCCCATAAGACCCAATGTAAAATTCAGCCCCGGGAGAACAGCTGATTTTTTCAGGGTCGTGGCCTCTATTTTTGTGTTGGCCTTGGCTGCCCTTAAATATCTTACCTCGGAAAGTGTAGAGACCCTGTATGTATGACATATCTTAAAGAAAAAATATGTCATACATACATGGTCTCTAGCAAAGTGTAGTCAGTTTTGTTATATCTCCCTTAGAAACACTTGAAAACCTCTAAAAACATTGAATTTGGGACACTCTGTGGCTCTTCTCTAGAGTTGCCAACCTGTCCTGATATCTCAGGACTGTCCTGATTATTAGCAAAAGGTCTTGCGTCTTGATTTGTTCATATAATTTAAATTTCTTAGTCCGTTGATTTAGTGTAAAAATATTTAACGTTATCATATTTTTCAATATTGCCACGCCCAATGGATATGAATACTTCGATTTTTCAAAATACATACATACCGTTTGTCCACCGATGATGTCATCAAAAAAGTTATAAAAAAATTGTTTTTAGCATTTTTTAAGAGCTTTACAAAGATGTATTACAACATTGATTTATGCTACATGTAACGCAAATATTTTAATTATTTTTAAACATACCTATCATAACAAAAACATTTCATGTAAAAAAAGCCAAGTACGCGAAAATGGCATTCCGTAAAAAGAATTGAGATAAAAGTAAAGCCAAGTTCTCCAATACAAATTTCAAAATGAAAGGGTCTTACTAGTTTGGAAATATTTTTTTAAACTTTGCTGTTACAGCTAAACTTCTTTATGTTCAATTTAACACTGTGCCTAAGAGTCATTTACAGCCGTAATAGCCAAGTTTAGAAAATTATTTCCAAACTAGTAAGACTCTTTCATTTTGAAATTTGTATTGGAGAACTTGGCTTTACTTTTATCTCAATTCTTTTTACGGAATGCCATTTTCGCGTACTTGGCTTTTTTCACATGAAATGTTTTTGTTGATTTCACTTCTTTTTTGAAGAAATTGGATAATACCTAATTTTTAAAGTAGTAAAATATGCGGAATATTGTTCAAAACTTTGCAATGCCTTACTTAAATTTTTGAGGTTTTTAAATTTTCTTCCATTGTTTTATCGTACTTCCTATCAGCCTTCCAAAGTTCAGCTCCCTAGCGTTTCTGAAAGTGCACAATGTTACTTTTACATAACTTTACATGTCTTACATGAGAGGGAAATAAATTAAAATTGTCGTGTTTTTAAATTTTGTCGTATAGTTTTATCATAGTTCCTATCAGTCTTCCAATGCTCAGTTCTCTAGCGTTTCTGGAAATGGGTAATGTCTCGGTAATGTTACTTTTACATAAATTTACATTTATAGGGGAGGAGAGTAAATGAAAATATTGGATTTTTTAAATTTTTTCCCATGGTTTTATCATAATTTCTATCAGTATTCCAATGCTCAGCTCTCTAGCGTTTCTGGAAGTGGGCAATGTTAGTTTTATATAAATTAACATTTATAGGAGAGGGAAGTAAATTAAAATGTTGGTGTTTTAAAATTTTTTCATATAGTTTTATTATATTGTCTTTCAGTCTTAAAAAGTTCACCTCTCTAGCGTTTCCGGAAGTGGGCAGTGTTACTTTTACATAACTTTACATTTATAGGGGAAGGAAGTAAATTTAAATTTTGGGGTGTTTTAATTTTTTTCTATAACTTTATCATAGTTACTATCGGTCTTCCAAAGCTCAGCTCCCTTGTATGTCTGGAAGTAGGCAATGTTACTTTTACTTAACTTTACATTTATAGGGGAGGGAAGTAAATTAGAATTTTGGGGTGTTTTAATTTTTTCCTATAGTTTTATCATAGTTCCTATCAGTCTGCCAAAGCTCAACTCTCTAGCATTTCTGGAAGTGGGCAATGCTACTTTTACATAACTTTAAATGTATAGGGGAGGGGAGTAAATTAAAATTTGGGGATTTTTTGATTCTTTCCTATAGTTTTATCATAGTTCCTATCAGTCTGCCAAAGCTCAACTCTCTAGCATTTCTGGAAGTGGGCGATGCTACTTTTACATAACTTTAAATCTATAGGGGAGTAAGTTAAAATTTTGGGGTTTTTTGATTTTTTCCAGGGGTTTGGTCATAATTTCTATCAGTCTGCCAAATTTCAGCGTTGTAGCATGTCTGGAAGTACAGTAGAATATTGATGATCTATACATGAGTGAGTGAGTCAGTAAGTGATTGGCAATTTCGACGTTTTTTGAAATTCCGTAACTTCGTTACTACTTTATGGAATTCCATGAAACTTGAAGGGGTTGTTAACTCCATGGAGATCTACGACTGTGCAAAGTTTGAGATTCGTAGCTCATTCCGAAGTAGAGTTTTAGGTAGGTCAAATATCGGCTGAAATGCGTCAAGAAAAGATGGTTACGGCGCGCGAACTTGGCGAGGCACTCCCGTGCCCTCAGATATGATCTAATTAGGGTGGTGGGGAAAGTAACTATGTTCGAGTGTCGCCCTACGCCTTTTTTACCTTTTCTACCCACGCAGCAATGGCTAGGGAAGGTATTGTTTTCATACTTTGACCTATCCTAGCAATATCGTCGTGATGTCTGTCAGTGTGTGTGTGGGTATCTGTCCGATATAACACGATAAACCGCTTAACCGATTTTCATAAAATTTTTAGGTAAAATATTGTTCGATACTGTGAAGAGCTGATTAGATTTTGGTGAAAATTCATTAATGCTAATGATAGTTTTTTGACAGGTAAAACATTTGAAAAATGTTAACGTTTTCGGAAATACTGTAAAACATATTTTTCTCAAAAATTTGTGTTATAACCAAAAACTTCGTAGGAGCTTTAGTTTCTGAGATATTTACAGAAAACTGTTTTCAAGGCTAATATATTATCAATGGCTTCACTTGAAGTGTAATGATTCGTCATGTGTAATGTCTTAGCAAAATTAGGAAGTATTTTTAAAATTGATAATTTACAAAAATTAAATGTATTTTTGGCTATCTTGATTTTGGATCAAATTTCCTGACAATTTAAAACAAATGTCCTGACAAACCTAAATTCAAAGTTGGCAACCCTACTCTATGGCGCCTTTTAAAATCTGTGTTTAAATTAATTAAATAAATACGCCATATTTACTAGTTTAATTTTTAATAAAATATAGATATAAAATAGTTTTATCTCAGTGGGGTTAAGTGCACTTAAAATATTTTTCACACCTATGACATTTGATAAGGCTTTTAGAAAGAAGGCCACGCCCTATATAATATCTATAAAATGTGTTTAATTTGATTGCTGAACAGACATAATAAACTTAAGTACTATTTTTACAGGGTGATTAATTGTTACATATTTTAATTTATTAGGATTTTATGTGCTTTTAATAATAATTTTTTATTACTTTTTTATTGCAGATAAACACCGATAGTTTGAACCGCCAGGAGCAGCAGAACAACGATTAAAAATAGAATATTAACAATATAATTTAAACATTCATAAAAATATTAAAATAAAATAATTTATACTTAGTGTTCAGAAGTACAAATATCTTTAAATAATTTAAAAATAAATATTTAAATAAAAATTGGACTCCTCAAGAAGATACAAGAACTTGATATTGATGGTTTACATGGTAAGTACACTTTCGAAATTTTTGTGGCAATTTTCAATCAAGTACAGACTTGGTGTTTCATATAGGGGAAGGAAGGGCAAAATGGGATACTTAATTTTATGGGCTTATTTCGCTAACCAGCGTTGATATGGCCTGAAAGACAGAAGAGCTGTCGTAGGTCACGGATTGTTTCTTTTTCTTTGCAGTCGATCTTTTCATTGATCGATATGTAGAGCAGTTTATTTTGGCCTGCTCTTGTTCTAGTTTCTTTCGTATCTCGGTAGATGGCGCCCCTTGCTAGGGTTCTCAATATATGCCAAGGCCAACACACGACCCTGAAAAAATCAGCTGTTATGGGAGTTCAGACGTTTTTTTATGATATTTTCAAAATGGCACTACAGATTTCCGCAAAATTTCACTGAAATATTCTCAGACACCATCCCGATATTCCACCAAAGGTTTGTAAGGAAGCAACATGATTAAAAGGTTAAAATCTTCAAGATTTAGCGTTCCTTATTTTGAATTCAAATTACCCGCCATGTACCACATGCCAACTGTTATATTTGACATGTATTTGACTTTGTCATATGTGATTGTCTCATTCGCTTCTGCTTTAAACTTAATTTTTGTGTGAGCTAATGAAGCGGCTATGAAAAATTAGGGCTTACTATACATTTAAAAAAAATTGTTCTACCAGAATAAAGTAAAAACAATCTCAAAAACGGCTTTATTAAAAAAAAAATCAAATATCCATGAAACGTCATTCTAACTTCAATATTTTAAAGACAATCAGCTGTGTCGTAACGTGACCATCAAAAAAAAATCAGCCCCGGATGTGACGTCAACAAAGTGGAGGATCGTGGCCCGTCCATTTTGATAGCCCTGTATATGCATAGGATCGCAGCCCACGAGAAAGACCGGCCCGGGCGCGGAAATATCACGTGACCGTAGGAGGGTCTCAAAAGAACGCCTCCCGGTCAGCTGTCATTATAAAACATGTGTGTTTTGCCGCGAACGTGTAGTGTTGTTGGTTGTCGGTCCAACTATAAAACTGAAACCGAATATGTGTCAACTTTTAATTTGCTAGTGGATAAACAAATGCATAAAATTTGGTTGCGAAAAATTCCTAATGATTTAAGTATCTTAAAACGTCCACAAGTTTGCATCAAACATTTTCCTAACGAGCAGGTTATTTGGTTTGATAAGTGTGTTGTAAATGGAGAGTGTTGAAAATGTTCCTAAATACCTAAGTAGACAACCTGTATCTACTGTTCGATTAGCTGATGTCGAGAGGCAACAACTGGAAACTGCAATACAAGAAAGTCTTGAAACACGTTGAGCTCATAAGAAATCAAAAGTTTTATCAAAACTAAATAAACTAAAATAAACAAAAATTGGATTTTTACCCAAGAACGTGACACAGTCTGTCTGTGCCTAATGACAATTTTAAACAACAATCCATCACTGTTAGCATCTCTAGTAGTTGAGGGAAATCTGTCATTTTTTGTAAATGTTAACAATGTGTCCATACCAAATAACAAACTGCCAAAAAAAGTTGGAGTTTTATTTTTGGACAGCACCGATACACTTGAAAAGCTAATGCAGTTTATCGAAATGAAAGTTGCAAACGGTAAAGAAGTGGTAAAAGATAAGATTGATCAAGTAATAGTGACTTAGTGACATTTTCGATAGTGAAAGTGAAAAATGTGTTCAATAGTCATTTCTTATTGAACAATTAGGTCTCTTGAAAAGGTCACCTGAGAATCGAATATATTGTGGATACACTTTAATGTTGGCTTCATCTTTGTTTATCCAGTCATCCAGTGTATACATATCAATTTACAAAACTAAGGTAATGTCTTCTGCACTCTCGCAATAATAAAAAACTGATTTGTAAAATATCGCTAACAGATAGTAATCTCTCCGGTAGTGTGCAGTATTTAAAAAGTAAGATACAGCTTTTAAAAGAACATGAGTTGGTAGTTAACTTACACATTGATGAAATATATATTAAACTTTGTGCTGGGTAATTTTTCAAAAAATTATTGACGACCAATACATTCAGTTTATTGAACGTGAAAATCATCTCACTTATTCACAAAATCACTTGTTTCTTTTTAATAAATTATTTTGAAATGTTTTATATTAAAAAATTTTCTTTAGATAACTCTAGCGAGTTTTTTTGTGGAGAAAAACTATTGTCAAATCTTGAAAAAATTAGTTTAAGGGCATGTAAAATTTTTTTAAATAATTTTATTAAAAAGCATAATGATTTAGTGTCTGCTAATAAATCTTTGAATAAGAACACAAACAAAGATGATGACACTCTAAGAAAAATTAAAAAACTTAAAGATTAGGTTTGTTGTCCATGTCCAATTTAAAAAGACTTGTTGAAATTTGAAGTAACTAACGATATTATGTACCTAATATACCTGAAGATATTAGAGTCCAAATTTTATATAATTTTTTATTTTATAGATTCAGTTCTTTTATCTATAATAAACACATACATCAGCAAAATATTTTTTTCAATTTTTGCCTATATGAGAACAAAAAATGTTTATCAATTTATTTAAATTGTGTAAAAACAGATAATATATTAAGCAATACAATATGAATCCTGGAACTCCTAAGATCACGTGACCGCCGACTTGCCTATAACGCGCCATGGCTGGTCTTTATCGTTGGCTGCGGCATAGGATTAGATCCTCGATCCTAGTTTTTTGGAGGAGTCCGAAACCGGTTTAAATGGCCTGATATATATATATATATATATATATATATATATATATATATATATATATATATATATATATATATATAGATCATTGCTGTCCGATAACAGTACAACGTCGACCTGGAATGCAAATAAGATTTTTCGGACGGTTTTATGACTGTCGAAGGGGCTTATGGAACGAAGCATAGCGCAAATATCGTTTAGAAGAGACAGGTTGCAAAATTTTCACATGGAATAATCTTGTCCATCCAATTGACAAAAAATTTTAATTTTATTCTATTTGTTTTTTTCGCAAAAAAAAATACAGGATGTGTGGGTGTCAATTGAACCAAAGCAAAGCAGGTTCATTGTTTAGTCCAGTTTGTTTTAGTTTATGTTCGCAGTATATCAAATCAACACTGTTGAGTACCCCCACTTCATCTTACAATAATTTTTTCCTTTAAACGTTTTTAAACAATTAAATTTAAATTGAAAATTAGTCCATAGGTACGATGCACGAAAAAAGGATGGAGCACTAGTGAAGTAGAGTGATGACTGACGTTTTCTTTTTTGTAATCAACAGTTAACCTGTGAAACTAAACCCTATATCATTATTTTTGAGACATCTTTTGACAACTTTTTTTCGTTGGCCTACGCTATTTGTTATGGTAAACAGCTGATAACTGTCAAAAATTTATCTCAAAATCTATGATATGGAGTATATGAGTGAACCAAGGCTGTCAAAACGGACGGGCCACGATCCTCCACTTTGTTGACGTCACATCGGAGGCTGATTTTTTTTTTTTTGATGGTCACGTCGTGACACAGCTGATTGTCTTTAAAATATTGAAGTTGGAATGACGGTTCATGAATATTTGATTTTTTTTAAATAAAACTAGTTTTGAGATAGAATATCGGGATGGTGTCTGAGAATATTTCACTGAAATTTCTCGGAAATCTGTAGTGCCATTTTAAAAATAACATAAAAAAACATGTGACCTCCCATAAGACCCAATGTAAAAATCAGCCTCCCGAGAACAGCTGATTTTTTCAGGGTCGTCTTTATTTTTTTGTTAGCATTAATTGAACTAGCACTTAGGGCAATATATTAGATGAATAAGTACAGGATTAAGGTTACGCCTCTCCCCCCGAAGTGTAAGAATTTTTGACATATTTTTCACATATTTCATAAATAAAAACCAAAAATAGCATAAAATCCGGAATCATATGGGTCCCCTCGATCCCCGACTAAGACATGTTTGTAGGAGCGCTACTGTATTAAATTTTCATGTTGTTTTGCTTTGTGGTAGCTAAAGAATTTCCCTCATCACCATTTAAGTTTCTTATTGGGGACTTATTGGAATAAAACCTGACCTTATTTTAAAATCGGCCGTATTGTGACAGATTTACATATAAAAAGCAGCTGCTTTCTTTTGAAGTTCGGCCTTTGTGAATTTAAGAACCGGATTTATTAGTGTCTGTTTTTTATTAAATGAAAGTTAGCGACTTTATTTTTAAATTTGACTTTAGTCGGTCAATTTTGAGAGGTCAGCTGTCAGTTTTCTTTGTAAATCTGTCAGAATAAAGCCGACTCTAAAATAAAGTCAGGTTTTGTTCCAATCAGTCCCTATTACCACTATGTCAAAAGCAATATGAAAAATAGTGGTACCTACTGTGTTTTTTAAAACATATACTTTGTTTTAGTTTCGTATAGATGGCTTCCGGTGGACGCCCTCCGTTTCAGATCGGGTCTTTTTGATTATATTTAATTGAAAAAAAATTGATTACGTAAACATCCAGCACATCTCTATAACAAAAAAAAAATATTTATAAGAAAAACGTAAAATTTAGTATCCATAAATTAAAAATGGCAGGCAGATCTTGTAGTGATAATTTTTTTTGTCTTAAACAAGTAATTGAGAAAAGGAGCGCCAGAAATATATACACTCATGTTACCTTTATGGACCTACAAAAAACATATGATACCGTTCCAGTAGAAAAACTATGGACTGTGTTAGAGCAATAATATCAATCATACATACATAAAAGCGATAAAAGAACTATACAAAGGGTCAAAATCTAAAATTAAAATTAGAAATCGACT
Source organism: Aspidapion aeneum (assembly GCA_963576565.1). Classification (NCBI taxonomy): domain Eukaryota; kingdom Metazoa; phylum Arthropoda; class Insecta; order Coleoptera; family Brentidae; genus Aspidapion; species Aspidapion aeneum. Next base: position 62,874,561 of record OY755046.1, on the reverse strand, counting down.
TTTAAAAGAATTCCTGATAATGAAAGGCTTAAGACAGGTATCAACTCTTTTTAAAATATATATCGCAGTAGCTCTAAAAAACTGGAAACGTAAAGTGCACGGCATGGTAATACAACTTAACGACCAATTTACCATATACACACTACAGTTTGCTGACGACCAAGTAATTGTAGCTAATGATAAAGAAGACATGGAGTATATGATGAGAAAGTTAACGGAAGAATACCAAAAGTGGGGTTTAACAGTGAACGTTGACAAGGCACAGTATTTATGTATTGGAAGCGAATCCAGTGAGTTAGAACTAGACAATCGAGAAACAATATCTCCATGCAATGTGTATGTATACTTGGGTGTCACATGTGATAAGACAGGAACAGACTGTAAAGAATTGGAAAAAAGAATAGTAAAAGCAAAAAAGGTTATTGTAGGTCTTAACAGTATTTTATGGAGCAGAGAGATAAAAAAGAATGTAAAATATAACATATAAAACAATGGTGAAAAGCACGCTGTTGTATGAAATAGAGACTTGTCGCGTAACAGAAAAATACAAAACAAAAATGGAAAGTATTGAAATGGATGCAATAAGAAGATCAATGAGAATATCTAGAACAGATCACATAAGAAATGAGATCATAAAAGAAAGAATGGGAATCGGGGGAAGCATAACGGATGACATCACTAAAAGACAACTGATATTGTACAGCCATGTAACGGATGAACGACGAAAGATTACCAAAGCAGGTCCTAGAATGGCAACCAATAGGGCGTATAAAAAGAGGGCGTCTTAAACTAGAATGGCAATCCAAAGATCAATGAGTCAAAAAACCTGACAGAAGATGATTGTCAGGATCGAAGGAGGTGGAGAATAGGCGTCGGATAACGTATAAAAACGTTCTAAACCGACATAGTAGTAGTAAATTAAAAATCAAACAAGTTTTCTTGGCCAATCGGGTAAAAATAAGGGTTTTTTTGTTTCTTTCGTATTTTTCCGTGGGTTATCCGAAACAGTTAACTGTCAACACTTTATTAGGTGTCTTCGACCCCCGTGAGGTTAAGCTTTCGAGCTACCCACGGAAAAATACGAGCGAAACAAAAAAACCCTTATTTTTACCCGATTACCAGGAAAACTTTTTTGATTTATTTATAAGTACGGAACCGAACCGAACCGAACCCCTCACCTCCCCCCGTAGATCCGCGCTTTAAGACATTCGCACATTCAAACTTTTTGCGGTAAACCGATTCTGGTAGGTCTCTAAAATTGTATAATTGCCGACTTATGAGTGGCACTTATTTAAGTATAAATAAAAGAAAAGGCGGATCTTATGTTAAAAAATAATTTAGTGATTGTGTTTAATGTAAATTTCTGTGTGAAGATGCTACGAATATCCGCCTTGAAATTATTAATAACTGAAAAACGTTTTAAACAATACCAAGGCGTTGCTAGGGAACCGATCCCATCCCAACATTCTTGACTTGAATCAGTTGTAAATCAAGTTTTTAACATTAAAATCCCACAAAATATAATATTAATTTATTAATTATTTAAACAAGGGTAGGGGACTCCAAATTGGGTTATGATGTAGAGAAATCAGTAAGAGTGTTTGCTTAAAATTGTATAAATATTTGGTCTTGGTCTTGGTCCTGGTCAAAGTGTGAAAAAACTAGCGATGATGATTCATATTAAGGTCACTATATCACGAAGTAGAACTTCGTGATATAGTGACCTTAATTCATATGTGAGTGGGCCTTGGCACACTTTTGAGTCGTTTCTCACCACTGTATGCCTAATCCTTCAAAAAGGCCGGCTCTTAGTTTGGGTGAGACACTGTTCAGATCTTCTGAATCAATATGAGGTTTACCTTTTTATTTTGTCTCTGGGTTTACCGATAGTGTTCTGACGTAAACGTGCAATAGCCGGACATTCGCACAGTACCGCAGCCCACGAGAAAGACCGGCCCAGGCGCGGAAATATCACGTGACCGTAAGAGGCTCACAAAAAACGCCTCACGGTCCGCTGTCATTATAAAACATGTGTGTGTTCAGTTTTGGTATGTTTGTTTACGTCGATTTTTTTTTAATTCGGGCACGAATTTTATGTGAATTTTATCAAAGTTTTTAAAATAACGCAGCCCACGAAAAAGAATGTATGGGCTGCGTTAAAATAATTAATGGCTAATGAGTAAATTATAAAGAAAATACCTATAAGATAAACAATGCCGCGAACGTGTAATTAGTGTTGTTCCTTGTCGGTCCAACTATAAAACTGACACCTAATATATTGCAAACGGGAAAGAAGTGGTAAAAGATAAGATCTTGGATAAGATTGATCAAGTAATAGACATCCTTAGTGACATTTTCGATAGTGAGAGTGAAAAATGTGTTCAGTTGACATTTCTTATTGAACAATTAGGTCTCTTGAAAAGGTAACCTGAGAATCGAAGATAGGGTGAATACACTTTAATGTTGGCTTCATCTTTGTTTATCCAGTCATCCAGTGCATACACGTCAATTTACAATTCTAAGGTAATATGTCTTCCGCACCCTCGCAATATTAAAAAACTGATTTGTCAAATATTGTTAACAGATAGTAATCTCTCTGGTAGTGTGAAATATTTAAAAAGTAAGATACAGCTTTTAAAAGAACATGAGTTGGTAGTTAACTTACACTTTAATGAAATATATATTAAACTTTGTGCTGGGTAATTTTTTCAGTTTCTTTCATGAACTCTTTAGAGTGAGCCAGTTCTGGTATATTTATCCAGTATTGGTGGAAGCTATCCATCCATTTTAATATGGTTGATTTAGCAGCATTGTATGATATCCGCAGCATTGTATGATGCCGCTTTCCTCGCTGCTAAAAAAAAAACTAGTGATACATTTAAAAACTTTGGTCTATTTCTCATTTTATACGAGTAGAAGCTATTACGATTTTTTCAATAAAATTTTCACTGCACTTTTGACAAGGTTAAAAAAATACTACAAAAAAAGGTTTGTTCTGTTTAGATTTAGGAAAACGTGGCCAGTACCATTATTCGAAAGAGGAGGAAAAAACAACTAAAATTTCACGATTTCAGCCAATTTTTAATCATTTGGACATTCGCACAGTACATGTCTGACTGTTTCGTCATCTTCCATACAGAGTCCACATTCGGTCTCTTCATTCTGTGCATGGGTACCCCAGTCGACAGTGACCCGCAAAAAGACCAGTCACTCTGCATATGTCCTGTCTGGTTAGTTCAATGCTGTTCCTGACTCTCTTTCTACAAGGTTCTTTCATGTACTCTTTAGAGTGAGCCAGTTCTGGTATATTTATCCAGTATTGGTGGAAGCTATCCATCCATTTTAATATGGTTGATTTAGCAGCATTGTATGGTATCCGAAGCATTGTATGATGCCGCTTCCCTCGCTGCTAAAAAAAAACTAGTGATACATTTAAAAACTTTGGTCTATTTCTCATTTTATACGAGTAGAAGCTATTACGATTTTTTCAATAAAATTTTCACTGCACTTTTGACAAGGTTAAAAAAATACTACAAAAAAAAGGTTGGTTCTGTTTAGATTTAGGAAAACGTGGCCAGTACCATTATTCGAAAGAGGAGGAAAAGTTATATAACTCCTGAAACCTTGGAAAAAACAACTAAAATTTCACGATTTCAGCCAATTTTTAATCATTTGGACATTCGCACAGTACATGTCTGACTGTTTCGTCATCTTCCATACAGAGTCCACATTCGGTCTCTCCATTCTGTGCATGGGTACTCCCAGTCGACAGTGACTCGCAAGAAGACCAGTCACTCTGCATATGTCCTGTCTGGTTAGTTCAATGCTGTTCCTGGATCTCTTTCTACTAGGTTCTTTTATGAACTCTTTAGAGTAAGCCAGTTCTGGTATATTTATCCAGTATTGGTGGAAGCTATTATCCATCCTTTTTAATATGGTTGATTTAGCAGCATTGTATGATATCCGCAGCATTGTATGATGCCGCTTTCCTCGCTGCTAAAAAAAAAACTAGTGATACATTTAAAAACTTTGGTCTATTTCTCATTTTATACGAGTAGAAGCTATTTAATAAAATTTTCAGGTGCACTTTTGACAAGTTTAAAAAAAACTAGAAAAAAAGTTTTGTTCTGTTTAGATTTAGGAAAAAGTGGCCAGTACCATTATTCGAAAGAGGAGGAAAAGTTATATAACTCCTAAAACCTTGGAAAAAATAACTAATTTTTCACGATTTCTGCCAATTTTTAATCATTTTAACTATCCTTCGTTAAATATATAAATCCTGGAAACTTCTTAACTTCAGATTGATAAATACCTTTAGATGTTTATCAATTTTAAGCTACCTATAGAAAAAACGATGTAAAACAGTGATTTATCATTTTGTAACCTCTATAAATAAATTTTTCGAAATGCATAACCGTTTGGTGCCACTCGTTCTATATTTAAAACACTCCTTATTGTTTCAAAACCATAAAGATAGCAAAAAAACCTTTAAAAAATCGTAAAAATCAACTTTTAAAAGCACCATACCTAACCTATAAAATTACCAACCTGTAATGGTCGAGGATTTGCATTTAAGTGTTTGTTTTATATTTTATTTCTTGTCGCTGATTGCAAAAGCTTACATTAACATGTAAAGAAGGAAGTATTTTCTTGAAAGGCAATATGCAAAAAGGATCTATAATTTTTTTTCTAAATAAGCTCCTTAAGGCAAAAAAAGCCGGGTGGCTAATAAGGCCCAGCAGGCTTCCAGTGGCGCACCCACAAAAAAAATATATTTGGAAGAAAACACAACACAGAGCAAGGCCAACACAAAAATAGAGGCCACGACCCTGAAAAAATCAGCTGTTCTCCCGGGGCTGAATTTTACATTGGGTCTTATGTAAGGTCAGTCGTTTTTTTATGATATTTTCAAAATGGCACTACAGATTTCCGCAAAATTTCAGTGAAATATTCTCAGACACCATCCCGATATTCCACCAAAGGTTTGTAAGGAAGCAACATGATTAAAAGGTTAAAATCTTCAAGATTTAGCATTCCTTATTTTGAATTCAAATTACCCGCCATGTACCACATGCCAACTGTTATATTTGACATGTATTTGACTTTATCATATGTGATTGTCACATTTGCTTCTGCTTTAAACTTAATTTTTGTGTGAGCTAATGAAGCGGCTATGAAAAATTAGGGCTTACTATACATTTTAAAAAAATGTTCTGCCAGAATAAAGTAAAAACAATCTCAAAAAGGGCTTTATTTTAAAAAAATCAAATATCAATGAACCGTCATTCCAACTTCAATATTTTAAAGACAATCAGCTGTGTCGTAACGTGACCATCAAAAAAAAATCAGCCCCGGATGTGACGTCAACAAAGTGGAGGATCGTGGCCCGTCCATTTTGATAGCCCTGCACAGAGAATACTTTAAAAAAACTAAACGTTCACGTCACCAAAACAAAAATTTTTAGGTTATCTCACAGTTTTTGACAAAAGTCACCACGTCGGCACCCAAGGTCTGTAGAGGATAGGTTGCCTGGTAACTCCATGGTCGAAGCGGCGTGAGAGGTGACAGCGCGTCATTTGGATACCACGATTTCATTAGAGCCCTTTGTTTATATGTATTTTTAAGTATTTTTAATCCTCGATGGTTTATTTTTTACATTTGTGGTGTTTTTTTCGAACTATATTTATTTAAAAACCGTAAATACTTGTTCTAGTTTACTTATACTTACCACTTGTAGTCATTTTAACGGACTAAAAGCTTCCCAAGACATTTTGCCTTTGAGATATTTGGTATAAGGTAAGTTTTATATTTGAATTAGTTGATGTATTTTATGAATATTGTTATTAGAGAAACTTTAAAAAAAATAACAAAACATATTTACATTTAAATCACTAATGGAACACAAGAAACTTGAAGATTTCCTAATATATTAAATGCTTTTTATTTAAATGGGCACTCCGGGTGACGTCATTTCCCGCTTCAACAACTGGCTCTGATTGGTCAGAAAGTTACTACGTAACCTATCCACTACAGACCTTGGTCGGCACCTATCGAGATTTCCCCGGTGTAAAGTCACCAAAATGTCACACGTGTTTTGGGAGAGAGTTTTAAGGATACGATTCAGGGAGAAACGTCCACTTTTGCTCGAATTTCGAGGAGTACTTCGTCATATATATCCACAATACACAAAAAAGGAAGGAAAGATATATGTGACAATTATAGAGGTATATCTGTGACTAGTACGCTAAGCAGAATATATGGTAAAATAATAAGAAATAAAGTTGAGAGCGAATATAAAGACATGGAGGCAGAAGAACAAGCCGGTTTCAGGGCGGGTAGATCGACTTCTGATCATCTCTTTTGTATAACCCAAGTTATTGAAAAGAAAATGGCATACGGACAAGAGTTGCATCTGCTTTACATCGATTTGCAGAAGGCATATGATAGTATACAACTAAATCTACTTTGGAAAGCGTTGGAAAACACAAACATAAGCGTACAACTAATTAAGGCCATCAAAGAGTTATACCGCAATAGTAAGGCAAAAGTTCAAATAAAAGCAAAACTAACCAAAGGCTTTCAAGTAAATAAAGGTCTTAAACAAGATATACTTGGAACAAGTCCTTAAAGTATGGAAGAGAAAATGCCAAAACATGGGAATTCCGTTGGACGAAACCACCTTGTATACTTTATGTTTCGCCGGTGATCAGATAGTAGTGGCTCAGGATTATGACGACCTCGAATATATGACACGAAAACTAATAGAAGAGTACAATAAGTTGGGACTAGAGGTTAATCTCAATAAGACAGAGTATATGTGTATCGGTGAAATTAAACAGGATCTAATCTTAAATACCGGGCACCGAATTCAGTCCTGTGATGAGTATAAATACTTAGGTCTAAAAATTACAGCTGACGGAACACTAGACAAAGCTATAAAAGATCGAAACGTACAAGGAAGAAAAGCAATAACTTTATTAAATGGAATAATTTTGGACCAAAGTATATCAAAACATAACAAAAAGCTGATATATAACATCATTGTAAAAAGTATTATTACATACGGCTCAGAAGTATGGCCAATTAAGGATAGAACAGAAAAAATGCTTTCCGCTACGGAGATGGACTATTGGAGAAGAGCAGCACGGAAATCAAAAAGAGAAAGAGTTACAAATCAAAGAATAAGAGAAATTATGACAGTGGGTGAACGTACTTTAGTGGATGATATAAGAACAAAACAACTGGTGTGGTACGGACATGTACAAAGAATGAATGATGAAAGACTACCTAAACAAATACTACAATGGAAACCAACTGGCCGAAGAAAACGAGGACGGCCAAGGAGAAGCTGGAGAGAAGGAATAGACAGTGAAATAAGAATAAGAGGCCTAGATGATGAATTATGGGCAAACAGAAACGAGTGGAGATTGGGTATCGGAAGACGTAGAACGTTGTGAAACCGATAAATATATATATATACTTGCTCGGAGAGATTTCAAGAATAATGACACTGGTGTAAAGTCGCCAAAATGTCACACATTTTCCGGCTAAGAGTTTCAAGAATACGATTAAGGAGAAACGCCCACTTTCGCTCGAATTTCGAGGAGTACTCGCCCGGGGAGATTTATAATTTATAAAAATAATTATATATTATATTTTTTTATTAGAGCACTTAGATTATCATTTAAAACCACTTCATGATTCGGTTTAAGATATACAAAAGATCTCATTTAAATATGTTAATATGTAAAACAGGGGATATAAAAATTAGCAATAGACAGTTTTAAAATGCAGTTATGGCGGAGATAAACATTACCGGATTACTTTCTATTAAAATGACATCATCCGGAATGGATATGATAATGGATATTTTATCTAATAACCACTTTACGTATGTGTGTGTCCCTGGAAATATGTACAGATTGTAAATTCAAAATAAATGGATCCTTGATGGATTTGGTACCTTTCTAGCCCATTAGTACACTCCAAGGGAATTCCACACTATATACTCACTATCACACAAACACACACGCCTTTTAAAGTTTTATCACGGATCACCAAACAAATCATGTTGCTGAAAGGCTGAAAAGTCTTTCCGATTTCGGTCTAGAAGCACTTTATATTACTTTTCTGGCAACCGACCATTTTCCCTTAATTGGACTCCGCTGAATCCGAATATCCCGGTTGTTAACTCGAAATATCTGCTGGAATGGAGAAAACCCCCAAAAACCTATTTTTTTTTCAGTATTATTCAAAACTAACTAATTGCAAAGAACAGTTTGTTTTTCTAGATATTCTCATTGATCTTCTTATTGCATCCATTTCGAGACTTTCCATTTTTGTTTTGTAGTTTTCTGATACGCGACAAGTCTCTATTCCATACAACAGTGTGCTTTTCACCATTGTTTCATATATGTTAAATTTTACATTCCTTTTTATCTTTCTGCTCCATAAAATACTGTTAAGGCATCCAATAACCTTTTTTGCTTTTACTATTATTTTTTCCAGTTCTTTACAGTTTGTTCCTATCTTATCAAATGTGACACCCAAGTATAAATACTCATTGCATGGAGATAATTTTTGTCCATTCTCTAGTTCTAACTCACTGGATTCGTCTCCAATACATAAGTACTGTGTCTTATCCACGTTCAGTGTTAATCCCCACTTTTGGTAATCTTCCGCTAACTTTCTCATCATATACTCCATGTCTTTTTTATCATTAGCTACAATTACTTGGTCGTCAGCAAACTGTAGTATGTATGTAGTAAATCGGTCGTTAAGTTGTATTCCCATGCCGTGCATTTTACGTTTCCAGTGTTTTAGAGCTACTGCGATATATATTTTTTAAACACTGGAGAGATACAACATCCCTGTCTTAAGCCTTTCGTTACCAGGAATTCTTTTGAAAGTCAATTTTCAATTTTAATTTTAGATTTTGACCCTTTGTATAGTCGCTTTTATGTATGTATGATTGATATTAGTTTGCTCTAATACTGTCCATAATTTTTCTACTGGAACGGATGCTTTTTGTAAGTCCACAAAGGTAACATGAAACTCTATGTTTCTGGCGCTTTTTTTCTTAAAACATTATCACCACAAGATCTGCCTGTACGAAACCCATTGTGCTCTTCTTCTTTTTGTTCATGAAAATCATTCTCTATTAGATCTCTAAGAATCCTTCCGTAAATTCCTTTGTAATTGTGGCAATCCAGCTTGTTTCCTTTTTTATGTATTGAGGATATAAATGCAATTTTCCAATCATCAGGTACTGGATGTCCGTTTATGCATTGATTGATAATATATGTTTTAACTTCTTATTTCTTTAAATGTGTTTTTAATTATTTATAGACTTCTAATTAAAACACTGTTTAAGATAATATTAAACGCCCAGGTATCTTACAACCTTCAGTTTTACAAAAATCTGCGAGATACTTAAATAGCGTTGCTGTTAACACAATACAATAGTGTTGACGTATGTTTATACGGCTTATATCACCTTCACCATAACAACGTAACAATTAAACAGAACTACAACAATCGAATGGTTAATTGCCAATATGTAGTGTGTTCTTTGTAATAGATTTTATAGACTTTTATGTGACTAATTATTTATAAGAACGCAACACAAAAGTGATTTGGCACGGTCCCTAGAATCAGGGTTCCGCAGATATATATCAAGTGATATATATCATGATATATATCACGATATATATCATGATATTTATAGCTTGATATATATCCGATATATTCAATAATTTTTCTTATTAAATTAAAAATGTTTTCTACCATTCTAAATATCAGAAAGTTTGTCAGTGCGCCCCTGTACAAAAGTATAAGCATCTGTAAAGGTGTAGTATCGACATCGAAGAAATAACTGGATATAGATGTTATATGTTCGAAGGTATCGATCAATTCGGCTGCCGCATAGGCATCGCGTAACTGACTGGGAATCCCCTGTTTCACATCTGGTAGATCTCCGACGCGACGATTTCTTTTAACTCGCGGCTACAGACTAAAATGCACTCTGGCTCCTTCGATTTCGAGGTTATGTTTTAATTGTTTTGTTTTTGTTTAAATAGCCTGGAAGCATGGAATAAATAAATTTCTTCGATGGTGGAAGTATTTGAAGTCCTTTCGAGTTTTAAAAATTAGTATTAAAAATATTTGTCGTGTCGTTAGTTCGGTCAAATTTAGTTTGTGTTATTGTTTCAATTCATATAAAAATACATCGACCTAAAAATATGGAATGTACCGAGTGCACTCACTTGATCAGTTTTTCTTCCAAGTCCAAGTAATTTAAGAGCTCATTTAAACAAATTTCACCCAGGTAAATTTTTGACCCTGATGCTTTTTATTTTTTAATGGAACTGTTTTCGATTTCTGTTTATTACTAGGGTAAATGTGCCAGTAGTCGGCACCTAACAGTATTTCTTAAACAAAATTAATTTTAAAAAATATATACTTGGTGCGATTTCACACATGCGCAAAATTAAAAATATTTATTTTTATTTATATTTTTATCTGTATAAACCCAGCATATGAAACACTATGGCTGAACACTGGTCAAACAAATCCTGAAGTCTGTCTGCTCTGAAAGTATTGTAGTTGAAGGGGGCCGACTACTGGTTTTGAAAAAAATATTCAAACTAGTAGGTTTTTAGAATTATGCGCTAGTGGTCGGCCATCAGAAAAAAAACTAGGTTGTGATAATTTTTTTACGATTTTTACCATTAAATGACTACAAAAATTGCTCTGGTTCGAAATAGCGCTGTTAAAAATAGCGTCGTTCAAAATAGCGGTATTGTTTGAGCGCTGTTTTAAAATAGCGCGTAACAAAAGAGCGCTGTTTTAAAATAGCACTAGTAACGAAATCAAAATCGCGCGTAATGAAATAGCGCCAGTATCAAAATAGCGCGTGACGAAATAGCGCTAGTATCAAAATAGCGCTAGTAACGAAATAGGGTGTCTTTCTAACATATTTTATCAAAAAAAAAAAAATTCCCTGACTTCTTTCGCGGAATCCTAGCGGGTGTAAAACATATACGTAATATTCCAATACCCACGGTAATTTCCAGTTCTTGATGAAAACATTAAGAAATGGCAATATCAAATATACATAAGAGTGTCCTTCTTGTAGAATTTAGTATAAAATGTCCTGATTGGTTATTTTTAAACACATGCTTTAATTTACTCATGCATATTATTTTATTGGTGTATATCGTCCCCACACATTTGACCCGTGTCGTCACATTGATTTATCGGCGCACAGTGGCCAAAAACCCTATCTATGTAAATGTACAACTACAACTTTAAATAACGATATAGAGATTTTTTTTAAAGAGTTTAATCGCAAGTAAGTTTTTTTTCAAATAAGGCAATTTCATTTGTGGCGCCTTTTGGAAGGCTTCACATCGTCTCCTGGATCAATAAATAATGTGACAGCTTTGACCAACGTCAAAAATGATGGAAAGGTTAATAGGCTAAAGAGGGCACTAAACTGAGAGATTCTCGTAAGACCTATTAACGGCAATAATCTCTATATGCAAAGTGAGACAAAAATATTGATATTTTTTGTAGAGAGAGCACGCTGCGCAGGAGGTGCTCCTGACAACATTGACAAACACTTTAATGACAAATCACAAATGACAATCTCCTTGAAGTATTAAGTTCACAGAATACCACAGGTGATTAGAACTAGAGAGAGAAAGATTGCAATGCTTAGCATTTATTGTATGTTGTCACTCTAAAAAAACTGTTAAATTTTTGTCTCAGTGTCTCATATAGCCGTGGTCGTTCCAGTTACTTCGTATATAATTCATTAAGTTGCGGGTAGTATAATTTTTACATATAGATAATATTCAAAAAGTACTTACTATACAGGGTGTCCCAGATAAAAGTAACTACATGCGGTCTTATGAGAATTTTGGAAATGATAAGACATATTATAATTCTGGTTAAATGGAAAAAACTGACTATATTCTGAGCCCAATCAGGTGCTGTATTAAAATTTAAAATAACCACAAGGGTTTTTCCAAATATCAAGCAAAAACTAAAAACGGCTTTTAATAAAAATAATTTATTTATTGCTTGATTTTTTAAAAGTCTTTATAGATATTTTTATTTTTGAAATAGACTGGGCTCGGAACAGCGCCAATGTTTACCCAATAATCCAAATTTGTGTGTATTACTGTTTTCAAAATTCTCATAAGAAACCGTGTAATAACTTTTATCTGGGATACATGGTATACCACAACTATTTTTTAAAGTTTCTAAACAAGTAACGATAACTTTCAATGTGTTATGCAAAGTTTATATAGAAAAGAAATATCGAGTGTGCACAAATCTATCTTTCACAAGGACTGCCTAGGCTTATCGGGGCAAATAATGTGTTTGCGCTTGCCTTAAGTTAAAAACGGGGTGATTGGAAAGTGACAAAGACAGAGTAATAAATAAACTTGTCACAAAAAATTATATTAAAAAATAAATATATATCACGTGACTGTCCCAAACCTATTTTGGTTTCACTTCTTATATCATACTAATAAATATAATTTTGGCTTTCTTATTTGTTCTGCACTTAAATCTTATTTACACTCTGTATACAGTGGCGGATCCAGAATTTCCCGGGGGCAGGGGTCAAAGTGGCAGCAAACATCAAAAACATTTTTTTTATTGGTTTTTGATAGAAATTGAGATGTGAAATTTAGTAGCTAAATAAGAATAATAGCGCCGCAGGCGAAATTTAAAAAAAATAAGTAGAATTTTTGACAAATTTTAAATAAATGATGCTGCTAAACTAAAAAATAAATTATATGTTTGGGTGGTGACCCTTCGTCGCATGTCTAGGATCCGCCGCGTTCGTCGCGTCATGACATCACTCTTTGCTACTTAAAAAAAATACTCTGCCAATATATGGGCCCCTAAGCTCACACTAGGTACTATAGTTATAGTTTACGTGTGAGCTAATATAACTAAAAACTGAAATATATTTTATTCAACTCCAGACTAAATTACCTTTTGTTTGATACCACACAAGCCATGTTTTGACTTAAACTCAAATTTTGAAAATCTACCCCCACCCTTAAAAAAAGCAAAAACTAAAATGTATTTTGTTAAACTCCGGACTCAATTACCTTTCGTTTGATATCACACACTCCATATTTTCACTTAAACTCTAATTTTTGAAATATACCCCCACCCTTTTTTTAAAATAAATTAAAATGTATTTTGTTTAACTCCAGACTCAATTACCTTTCGTTTGATATCACACAAGCCATATTTTCATATAAACTCTAATTTTTGAAATCTACCCCCACCCTTTTATTTGGTTTGTGTTCGGTGGATTTTGTTCATTTTTAAATGGGACCATCTCGACCCAAGACCCAGCCTAGGTACCAAATTTCATTAAAATCGGCTAAGCGGTTTTTGAGTTATGCGCGTTGGTCGTTACAGACAGACATACAGACAGACATACAGACAGACAGACAGACAGACAGACGGCGCAACAAAAAAGTTTCAAAATCGTCTGAAACGCAAAGATATATAAAAACTTTTGAAATCGGAGCAACTTTTTTTTTCTCGAAAAAATTAGGATCACCATAGCTCACACTACTACAGTATAGTATATGTGTGAGCTAAAACTATGCGTCCGATTGACATTTTTCTAAAACCGTTGTGATCCCTGATCTTTGATACACAAAGTTTATAGAAGGTGTTTTTTTGATTAAGCAAAGGGTTCTCGAGTTATAACAAGTTATAAATTATTGTAAATACGCGTTTTCAGGGCGAGCACTTGTTTAATAGGGAACTCTTTCTGATAGAAATATTACTATATGCTTTTGGTGGAATCATGAGCACAGTTTATATATTTAAAAAATGCAAAAAAAAAATTCTAAATTTTTGGAAAAATTACCCCCACCACCTCCTGCACACGACGATTTTTGGACGAATCGATTTTGCATTCTTAGGGTGTAAGAAATGATTTAAATTGTATCTTACATTTTAGCAATGAAGTGCACACGAAAATCGGTTCTAGAAGCCTTTAACGCGCTTTAAAACTCTAATAGTCATATACGTAAATTACTTATATGCTAATAGTAGGTAACGCATTTCTGGCATAGACCACTGTGCCTTGCGCTTTCACTTCGCCTCCAGAGCCGTTTTAGCTCTCGTCACGCCCGAGGAAAACTATAAAAATAGTGTTTTGAGGAAAGAAACCTATTCCGCACTAGTGCGAAAAACAAACACCATGACAAAAAATTAAAAACAAACGTGTCAGACAGTACAATATACGTTGTCAAAATTTAATATAAATAAATACTTGTAAAATTTTGTTTCACTTAATTGCTGGCCCGGCCATCTAAGCGCGTTGTTCGGCCATCTGCAATTACATGTGGCAAAGTAATATTGTTGTACTTGTTAAATTTACTATTTTCTACTAGGATGTGGAAAACTTCACCTTTCTGCGCGCAAGAAGTTAGTTTTTAGGGAGTAACTGACAGAATAATTAAATAGTCTGCTATAATTTTTAATAAAATAAAGAGAAACTATATAATATGTGTTTAAACCATTTTGCGAAAAGATGATTTTGCATATTGGGTGTACCGGACCCGCACCACTTGGAGACCTTGGAGCAACGCGGTAATAAGACAACTTCAATATTTATTTACATTTCAATTTCGTCTAATTTGACATGTTTATTTATAAATTACATTAAATTTTTTGAAAAAAAAAAGGTACTCATAGGTAAAATATTGTACCTAACACAGGCGGAAAGTGTCTCTACTTACCGCCGTTCGATAAAGGTACTTTACCGGACCCGCACCATTTGGAAACCTTAGCAACGCGGTAATAAGAAAACTTCAATATTTGTTTACATTTCAATTTCGTCTAATTTGACATGTTTATTTATAAATTACATTAAATTTACAAAAAAAGATACTCATAGGTAAAATATTGTACCTAACACAGGCGGAAAGTGTCTTTTCAACCCTTAAATAACATAAGGAGCATCCAATTTACAAAAACTATCCCGAAGCCTCATAGTGTCGAATTTTAAGCTATTTTTTGTGTTTTTTTTTTGAAATATGTCGAAAATATGTAAAAAAATCTAAGGCTTGGGGGGCCCCCCACCTGGGTGCGCCCATGAATTGATAAATAAACATGTCAAACTAGACGAAATTGATGAAATGTAAACAAATATTGAAGTTGCCTTATTGCCGCGTTGCTAAGGTCTCCAAATGGTGCGGGTTCGGTAAAGTACCTTTACCGAACGGCGTGCGGTAAAGTAATTACTTTACCGCACGCGAGTAGGTAAATTATTTTTCCACACACGACTGCTTGACCGAACTTCTTAGGTGCAACATGTCGTCAACGGCTTAAGGAAAAAACCAAATACGTAATATATTTGGAAAAAACCTTAAATTGTATTTCTCCCCTTTGGTGCACTAAAGGCGTAAGTTTCCTTTCATTACACGCGCAACTGACGTCCTTACCCAAGTAACATTATTACCACTCAAGGTTTTATTAATTTGGTTCCAAGGTTATTTAGCGGGTGCTGTTATGGCTTTTAGGATCAATTTGGCTACAAAAAGGTAATTTATATTGCCAATTACCTAAAGAGGTGTTATACAACCAAAAAGTGTTCTTTTGTTCCTTTTAGATACTTTTGGTTTTATTGATTTCTGATTTATAAAGATGGTCTTATAAAACCCTTTTACCTAAAGTTTTTAAAAAGAAATAAATAAAAACTTTGGTCTTTTAGTTTTTTTTCATTACTTTAGGTCATAACAAAAGTGTTTTATAATAGAGCTAAAAGGTTACCTTATATCCTATTGTTTTTGTAGTTACCAGTAGTTTAATAGTAAATATGATTATATAGGCGGCCATATAGAACCTAGTTTCCTTAAGGTTTTTAAGAGTGGTAAATATAAACTTTAAACTTTTGGTTTTTGCCATTACTTTTAGGCATTTTAAACAGGTTTTATTGGAAGGCTTAAAGGTAAACTTAATTCTTTTGTATTTTTGGTTACCCATAGCTGCATATTAAATATTATTTAAATAGGCGGTCATATAAAACTTTGTTTCCTTAAGGGTTCTAACAGAAGTAAATAAATACTTTCGCATTTTAGTTTTTACTAGTACTAGTACAGATTGGTACCTACCTATTGCAAGATTGATTATTTATTATCCTCCTGGGTAGGGCACCCAAGCCTAGATAAGGCCTGTTTAAACGGCCAATATAAGAGGTTTCCCTCCAACCTGCAGGCACAACGGATATTATTGCACTGGCCCTCCTGATTGTGTGCAAATTGCACAATAAAAACATTTAAATTTAACACAACAGTTTAAAAAACAAATACAAAAAATTTAAGTGAGGTTATATTCACTATGTTTACCTTCTCTTTTTTATTGGTTTCATAAGCGCACTCAAAAATCCTTGTTGCGACAGAGTAACAAATAAAACCAAGTGACCACTATAAAACGATAATGGCGTATATAGAGTTATTTTAAAAATATTGCAAACAGAAAATATTTATCTAGTCGTTTTAGCAGTGTTTTTTAACAATAATTTTACTTTAATTTTGATTTATGTAAACCAAACAGACTTTTTTAATGGTGAATAGTGTAAATTATTTTTTTTTATTTTAAATATTTGTTATTTAGTTATCAAAAAACTATTAAAAAGCATTTGTGAGCTGGCGCGCTTGTTTTGAGAGCTTTTCAGATACGATTTTATCAGAAAAATAAGTCTGGCAGGCAATTTGATGATCCACAAAACGACAAACTCCTCATATATAGGTATATTTTTATGTGATACAATAATTTTGGGACTCTGAGATTTTTGGCAATTTTATGACCTAAATTTATTTATATAGCCATTGTGAATCTAAAATATCGCTAAAGCTTTTATAGGAAAAATTCTTTACTCTAAAGGTATTATGGTATTCAACAGAATTGCTAGGATACCAAATTACCAAATCTAGTTTTATAACAGGATAGACGACGTTTTTGAGTTGCTTTTAGAACCTGGCATAATAGCTTTAGGCTCTAAAAGGTTCTATACTGGTGGAACTGCTAGAGGGCGAAGCTAGCGTTTATTTCTTATGGTTTTATAATGAGTTTAATACATAGGTTGCCACCACCAATTGGGGAGTTTCATTTAGGAGGTCTAAGGGGTATATAAGCGTAATAGGAACGTGCTAGCGACCAAACATTGAAACTAATGGTTTTAAGGAAAGGCGCTGGCAACCTTTTAGCTTCTGCTATAAATAAAGAAATGTTACTTGGGTATTGTTTGGTACAATAAGTGCGAAGGCTACGTGTGTAATGAATGTGACTTACGCCCTTAGTGTACCAAAGGGGAGATTTCTTTGTATTAAATTTTGTCAAATTGGGGTTTTTAGTGATTTTTATGACTATAACTTTGTTGCTACGGGAAGGTTTCTTTCCGAATTAGTGCGGAAAAGTGCAATTTTTCGCACGCAAAATGCATGATGATACAAAACAATATTATTTATTAATTTTTGAGAGAGATATTTACTAGAGGCAGTAGTTTATTTTTCACGCCTGTAGAAAAATAATATACCTATCTACCTACCTTGTTCGGCCATTTAGAAATGCCTACGTATTTTATAATTTTCTGCTCGCATGCAAAAAATACCTAGGTACTTTGGGAACTGTTTAAGGATAAGTTTGGTGCGAAAGGTAGAATTTTTTACGTTGTCATTAGATTATATAGAAAATCGTAAAATTAATTGTTTGAGTTTTAGCACTTCTATTGTAAACTAACACAGCACCATTTTAAAGACAATAGTGTATCTGTAGCGTAATATAAAATTTTGAATCTAATAATTACAACAAATTTAATTCTATAAACTTTTTTATATTCTTTATGGAATTTTTAAAACATAATTAAAAAACTATTCTTCAAGGGAATACCCATAGTCTAGTGACGGCGCTGATTCGTTCGGGCGTGGCCGTTTTCGTATACGTGTAAAGGACAGACTTATGCAATTTTCGTATTGTCATCCTTTAATGTGATACTCAAAATCCACTTATAGAGTAAATAGCTAACCGGGTGTATTGGAATATTACGTATATGGTGTAAAACAAAACCGAACCGAACCGAACGGAACGGAACTGAACCGAACCGGCATCCCAGAGGTTGTGAAACCAAACCGAACTAAACCGATAATTCGATTCGGTTAAGTTCGGTTCGGTTCAGTTTGTTTTCACCCGCTAGGATCCCGCGAAAGAAATCAGGGAAGTTTTTTTTAGAAAAAATATGTTAGAAAGAGACCCCTTAGTCGAACAGTTGCTGTTTTTAAGGATGCTTTTTTTAATTTCGCTATTTTGATACTGGCGCTATTTTGTTATACGCGCTATTTTATTACACGCTATTATATTACTAGCTATTGTTACCTCAAAATAATAAAAACCTATAAGAGTAAATGCCTAGAAGAATAATTTATTTTTGCATCTGCCCACTTGTTATTTTTGTGTTTCCCAAAATCTTTTTTTTAGTTCAGCTAATAGCTTAAACATTTCACATTTTGTAAATTTTTTAAAAAATTTCCATAAATCCTAAACCTTAAAAAGATCTAGCCTGGATCCCTACGAATTTTAAAAATATACGTTCAAATTAACCCGCGAAATCAAAGGAGCCAGAGTGCATTTTGGCCTGTAGCCGCGAGTTTTCTTTTAGCTCACACTACTACTATAAGTAGTGTGAGCTATGGTGATCCTAATTTTTTCGAGAAAAAAAAAGTTGCTCCGATTTCAAAAAATTTTATATATCTTTGCGTTTCAGATGATTTTGAAACTTTTTTGTCTTGCTGTCTGTCTGTCTGTCTGTCTGTATGTCTGTCTGTATGTCTGTCTGTAACGACCAACCCGCATAACTCAAAAACCGCTTCTCCGATTTTAATGAAATTTGGTACCTAAGTTGGGTCTTGGGCCGTGATGGTCCCATTTAAAAATGAACAAAATCCACCGAACGCAAGCCAAATAAAAGGGTGGGGGTAGATGTCAAAAATTAGAGTTTAAGTGAAAATATGGCGTGTGTGATATCAAACGAAAGGTAATTGAGTCTGGAGTTAAACAAAATACATTTTAGTTTTTTTCAAAAGGGTGGGGGGTAGATTAAAAAAATGTGAGTTTAAGCCAAAACATGGCTTGTGTGATATCAAACGAAAGGTAATTGAGTCTGGAGTTGAATAAAATATATTTCAGTTTTTGATTATATTAGCTCACACTATAACTATAGTACCTAGTGTGAGCTTAGGTGCCCATAGATTGGCAGAGTATTTTTTTCTGTTTGCCCAGGTTAGAGCAGTTACTGTGTTTTCCATCTGTGTGTACTTTTGATTTATTGGTTAGTAGTGATTTATATTTAATATGCCAAAACCAAAGCATTCAGTTTGGCGTTATTTTGACTGTATAATTAATAAGAGAAATAGTACTGGAAAATGGGTGAAATGTCGAGAGTGCTCAAAGGAGATGCAGGGTATACCATCACGAATCTATGCTTAGAATATAATATTTGTTGATGTGTTTGTGTTGAAATAAAGTTTATGCATGCAACGATGTTTCTCTTTTATTAAATATTAAAATTTTGATAATGATATATATCAGATATATATCTGATATATATATCCGATATATATCATCTGATATAATAATTACATAAATATCATAATATTTTCGAACCCTGCCTAGAATAGACCGGTCTTCGGATCTGATATCAACACCTAATATTCTTGGAATTTTTTGAAAACTGAGGTTTATGACACAAATGTTGTATCTCTCCAACTCTTTTTAAAATATATATCGCAGTAGCTCTAAAAAACTGGATACGTACAGTGCACGGCATGGGAATACAACTTAACGACCGATTTACCAAATACACACTACAGTTTGCCGACGACCAAGTAATTGTAGCTATATGATGAGAAAGTTAACGGAAGAATATCAAAAGTGGGGCTTAACAGTGAAGGTGGATAAGACACAGTACTTATGTATTGGAAACGAATCAAGTGAGTTCTGGATAATGGGCAAACAATATCTTCATGCAATGAGTATGTATACTTGCGTGTCACATTTGATAAGACAAGAACAGACTGTAAAGAACTGGAAAAAAGAATCGTAAAGCAAAAAAGGTTATTGGATGTCTTAACAGTATTTTATGGAACAGAGAGATAAAAAAGAATGTAAAATTTAACATATATGAAACAATGGTGAAAGGCACGCCCAACAAACAATTAAAGTTGTAACGACGAAACCCCAACTAGAAAGAATTTCTTAAAAGTAACCGCAACGTACTCCCGCTACGTCTCAGTATACCATACAGCGACGTTATAATTCCCTAAGTGGGGAACCAATTTCTGGTTATAACTACTTGGCCAAGTGTTTAAAGTCACTGTAGTAACAACTACACTACTACGTCGTAGCCAGGTATCTACTACGTCGTAGAGGCTGTTTTTTTCCGTAATGGCATAAAAGTTGCGATGTAGTTGCAAATAATATAATCGTTTCTTTTTGGTAGAATTGTTACACAATATGGTGGACACAACAGTAAACAGACTCGCTTAGTTTTTTTGTTTGGTTATGGTTATAATATGAACTATGTGATCCAAAAGTGTGAGAATTTACGAGCAGAGGAGCAAAATTCGAGTGCGACGCAAAGTTTTTTGTATAACATGCATTATATATATTGCAAAAAACCGGTGCGCCCGTAAAATTGAGCCGTTTTCTGGTAGCTGATGGAATTTTTGTGTTGTGATTTTGGAGGTTATGTTTTCATAATCGACAGTTAACTCCAACAAATGGTGCTTAAGAAGAGCATTTTTGGTAAGCTCAAGTAATTTGTTTATAAAATAGTATGGTTCTTTAATATGAGCTCATAAAACGACAACAAAAATATTAAATTTTCTTTCTTACATAAAAACATGGCGTCCCAAACTATATTCCCTGATAGTCGAAAAGGTTACTTGAAAGTAGTTGCGGCTTTAAAGTTGATCCAAAAAGTTATCTTGTCTACATTGTTACATCAGATGTTACTATGATGACACAAACTTTTGTGGTAAAAATTAAAGTTATAATGTAGTTGTCGGATACACTTGTTTGGGACTCCAATGAAGCTTAACTTTCTAGTGGTAATTAAGTAGGATACAAAATAACGACTAAAAAGAAAGTAAAACTTTAGCAACGTCCTATTGTGGTAGAGAAGACCATCAGAATCGACTATCAAGAAACAATCCTATGAAGTAGTTTAGAGGGTCGTTTTTACGAAACATCTACTATTTCCTGATACTAAATAGTAGTTAGAACTAAAAAGTAACAAATTTTGGTTGGGATCACCACATTTCTACTATAAGAAAGTAGCAAAGCCTTTAGAACATGTAGCCGCTACTATAAATGTTAGTTGGGCGCTGTTGTATGGAATAAAGACTTGTCTCGTAACAGAAAAATACAAAACAAAAAGTGTAGAAATGGATGCAATAAGGATATCAATTAGAATATCTAGAAGAGATCATATAAGAAATGAGATCATAAAAGAACGAATCGGAATCGAAGGAAGGATAACGGATGACATCAGTAAAAGCAATATTTACATAAAGGTCTTGTAAAAATTGGTAAAAGACAACTGATATGGTACAACGGATAAAAGACGCAAGGTTACCAAAGCAGGTCCTAGAATGGCAACCAATAGAGCGCAGAAAAAGAGGGCGTACTAAACTGAAATGGCAACAGTCAATCCAAAGATCAATAAGTCAAAAAAACCTTGACAGAAGATGATTGTCAGAACCGAAGGAGGTGGAGAATAGGCGTAGTAGTAGATTTTCTTAACTCTTACTAATTTTTTCCCTTCCAACTGGTCTATTCATCTTTTTTTTTTTGATAAAATTTGCTTGTTTTTATAAATTAGCCAATTTCCTTGCACAAAATCGAGTTATAATCTCTTTAAACGATCGCTCATGTTGTGCCTAAGTTGTTGCATTCAATAGGCACAAAATAATACCATTTTGCGACAATTTTTTACCTTGTTAATGCGAATTACAGCACCACAGTGGAACAACGAAGATCGGTAAGAAAATTTGTAGTACTGAAATACTACTACTTATATGTCGATTTAGAACGTTTTTCTACGTTGTCCGAGACCTATTCTCCACCTCCTTTGATGCTGACAATTATCTTCTGTCAGGTTTTTTTGACTCATTGATCTTTGGATTGACTAATGTCATTCTAGTTTAAGACGGCCTTTTTTTCTGCGCCCTATTGGTTGCCATTATTACTTTGGTAATCTTTCGTCGTTCATCCGTTGTATATGGCCGTACCATATCAGTTGTCTTTTAGTGATGTCATCAGTTATGCTTCCCTCGATTTCCATTCTTTCTTTTATGCTCTCATTTCTTATGTGATCTGATCTAGATATTCTCATTGATCTTCTTATTGCATCCATTTCGATACTTTCCATTTTTGTTTTGTATTTTTCTGTTACGCGACAAGTCTCTATACCATACAACAGCGTGCTTTTTACCATTGTTTCATATATGTTAAATTTTACATTTATTTTTATTTTCCTACTCCATAAAATACTGTTAAGACATCCAATAATCTTTTTTGCTTCAACTATTCTTTTTTCCAGTTCTTTACAGTTTGTTCCTGTCTTATCAGATGTGACACCCAAGTATACATACTTATTGCATAGATATGTTGTTTGTCCAATGTCTAGTTCTAACTCACTGGATTCGTTTCCAATAAATAAGAACTATGTCTTGTCCACGTTCACTGGTAATCCCCACTTTTGGTGTTCTTCCGTTAACTTTCTCATCATATATATATACTCCATGTCTTCTTTATTATTAGCTACAATTACTTGGTCGACAGCAAACTGTAGTGTGTATATGGTAAAGCGGTCGTTAAGTTGTATTCCCATGCGGGGCACTTTACGTTTCTAGTTTTTTAAAGCTACTGTGATATATATTTTAAAAAGAGTTGGAGAGATACAACTTAAGCCTTTTGTTACCCAGAATTCTTTTGAAAGTTGATTTCCAACTTTAGTTTTAGATTTTGACCCTTTGTATAGTTCGTTTATCGGTTTTATGTATGTATGATTGATATTAGTTTGCTCTAACACTGTCCATAATTTTGCTATTTAAACGGTATCATATGCTTTTTGTAGGTCCACAAAGGTAACATGAGTCTCTATATTTCTGGAGCTCCTTTTCTTAATTACTTGTATAAGACAAAAAACATTATCACTTCAAGTACCGAAATGCCAACCCTTTAATTACAGATCACTTTTGAAAAAAAAATGCTATCGTGGGAATTCATTTTTTTTTCTTTTATTTTAAGGGGCATTATACTACCCCTGGCGGGTTCTAGCCGGATTAACCAGACCCTTAGATTCTGCCCTCTCTGGTACGATTCTCCGTCACCTTCTTATTCCCATATTTTTGATGTTATCTTCGACACATTCTATACCGCTGAATAGATCACAGATACACAGATTTAATAGCCAATATATACCGTGCGTTTCAAAGTTTGGGACATGCGGTACAGCGAAGCAACAACATCAATCAAAATCCATGAAGGAACCAAGCCAATCCGCATAAGAAGAGGTGCGAGACAGGGTGACTCAATATCCCCTAAACTATTTAATCAGACCCTAGAAGATGTTTTTAAAAACTTAGATTGGAAAGAAATAGACATTAAAGTAAGCTGACAAAACTTGAGCCACCAAAGATATGCTGATGATATCGCCTAAATAATAGATAAGAAAGAAGAACTGATTAAAATCCTGGAAGAACTGAATACAGCAACTAAAAATATAGGCTTGTGTATGAACTACATTAAAACTAAAATCATAACAAACACTGATGAAGATATCATGATCAGAATAAACCAAGAAAACGAAAGTGTATAGCCAATGTATCCTTTCTGTGCTCACCTGGATCCCAGACCTGGACACTTACAAAATCAAACATGGATAAGGTAACAAAAGCCCAAAGATCAATGGAAAGTCAGATGTTACATGTAAAGCTAACAGATAGAGAAATGAATGAATGTATATTAAATAAAACAAAAGTAAGGGATGTCAGAGGAGAAGTAGCAAAATTAAAATGGAAATTTGCCGGTCATAATGTCAGACAGAAAGATGATATAGGGAACAAATGTATTGTTAACTGGAGACCTTGGGAAAATAAAAGAAGTAGGGGAAGACCCCAAATGAGATGGGCGGATGATTTGAAGAAACATGCGGCAACTAGATGGATAAACACAGCGACAGACAGGGAGGAGTGGATGATAGTGGGAGAGGCTTATGTCCAAAGATGAATCGAAGAAGGCTAAATTGATAGACAGATAGATAGATAGATCTTCGACATCCTCTATCCACGTTTTTCGTAGCCTCTCTCTTAGTCTTTTTCCTGCAGGTCTTCAGTTACTAAATATAAAAGATTTTTTGATCATAATGAATAACAAAATTATAAGTATTGCATCGCATTGTCAAATTTTTTATTATGATTCGGCCCGGTTTGATAAAAAAACATTAGATATACAGTGAATATCGGTTATAACGACATTGAATGGACCGCTTAGTTTCCGTCGTTATAACCGAGCGTCGTTATAGAGAAAAAAGGTAACAAAATCGGTTATTTTTAGAACTCGGTCGGGACCTTAATATTAATATGTCGTCGCTATAACCGATATGTCGTAATATCCGATATCGTTATAAGCGATATTCACTGTACAGGGTGTCTCATTATATTTTTTCCCACCATTTTAAACCATTAATAATTGATATAGGAATATAAAAGAAATTGTGTTCGAATTCGCGAAATTTTTACTTTTAAATTGCATCTTGACTTTATTCCTGATGCTTACCGTATTTGACAGGCGCTCAAATTTATAGTTTTTGTAAATTGGATGCTCCTTATATTATTTAATTAATAGATTAGGCTTGGAATATACTTTCCAAAAATACCCCATATGTCGCAGTTTTGATAAATAGTTTCCGAAATATTAGCGGTAAATTTTTAAATGATAAAAAAAATAACATTACCACTTTTGTGTTAATTTCAGTGTCCTTATTTCGAACTATGTTAGTCCCCATGTATAAACAGTGACAATGACAACTATTTTTTTTTAATGGCGCTCAAAATGACAACCGGTAACGACAACAAAGTCACTGTTGAAACATGGGGACTAAGATAATTTGGAATAAGGATACTAAAATTAACACAAGAGCGGTACTGTTATAATTGCTAATATCTCAGAAACTATGGCTCTAAACTACGGCATATCGGGTATTTTTGGAAAATCTGTTCCAAGCCTAATCTATTAATTATATAATATAGGGAGCATCCAATTTACAAAAACTATCAATTTGAGCGCCTGTCAAATATGAAGCATCAGGAATAAAGTCAAGATGCAATTTAAAAGTAAAAATTTCGCGAATTCGAACACAATTTCTTGTATATTCCTATATCAATTAGTAATGATCTAAAAGGATGGGAAAAAATATAATGAGACACCCTGTACACAACTTAGACTCTGTTATTCGATTATGTGAATGTCTTGCTTTGATTAATGTCGTTTTTACAATGTCCGGCCATTAATAAATTCGTTTTTGAAATTGAATTGTTATACCATTTCCCTTCAAAATCTTGGAATATTTTTCTGTCCTTTATAAATGACGATAAATTTAATATGGACTCGTTTTACAAGTCTTTATTGGTCGATTTAATAGGTACGTGATAGTAACTATGTTTGTTCACATTCTAAGGCCTTCGTAAATGGTTGTCTTTGCTTTTTAAACCCTTCTAATCACGCTGAAGAACAAAAAGCGGAAAAAAAAGTAGATCTACGACATGCAATAAGGTGGTTGAGAAACCCAATTAAATAAGCTTAAGAATTGGCTTTTACATACACATACATCTTTAACATATACATAGGTAAAGTTAGAAAAAGCTATCATAACAAAAACATTTCATGTAAAAAAGCCAATTACGCGAAAATGGTATTCCGTAAAAAGAATTGAGCTAAAAGTAGAGCCAAGTTCTCTAATACAAATTACAAAATGAAAGGTTCTTACTTAGTTTGAAAATGTTTCATTAAACTTTTCTATTACAGCCAAACTTCTTTCTGTTCAATTTAGCACTATGCCTAAGAGTCATTTGCTGCTGTATGTTACTACTTGAGTGGTCTCTCTAAAATAGGTCAAGGAATCACTATGTCGGCTTAGAACGTTTTTCTAAGTTGTTCGATGCCTATTCCTAGAGTCCCTGTATGTTGACATATTTGGATATATTAATATATCCAAATATGTCAACATACAGGGACTCTACCTATTCCCTACCTCCGTCGATCCTGACAATCATCTTCTGTCAGGTTTTTTTGACTTGTTGATCTTTGGATTGACTGTTGCCGTTCTAGTTTAGCACGCCCTCTTTTTCTGCGCCCTATTGGTTGCCATTTTAGGACCTGCTTTGGTAGGCTTTCGTCGGTCATTCGTTGTACATGGGCATACCATATCAGTTGTCTTTTAGTGATGTCATCCGTCATGCTTCCCTCGATTCTCATTCTTTCTTTTATGAACTCATTTCTTATATGATCTGTTCTAGATATTCTCATTGATCTTCTTATTGCATCCATTTCGACACTTTCCATTTTTGTTTTGTATTTTTCTGTTACGCGACAAGTCTCTAATCCATACATATGTTTTAAATTTTACATTCTTTTTTATCTCTCTGCTCCATAAATTATTGTTAAGACATCCAATAACCTTTTTTGCTTTTACTATTCCTTTTTCCAGTTCTTGACAGTGTGTTCCTATCTTATCAAATATGATATACAAGTATACATACATACATACTCATTGCATTGAGATCTTATTTGTCCATTGTTTAGGTCTAACTCACTTGATTCGTTTCCAATATATAAGTACTGTGTCTTATCCATGTTCAATGATTATATTTAAGAATACCCTGTATAAAACAGAGGCCAGGCACTCAACAACAACAAAGGTTGGGTTCGTCGCATTTTTTTCTAAATAAACTTTTCTGCTCATCCTTTCTCATTGTTATTGTTATTGTTCTCCTACTTGAACTAAAAGTAAAATTGGTTTCTCATGCTTCGCTCGAAATGTCAAAGCGCTCTCAAGAAGTTTTTCTTCCTTTGGCGTGTCTTACACAGAAAAAAATATATCAAAACTAGAAAACAAAACGTAATTTCTCGATGATAATATTATCTTCTCTCAAAGCGCCAATATTTAATGCTTCTTGATATCTCCTTTTGAAAAGAGACTCAGTATTTCAAAAGAAAAAAACAGATTTTTAAATCAAATGTTTGTTTAGAAATAAAATTTCGGACTTCCATTGTCTTTATTTATTTTAAAACACAACAAATAAAGACAATGGAAGTCCGAAATTTTATTTCTACACAATCATTGTCTACGAGTTTCAAACAAAAAGTGTTTGTTTCTTTGAATATATTGATTTATTTGAAAAAAAAAACCATTCTTAAAATTAAACAAATAATTACTAAATTAAGAAAAATAATAAACTATATTGAAGTAAACCGCGAGATTGGGTAAAAACGATCAAAACTATCATCGCGCTTACAGTCAGTTCGTTTCGGTTCGGTTCGCCGTTCTACAAATCCTCAACCTCAAAGTATCAACAAGGCTATTTTACTGGTTCTAACTGTTTCTATTACAAAGTAAGGGAACGGGTTGATAGATTTTTACTATTATTACAACGATTGCCAAGATTGCAATGTTGTTGTTGTTATATCTAATTGCATTATTTAAAGAGCCGAGTTATAAGCCTTAAAATTATTGTTTAGAAACTTTTTTGTGGGTGCTTGCTAGCCAAGCGTGAATTGCTTTAATTGTATAAAGTTTTTTTTTGGCAAAAAGTCCCGTGTCAAAAATTGTAAACTTTTCAACTGTTTTCGAAGTTCCAAATAATTCAATAACACTATTTATCATTTTGCGATGACCTCACAAATAGATCAGCTGATTCGTGGGCATATCGTGGATGACAAGCAAAGCATAGTTCACATCAAAGCTCATATATGGATAAATAAATAGCATTTATTATTATTTGAAATTTTTAGTAAAAATGGCGATTTTTTGTGCCATTGTAGGTTGCTTATATAAGGAACATAGGGACAAGGTTTAATTTTTTTTGATATCTACTGTCTTATAAGACCACGAGAAAAAGTGGTTTTAGTAAAAACACGAAAATGTATGGTTAGATCCCTTAAATGAGGCAAATTCCCTGATCCCTACCTTAAATATGCCAGAATTTGTCTAAAACATTTTTGAAGTGCAAACTTCTTTAGGCACGTTTAGCAGTTTTTGTGGGTAGTGAATTGAACTGAGCCGTCAGGCTTGGCTATGTAACGCTCATTCGGGTGAAGTCGGCTTGAGTCGACTAACTGTGAGAGAAACATTCAGCGAGCGATATGATGATGCAGATGAAGGCCAGTATTATTAATTTTGCCTTGTTGAAGTTTACACTTACATTTTCTTATTGCGTTATAAAACTATTAATAAAAATCAATAAAAAATCAAAAAATTAAAATTTTCATTTGAACTGGGATGAATGATTGTTGACATGAGACTTTTTTGCTTAAAAAAAGCTATTTAATTATTTAAGTTTTAACTTAAACATTTAAATTAATTTGCTATGGTTTGCACGCTTGAGGGGATCACATTTGCATATTTTGGTTCTAAAAGAAATCGCATTTTATAAGTTTGCTGTAAAATAAATGAGTTTTTGCTTTATCTACTGGTGTATATTGTCAAACGTGGAATTTCGTAGCCGTGAATTTAAAAATCAAACAAGTTTCGTGTCTAATCGGGCAAAAAGGAGTTTTTGTTTCTCTCATATATTTTTCCGTGGGTAGCTAAGCTTAACCTCACGGGGGCCCAAGATCTAATGAACACCTAATAAGTGTTGACAATTAACTGTTTCGTCCTTATGGGACTCCTCAGAACACTGCTTGGTCAATTTGACAATTCTTGCGAAGTTAGTTAGACGGTTTTGTCTCTAATCATAAGTAAATAGTGAGAAAACTATCGCAAGAAGCGCCATCCACCGAGATACGAGAGAAACAAAAAACAAAAGCAGGCGAAAAACTGCTATACATATCGATCAATGAAAAGATCAAATACAAACAGGCCGGATCAACGCATATTGCATTTTTACCCGTCATCAAGACACGTGATACTAACAAACGTGGAATTTCGTACCCGTGAATTTAAAAATCAAACAAGTTTCGTGGTTAATCGGGCAAAAAGGATATATGCGTTCAAAGTACAACTAATTTAAAAAAAACTGATACGGTATTGACATGACTTTGATAGAATTACATTGAAATGCAATCAAATTTTGGCAGGTTTTTTTTAAATTAGGTGCGGGTTTTCCCGTATATTTTTACACCATAACTAAACGTTTATTTGAATAGATATCAAAATATGATAAAAACAAAAGTTTTATCATTTTTTACGAAGTTTAAGAACATTTATGTTAGAATATCAGAAATAAATTCTAAATAACAAAATTTTACAGATCGATGGTTTTTTAAAATTGAACACCCTGTATATTACTTTAGAATTTTATAGATCCTTTCTTTCTAACTGGGCAAAAGTTTAAAAACACGACAAAACATGAAACTATGCTTCAGCAGAATTCAAGTTTCAGTCCAGTCAAGTAATACTATTTAAAAAGCAATATGAATTAAATTATTGGTGTTATCAAGCAATACGGAATTTTTTTGAAATTGAAAGAAAAATGTGGGGTAAATGAGTGAAATTTAGAAGAAAAAATATTTTGCCACTCCCATTTATCTATAAAATACGCTTAAGATTTTTATTTTTTAGAAAATAGAAGACTTACCGAAAAAATTACTTTAAGCATGTTTTCAGCTGCAAATCTAAAAAATCAGAGACAATTATGCCATAAAAAAATGTGAATGGCCTATATCTCTACTTTTATCACTACTAAATATTTTATTATTTTTTAGTCCTAAAAATATTGGGGGGAATTGATCTCCCTTGATCCCCCGCTAGGTACGGCCTTCGTCAGGCTGCTTAAATTAGTATAATATTCAAAAAAACCAAATACCCACTTAGGTAGGTAACTACTTTTATTTGAAGGAGCACCAAGTTTTCAGAAAACGACGTATATTTCCTAAAATTCAGTGTCAATAACATTCTTATCTCAAAAAAAAATTGGAAACAAGGTCTCCCTAGTTTAGTAACAAACAGACAGATAGATAGATATACAATCTACTCTTATCCTATCAAGAATTTGATAAGAAACTATGTAGTTACATATCTTACATTTTTTAAAAATTTAGGCTTTTAAAAAATTTAAATATCATTGAGACAGTAAAACATACAATTTTGTCTAAATAAAAACAAACTGGCGCTATTCCTAGCCCAATCAAATTCTGTATCGAAATTTCAAATACTTACAGGCTAGCGATGCTAGAAATGCGGTTAAGGGAGAAAAAGAGATACCGTGTAACCATACCACCAAGGGATGCATGGAAGGAGGACGGAGCTGAACTCCTTAGTGACGCCACGGTCTGCTATACAGACGGATCAAGGCTGACAGCACAAAAAAAAAAGCTGCGGTTCGGTCTGCGTGGCTACGGTTCGGTTCGGTTCGGTTCGGTTCGGTTCGGTTCGGTTCGGTGCTGACAGACCGAAACGCCAGACAGGCGAAGGAGTATGTGACAGGCTGCTCCGTAGAACACGAAGAGAGGTGGGAGCCATAGTGGGAGTCCTGACCGGACACTGCGTCCTACAAGGACACCTGGCAAAGATGAGAGTGAAGGAGGTCGCGACGTGCGAGCGATGTTGGGCCGAGGACGAGACCTCGGCGCATTTTCTCTCATCATGTGAAGCATACAAGGAGGCAAGAAGAGAGGTATTCGAAGAAGAAGCCTTTGAGACGGAGGACCTTCTTCTTCTATATGAATCTGAGGTGGCCCGATATTCTGGCCTTTGTACAGAAGACGGGCAGATTCCTTAACGAAAGAAGGACGCAGTAGGGGGGATGCCCGGGGGTTGGCGAAAAGGGCGCTTCATGTGCCTAGTCGCCAGGCCTAGAGCCTACCCCACACTACTACTACTACTACAGGGGATTTTAAAATATCCAGCAAAAGCAGAAAATGTATTTTTGCAAAAAACTGAAGTATTAGGGACTTATTGAAATAAAGCCATGCAATAATAGTGTAAGGCCATATTTCGACAGTTTTTGCATTGGAATATGACAGCTATCTTTCAACATAAGGATTTATAATAAGTGAGTTTCCCATTTTTGATAGTATTGAATGGAAAACTTAGTTGTTTTAAAACATAGAGACCTGGGGATTTTACATTAAATTTCGAGAGTCAAAAGTCAAAAGTTTTTTTCCAGCTCTTATAGTTTTAAACCTACGAGGGAAAATTCAAAAATTTGGGGACGTGCCATCACTTAGACATCCAATAGTTCTGCATTTAATAAAGCACGGTTGGAGCTACCCACTAAACACAAAACCGTTTTAATAATGTCAAAATAATGTATAAGTTAAAAACGTAACGTTAGGTTGGATGTTAGTTCTAACGTCATAGTCATAGTGAAAAAGAAGCTTAATAACCCATATACGTTTTTTTAAAGTGTTTTTCGAACGTTAATAAAATATTGATTTTTAACAGTGAAAAAGAAATATTTTTCTAACATTGAAAAATAAATGGTTTTTAACAATGAAAAAATATATTTTTTTCAAATATCTCTAAAGATAAGGTAACATAAATAATGTAAATAAAATTCTTCTATTTTGGAAACGCAGGGCAGCAACAGTCCGTTGAGGTTTTCGTGAACTCGACACTCAGTAAAGGCTCGTAGCTTCTGAAAATAGGATTTAAAATTCTATGTAAACAATAATTCTGTAGTAAGTGCCTCGCTACGAGGCCAAACAATTCATGCTCAAGTGAATACAAGGCAAACAATTTCAAGGCGCGTATTCACTTTAGCATGAATGCAAACGAAGAATTCGTTAGGTCCCGCTGCGAGGCTTGCGAAGTAGCAGTTTGCTAAACCTCGCCTATGTAACATTTATTTATCAATATAGACGATTTATTATTATTATATAATTCTGCCTCAAATGAATACGCGGCTTAAGGTCCGGCGGCTAATCGTCTGCGGTGAATTGTCGCATTCCCTGTCTGATTACCTATAGGTATGCGATATTTCATACAAAACCAAATTTTTCTTTTGTTTACTTTTTCTTACCTGATTTTGTGGTGCTTCATTTAGATCACTGCATACACATTTGTTGTTCTTTAACTATACCATCGTTCCCACACAACTGGAGTAATATTCCGATCCAAATATGTATTCACTATCAATATTAATAATTGTGTTTTAAATTTGCCATGTTTGTTTCTGCAAAATGCAAATATTTTAACCAAAATTACAAAAAGCGTCTTTGCTACCTCGTATCAACTCGCAGCGAAGCGCAACTAATGGCCACGCAAACCGAACCGCAGCTTTTTTTTCTGTGACTAATGGCGATGTTCAGGTAGTGGGACTGCTATACTATAGAGGGCGCATCCATCGCGCCCTCTATAGTATATATTTTTTTAATGTTTAAAAAACAAAACATTTATTAGCTTCATATATGTTAAATTCAACGTTAGAAGTGAGATAAACAATATAAAAATAACAATATATTGATGGTATTATTTTTAATGTTAGTGAAATTATGGTTTTTTTAATGCTGGTTTCTTAACGTTATTAAGAAATATATCTTTGGTAAGGCTTTTACATGAAATTTTACAACAATTTTTTTTTCAACATTTATTTAACGTTTTTTACGATTTTGTGCTTGTGGGTATACGTTTCCGAAAAAAAAGGGAAAATAGAAAAATTGGACAGAATACTTCTGCATTAGAGCTACGATTTTTTCTTGTTTCAAAATTTCAGGACAGTAATGTTAAATCTCCAATCCTCTATCTTATGTAATGTAAGTGAGTTTCCCATTCAATACAATCAAAAATGGGACACCCTGTACACTAGACACCAATGTTTTTTTTTATAGAGGTACCGTGTGACATGTGAAAGTACAAAACGGGTCCCAAATAGCGGGACTGCGTTTAGCGCATCTTCACAAGATTGTCATAAGAGATAGCTTTTCTAACTGGGCGCGATAGTATGGGCACAGCCTACCTTGTGGTATGGTTCACCGTTGAGTTCTGTTACAAGTAGGTACACAGAAAAAAAGAAGTTCTTCAGTTAAGAAAAGTAGTTTTCTTGAAAAAATTATCTTGACCCAAAAGCAAAAGTCTCCGAACAAATTGGTTTCTCTTCATCTAAGCAAACCGCTTGTTTTGGAAAAAAAAATAATTGTCTTGGTAAATTGTTTTGGTTTAAAACGAACTGCCTTTCGCAAAGAAAAAGTGGTTTTGGAGCAAGATATAAAATGTCTTACTAATATCTTCTTAACACAAATTAAGCTTTACTTTGCGTCAAGACTTTTAATTTTTTAACATAAAATATCCGGCATCTCAAAACGAAAATGGCGATTAAATCGATAATACTAGAAAACACAAAACAAGAAGGTTGTCGCTTCCATTCAAAACAAATCAATTTTCTTGGACAAAGGCAACTTTTATTTTCAACGGAAACCAGCAGTTCAAGAGAATAGTTTTTTTTGTTAAGAAAATATCGTCTTCGTGTATAGGAAAGCAGATTTTTTCTTGGATCAAAGCAATTTGCATTGACTGAAGACATTTTTTTTCTTTGTATAGGCAAAAAGCTCAAAATATTACAACCGAAAATGTAGCAGAGCTATTAGAACAGCCAAGTTCAGAAAAACATTTCCAAACTACTAAGAATCATTTATTTTAAAATTTGTATTGGAAAACTTGGCTTTACTTTTATCTCAATTCTTTTTACGGAATACCATTTTGGCGTACTTGGCTTTTTTTACATGAATGTTTTTTGTTATGATTTCACTCCTTTTTTAAAGGATTTGGATAATATTTAAGTTTTAAAGTAGTAAAATATGCGGAATATTGTTCAAAACTTTTGTAATGCCTTATTAAGAAGCCAATTAAAATTTTGGGGTTTTTTAATTTTTTCGATAGTTTTATCATAGTTCCTATCGACCTTCCAAA
This sequence comes from Aspidapion aeneum, assembly GCA_963576565.1. Classification (NCBI taxonomy): domain Eukaryota; kingdom Metazoa; phylum Arthropoda; class Insecta; order Coleoptera; family Brentidae; genus Aspidapion; species Aspidapion aeneum. The sequence continues at coordinate 62,840,381 of OY755046.1, read as the reverse complement.
GCTCAGCTCTCTAGTGTTTCTGGAGGTGAGCAATGTTACTTTTACATAAATTTACATGTATAGGGGAGGCGAGTAAATTACAATTTCGTTTTTTTTATATTTTTTCGAAGGGTTTGGTTTGGTCATAGTTTCTATCAGTGCCAAATTTCAGCTTTGTATTCCCATGCCGTGTACTTTGCGTTTCCAGTTTTTTAGAGCTACTGCGATATATATTTTGAAAAGAGTTGGAGAGATACAGAATCTCTGTCTTAAGCCTTTCGTTACCAGAAATTCTTTTGAAAGTCGATTTCCAATTTTAGATTTAGATTTTGACCCTTTGTATAGTTCTTTTATCGCTTTTATGTATGTATGATTGATATTAGTCTGCTATAGCACTGTCCATAATTTTTCTACTGGGACGGTATCATATGCTTTTTGTAGGTCCACAAAGGTAACATGAGTCTCTATATTTCTGGCGCTCCTTTTCTCAATTACTTGTTTAAGACAAAAAACATTATCACTACAAGATCTGCCTGCACAAAACCCACTTTGCTCTTCTTCTTCTTGTTCATGAAAATCATTCTCTATTAGATCTCTAAGAATCCTACCGTACAATCTACTTAGAGTACTGGTTACTGAAATTCCTCTGTAATTGTTGCAATCCAGCTTGTTTCCTTTTTTACGTATTGAGGATATGAATGCAATTTTCCAATCATCACGTACTGGATGTCCGTTTATACATTGATTAATAATATATGTGAGATTTTCGAGGAGTTTGTCTGATCCATATTTGAGCATTTCAGCATATATTTCCCCAGATCCGCTAGCTTTTCCGGATTTAAGCTTTTTAATACTATTCTTTATCATTTCTTTTTCGATGATTACTTCTATGTCTCTCCTCGGAGAGGCTGCCAGATATTCGGGTCTCGTCTCCAGCAGCAGTCCCTTATAGTGTTCTGTCCATTTCTTCTTCTGTAGAATTTTGATGATCTATACATTAGTGAGTGAGTGGCAATCTCGACGTTTTTTGAAATTTTGTAACTACTTTACTACTTTATGGAAGTCCATGAAGATTGGAAGGACTGTTAACTCTATGAAGATTTACGAATATGCATGGCTTGAGTTTCGTAGCTCATTCCAAAGTAAAGTTTTAATAGGTCAAATATGGGCTGAAATGTTTCAAGAAAACATGGTACAGCAGTCTATGCGAACTTGGTGGGGCACTGCCATGCCCCCAGACCTGTGGTACTTTAGACTAAACATTTAATGAGAGAACTTGTACGAATAAACATGCGGTACTACAATACAGGACAGGCAAAAATAAAGAAAAAAAAATAGACAAGAAAGAAGAAGAATGATATTTTCATTTAAGAATTTAAGAGAATATGGTTGTAATTAAAAGACGTATAACGGTATAAAACTGTTATCTATAATAAATAAATAATTAAAACCATAACTCTTCATTCCCAAGTTGAAACTAGGTATACGTAGGTGCTGGACGAGTGGGTGAAAATAACACACAAACTACAAAAATGGTTAGGCAGTGAGCAATGCTATGAAACTATAATAGTAAATCAACCCATAGATCTAATCTTTCAGTTTTCTGATCTAATCTAAGATTTATTACAAAGTGTCTCAAAATAGTTCACAAAAAGGTAAAATCCCTAGTTATTGGTATATATATTTATCGGTTTCACAACGTTCTACGTCTTCCGATACCCAATCTCCACTCGTTTCTATTTGCCCATAATTCATCATCTGCCTCTTATTCTTATTTCACTGTCTATTCCTTCTCTCCAGCTTCTCCTTGGCCGTCCTCGTTTTCTTCGGCCAGTTGGTTTCCATTGTAGTATTTGTTTAGGTAGTCTTTCATCATTCATTCTTTGTACATGTCCGTACCACATCAGTGGTTTGGTTCTTATATCATCCACTAAAGTATCTAAGGCTTGGGGAGGGGGGGGCCCCGAGGCCCCCCCTGGGTGCTCCCTTACTGTTAAGCTTAAAGCAAAGCAACTACTAAAATTACATTGTAATAAAAACAATGTTTCTTTTGGTGAATTTTTTTAATAATTTAATTTTTTTTATTCTCATATTTATATTATTTATTCATCAGAATATTTTTATTTTATTTTTATATGCGGCAATCCGTCGGTCGATCGCAAGAGTAAGTATAAATGTTTTTAAAATTTAAATTTTATATCTCTAAAACAATAAATTTTCAAGTCGGTCGTATAGTGATGTGCCATCAGCTCGTGTGCACATAATGGTCTTCTTTTTAGTTGGGGACCCATCAATTGTTTAACAAAGTTAATAATTGAGTTAATAATTAGCCATAACAAAAATATTTCATGTAAAAAAAAGCCAAGTACGCGATAATAATATTCCGTAAAAAGAATTGAGATAAAAGTAAACCCAAGTTCTTCAATACAAATTTTAAAATGAAAGGTTCTTAATAGTTTGGAAATATTTTTTTAAACTTTGCTATTACAGCCAAACTTCTTTATGTTCGATTTAGCACTGTGCCTAAAGCGGGACACATGACGTTTTGCCTGACTATTTACTTGATCAGGTAAAACGGATCAGGCAAAACCTTTCGTGTAGACAATAAAACGTACGTTTTGCCTGAACTGAACAGGACTGAAGTCGGACCTGTTGAACTGATCGATAGAGACTTTGTTTCGGGTAAAACGTCAGTCCTACATTCACCTGAGGCATGGATCACTTGTTCCTGATTATCAGGACGTGTTCCAGACGGGGATCACTCGTATCCCTGTGATCGACGTTGGAGATAGTGAAAACCAAACAGTTTTAACAAGTTCCCAACGAAAGCATTAAGCCATCAGTATAATTCAATGCCGGTAGGGGTATTTTCCCTCGGAGTAGCTGTTTCTGTTGGTTGCACAAAACTTATGCTCAACACGGAGCTATCGCCTACATTCGCCTGAGGATGGCCCAAAAGGTCGAAACCGGTCCGGTCATGGATTGGCATGGATCACTTGTTCCTGATTATCAGGACGTGTTCCAGACGGGGATCACTCGTATCCCTGTGATCGACGTTGGAGATAGTGAAAACCAAACAGTTTTTGACAAGTTCCCAACGAAAGCATCAAGCCATTAGTATAATTCAATGCCGGTAGGGGTATTTTCCCTCGAAGTAGCTGTTTCTGTTGGTTTCACAAAACTTATGCTCAACACGGAGCTATCGCCTACATTCACCTGAGGATGGCCCAAAAGGTCGAAACCGGTCAGGTCGTGGATTGGCATGGATCACTTGTTCCTGATTATCAGGACGTGTTCCAGACGGGGATCACTCGTATCCCTGTGATCGACGTTGGAGATAGTGAAAACCAAACAGTTTTAACAAGTTCCCAACGAAAGCATCAAGCCATCAGTATAATTCAATGCCGGTAGGGGTATTTTCCCTCGGAGTAGTTGTTTCTGTTGGTTTCACAAAACTTATGCTCTACACGGAGTTATCGCCTACATTCACCTGAGGATGGCCCAAAAGGTCGAAACCGGTCCGGTCGTGGATTGGCATGGATCACTTGTTCTTGATTATCAGGACGTGTTCCAGACGGGGATCACTCGTATCCCTGTGATCGACGTTGGAGATAGTGAAAACCAAACAGTTTTAACAAGTTCCCGACGAAAGCATCAAGCCATCAGTATAATTCAATGCCGGTAGGGGTATTTTCCCTCGAAGTAGTTGTTTCTGTTGGTTTCACAAAACTTATTCTCTACACGGAGTTATCGCCTACATTCACCTGAGGATGGCCCAAAAGGTCGAAACCGGTCCGGTCGTGGATTGGCATGGATCACTTGTTCTTGATTAACAGGACGTGTTCCAGACGGGGATCACTCGTATCCCTGTGATCGACGTTGGAGATAGTGAAAACCAAACAGTTTTAACAAGTTCCCAACGAAAGCATTAAGCCATCAGTATAATTCAATGCCGGTAGGGGTATTTTCCCTCGGAGTAGCTGTTTCTGTTGGTTGCACAAAACTTATGCTCAACACGGAGCTATCGCCTACATTCACCTGAGGATGGCCCAAAAGGTCGAAACCGGTCCGGTCGTGGATTGGCATGGATCACTTGTTCTTGATTATCAGGACGTGTTCCAGACGGGGATCACTCGTATCCCTGTGATCGACGTTGGAGATAGTGAAAACCAAACAGTTTTAACAAGTTCCAACGAAAGCATCAAGCCATCAGTATAATTCAATGCCGGTAAGGGTATTTTCCCTCGAAGTAGTTGTTTCTGTTGGTTTTACAAAAAAAAATAGTCCCGACATGTTTCGTAAGCAAAAACTTACATCTTCAGGGGACATTACCAAACTAAATCAGCACAACATTTTAAAAACTGGTTAAAAACTATGTTTAGCTACTGAAACGGTTAAGTCATAGACATTGAAAACAAAAAACATTATTGACAAAAGCAGTGCTTCCTCCATGGTGTATCAAAAACTGATCTAATGTGTACGCTAGTCTTTCAACCGTCATACTTGACCCGTTTGACTGAAAGGCATAAGACTCATTTACAGCCGTAATAGCCAAGTTTAGAAAAACTATAAAATATCTATAAAATTTGTATTGGGGAACTTGGGTTTACGTTTATCAAACTTTTCTTTACGGAATATACATTTCGCGTACTAGGCTTTTTTTTACATGAAATGTTTTTGTTATGATTTCACTCCCTTTTTAAACAATTTGGATAATATTTAAGTTTGCAATGCCTTATTTAAAATTTTGAGGTTTTTTAATTTTTTCCCAGGGTTTTATCATAGTTCTTATCATCCTTCACAGCTCAACTCTATAGCGTTTCTGCATATATGTAATATTCCAATACCCCCTGTTACCTATTCACACAATGGTTGGCTTTTGATGCAAACATTTAGAAATAAAGGTACGAAAAATGCACAGATACCAAATTTACATAGATAGAGTTTTTGTCAACTGTACGTTGAATGATTTGACGTAACGAATGCAAGAATAAAATAATATTCATGCGTAAAAGTATAACCAATCAGGACATTTTATCTTAAGGGCCGCAAAGAGGATAGACTTATACCCATTGATATTGTTATTTCAAATATGTTTGCATTCTGCATCGTAAGGTACCGTAGGTATTGCAATAATACGTACTATATGGAAATAATATGCATATGTCTTTGAAAGCAACCAATCAGGTCTTTTCTGCTTAAAGACCCCAAGGCCCTCATGTTTGCATCATGAATGGGCAGTTACCGTGGGTATTGGAATATTATGTATATGGTGGAGAATAGGCTTCGGACAACGTAGAAAAACGTTCTAAACCGACATAGTAGTACACTCCATATCATTATTTTTGAGACAACTTTTGACTACTTTTTTTCGTTGGCCTATGGTCTTTGTTATGGTACACAGCTGATAACTGTCAAAAAGTTATCTCAAAAATTATGATATGGAGTTTAGTATTTGTGGGGTGATAAGAAGAAAGGTCCCTAACTAATGAAACTGGCATTGTCAGGCCTTGTATTATACTCGTAGAAAGTTTTAGAATAATGTTATCGTTTGTGTGTGTTATTATTATAGAGACTACGAGGATGCGCGCACTATATTTTACTTATCTTATTTACATAACAGTCTGCCATTGAATGCATCACAACATTTACAAAAAAGCAGTAAATTCACTCAAAATACTCTGCCAATTTATGGGCACCTAAGCTCACACGATTAATGTATAAGGTAATTTTTACCCATTTTGGTCTGCGAAAATAACACCCTCCCCCAGTGTAACACTACTGAACCATACAAACCATCATTTATTTTTTCTAGTCTACCTCCACCCTCTATTTCGGCTTATGTCCGGTGGATCTAATTAATTTTTAAATGGCACCATCTAGAGGCAAAACCCAAGCCAGATACCAAATTTCATTAAAATCGAGCAAATAGTTTTTGCGTTATGCGCGTTGGTCGTTACAAACAGATAAACAGACATACAGACAGACAGACGGCTGGACAAAAAATCTTCAAAATCATCTGAAACACAAAGATATATAAAAAAATTTGAAATCGGAGCAACTTTTTTTTTCTATCACCCTAGCTCACCCTACTGTGGTGTACGTGTGAGCTAAAAACTCATAACAAAACATATATGAAAACAAGCTTAATAAAAAATAACGTTGATAAAAACTGCGTTGCCATTATCAAATTAAAACACCAATGTTTTTACGTTAGTTTCACGTGATTTTTATCAACGTTAAAATCACATTAGATTCGGACGCCTTTTCTACACAAATTTTAAAACGTGACTTCCATAGCTTTTCTACGGAATATTTTTGAGATTTGACTAGCAGCAGCGCCACCTATTAACGGCATTTTTCACTTTGACGAGATCTATCAGGCAGTGCTTTGGCCTCTTAACTCCGAAAATCTATTAAGGAACTGATCCCTGATCCTTCACGATCACGTCGCATCTGTTATGAACCTAATAAAGGCACATTAATATTCTGTGAATGTGTTAACTGTTAAAAAATCTTGTTTAGCTTTTAAAAAAAAAATTATGCATATAGATAGATATATAGATATTTTGTCTTGCCTTGAGCGCCATCTTTAGAATTGTCTTGAAGTGTTGTAGTCTTAAACTAGTGAACTTTTATAACTTCCTTTCGCGTCTCTTTTAAGTTAAAAAAATGTTATTAAAAAAACGTGACCAAAAAAGACGCAGAAAGTTAGTAGGTTTGAGAAGTCTTAATCTAGTGGCGTTTTAGAACATGTTGTGGAGGACTTTTCAAGTGTGAATTTGGTACATGAAAATAACGAGGGTAAAAAACACGTTATATACACAGCACCAGAAACTTCAGCAAAAAGTACTTTTTTATAACTTGATTTCTCCTTGTTTTTAAGTTATCTTTAAGCATGTAGATTTAACAAAATAAATATTACATGGTATGAGGTTGTTTTCAAGTAAAAAAAAACTTTGTTTTTTTGTTCACGTTAATTTAACCTTGATGTGATTTTTGTGCTATGTGGGGGGGATCAATCTTCCCCCGAAATTATCAATAAGGTGTATTTTTAGCAACACAAATAAGAAAAAAGGTTTAACCATATGTAAATTTTCCAGAAGTATGTGTGAAACAACTCCCCCCTCCTAATGGAAAATTTTTCCTAGTTGCCCTGGTAGTGGGGGGGGGGGGGTAAACAATTAAACAGATTATTTTTCGTATTCCTCGTAAAAATAATACTGAGTTGTAGTACCTACTTTTCCCCACATTCGTAAAAAAATTACTTTTATCAGTAATCTCAAATTTTCTACATACCAGTATAATTCTTATTATTATTATTATCATCATTATTTTCCTAGTGTTCTTCATAATTTTTACGTTTCTAGGACGAATGTAGATAATAATATATTTTTAAATTAAAATAATATATTTTTTTAGATCTATTGTTTTGCTTGCCTTATCCTTGCATACAGGTTGACCAAGTTTATTTTCTGAAGTAAGCACAAAATGATTTTTTAACATTTTGTTGTAAAAAACAATTTTTCGATAAACAAATAAGAACATTTTATTATGTCGGTTTAGAACGTTTTTCTACGTTGTCCGACTCCTATTCTCCACCTCCTTCGATCCTGACAATCATCCTCTGTCAGATTTTTTTGACTCATTGATCTTTGGGTTGATTGTTGTCATTCTAGTTTAGGACGCCCTCTTTTTCTGCGCCCTATTGGTTGCCATTCTGGGACCTGCTTTGGTAATCTTTCGTCGTTCATCCGTTGTACATGGCCGTACCATATCAGTTGCTTTTTAGTGATGTCATCCGTTATGCTTCCCTCGATTCCCCTTCTTTCTTTTATGATCTCATATCTTATGTGATTTGTTCTAGATATTATAATTGATCTTCTTATTGCATCCATTTCGACACTTTTCATTTTTGTTTTGTATTTTTCTGTTACGTGACAAGTCTCTATCCCATACAACAGCGTGCTTTTCACCTCTGTTTCATATATGTTAAATTTTACATTCTTTTTTATCTCTCTGCTCCATAAAATACTGTTAGGACATCCAATAACCTTTTTTGCTTTTACTATTCTTTTTTTCAGTTCTTTACAGTCTGTTCTTGTCTTACCAAATGTGACACCCAAAAATACACACTCATTGCATGGAGATATTACTTGTCCATTGTCTAGTTCTAACTCACTGCATTCGTTTCCAATACATAAGTACTGTGTCTTGTCCACGTTCACTGTTAATCCCCACTTTTGGTATTCTTCCATTAACTTTCTCATCATATACTCCATGTCTTTTTTATCATTAGCTAACTATAGTGTGTATTCCCATGCCGTGCACTTTACGTTTCAAGTTTTATAAAGGTATTGCGATATATATTTTAAAAAGAGTTGGAGAGATACAACATCCCTGTCTTAAGCCTTTTGTTAACAGGAATTCTTTTGAAAGTCGAATTCCAATTTTAATGTTAGATTTTGACCCTTTGTGTAGTTCTTTTATCGCTTTTATGTATGTATGATTGATATTAGTCTACTCTAACACTGTCCACAATTTTTCTACTGGAACGGTATCATATGCTTTTTGTAGGTCCACAAAGGTAACATTAGTGTCTATATTTCTGGCGCTCCTTTTCTCAATTACTGGTTTAAGACAAAAAACTTTATCACTTCAAGCTCTGCCTGCACGAAACCCACGTTGCTCTTCTTCTTCTTGTTAATGAAATCAACATACGCTCAGAAATTTTTTATATTTTGTAGAATATATTTTTGTTATATTTATGTAGAATTAACTACTGCCTTTATTTTTGTTAAATACCTATAGTTTTTTTATAACTACCCAGTATATTTTATTAAATTCATTACTGTCAGAACAGATTTATATCTGATATGATGTGGTTAAATAAATTTCATTTAGATGCCACCAAGTTTTGATGAAGAAGTTTTCTCTTGAAGAATAATCATCATTAAAATTAAAAACCTTTAATGGCCCTGTTTTGACATTCATTGATTGAGATTTTAATTAGATACGCACTGTTGGCACTATTATTGTTTGATACCTACATAGGCGCACCCAGAGAAGGGGGGGCTCGGTGCCCGTGTCCCCCCCAAGTCCAAGATAATTGGATAACAGGCTATAATTGTGCCAGGCACTATTTTCACACATTCACAATAAAAACTGACCGTTGATCCTTCAAAATTGACATACCAAAGTCGAATTTAAAACTTTCGTCGTTTATTTTCAATTAATAAAAGAAGGCACTATTTATTCCGGTTCATATAGTAAACAAAGACCGTCTGTTGAAAGATCACAGCTGATATTACAATGTGAAGGTGTCAAAATTGTGCCTGGCACTATTATAGCCTGGCTTTATTTCAATAATTCTCCATTTTTAGATATTTCACACATCAATAAAAATATAAAATAGCATAAAATACGACATCATGAGGTCTCGGGCCCCCTCCAGAGACATTGCCGCCCCCCCAAAGGCATATTTCTGGGGCTATATATTGCGTATTTTGTTTTACGAGTGTATGTTTATTGTAGACACCATACGTTCATAGCTACACTGGATTGTATATATATATATATATATATATATATATATATATATATATATATATTTATCGGTTTCACAACGTCCTATGTCTTCCGATACCCAATCTCCACTCGTTTCTGTTTGCCCATAATTCATCGTCTAGGCCTCTTATTCTTATTTCACTGTCTATTCCTTCTCTCCAGCTTCTCCTCGGCCTTCCTCGTTTTCTTCGGCCAGTTGGTTTCCATTTTAATATTTGTTTAGGTAGTCTTCCATCATCCATTTTTTGTACATGTCCGTACACATTAGTTGTTTTGTTCTTATATCATCCATTAAAGTACGTTCACCCACTGTCATAATTTATCTTATTCTTTGATTTGTAACTCTTTCCCTTTTTGATTTCCCTGCTGCTCTTCTCCAATAGTCCATCTCCGTAGCGGAAAGCATTTTTTCTGTTCTATCTTTGATTGGCCATACTTCTGAGCCGTATGTATTAATACTTTTTACAATGGTGTTATATATAAGCTTTTTGTTATGTTTTGATATACTTTGGTCCCAAATTATTCCATTTAATAAAGTTATTACTTTTCTTCCTTGTACGTTTCTGCTGTAATTTTTAGACCTAAGTGATGATGGTTATATGGGACACGGAGTATACTCATCACAGGACTGAATTCGCTGCCCAGTATTTAAGATTAGATCCTGTTTCGTTCCACCAATACACATATACACTGTCTTATTGTTATTAACCTCTAGTCCCCACTTATTGTACTCTTCTATTAGTTTTTGTTTCATATATTCGAGGTCGTCAAAATCCTGAACCACCACTATCTGATCATCGGCGAATTATAAAGTATACAAGGTGATTTCATCCAACGGAATTCCCATGTTTTGGTATTTTCTCTTCCAGACTTTAAGGACTTGTGCCAAATATATCTTGACACTAGATTGTATATTACGATAAAGTTATGGCCTCCCCCTTTTCAAAGCCAAGACTGCAAAAACAATTTTTGGTTTTAGGTATAGGTGTAGGGTAAACCGTGCACTATGCCTACAAGACATTTTGGGCCCACTCTAACTGAAAAGTTATTAAGAATGGTTATTGATACACATACCATTTTATATTTTAAAAAACTCTACTACTACGACTACTATTATGTTGGTTTAGAACGTTCTTCTACGTTGTCCGATGCCTATCCTCCACCTCCTTCGATCCTGACAATCATCTTCTGTCAGACTTTTGCCATTCCAGTTTTATACACCCTCTATTTCTGCGCCTTATTGTTTGCCATTCTAGGACCTGCCTTCGCAATCTTTCGTTGTTCATCCGTTGTACATGGCCGTACCATATCAGTTGTCTTCTAGTGATATCATCCGTTATGCTTTCCTCGATTTCCATTATTTCCTTTATGGTCTCATTTCTTATATGACCTGTTCTAGATATTTTCATTGATCTTCTTATTGCATCCATTTTAACACTTTCCGTTTTTGTTTAGTATTTTTTTTGTTACACGGAGTATACCTCATGTTAAAAAAATCCAATCTCCCCCCCTTCCTCCGTTTGAAATACTGGGATAGCCCCAATATTAACAAATTTTATAATAAATTTAATGATTCAGTAAAGAATGGAATACTTGTACCAGATTTATAAATTATGTCACATTTTGTTCGGTTTATCTTGTTGGGTGATCTCCACAATATGATAATTTTCTTTTAAATTAAATATTTACATTCTTTATTTACATATACAGTTAGTTAGGTACCTCTAATAGGTACATGTAGGTACTATACAAATCTGATTTGTACATACTATGTAAGTATTATAGAATAAGAGACAAGCAAAATTATTTCTATATAAATCTGGAGTAACAAGAAGCAAACGAAAAATCAAAAAACCCAAAAATTTTAATTTACTCCCCTCCCCTATACATTTAAAGTTATGTAAAAGTAACATTGCCCACTTCCAGAAATGCTAGAGAGTTGAGCTTTGGCAGACTGATAGCAACTATGATAAAACTATAGGAAAAAATTTAAACATCCCAAAATTCTTATTTACTTCCCTCCACTATAAATGTAAAGTTAAGTAAAAGTAACATTGCCTACTTCCAGACATGCTAGAGTGCTGAGCTTTGGAAGACCGATAGTAACTATGATAAAGTTATAAAAAAATTAAAACATCCCAAAATTCTAATTTACTTCCTTCCCCTATAAATGTAAATTTATGTAAAAGTAACACTGCCCACTTCCAGAAACGCTAGAGAGCTGAACTTTTTAAGACTGAAAGACAATATGATAAAACTATATGAAAAAATTTAAAAACACCAACATTTTAATTTACTTCCCTCTCCTATAAATGTAAATTTATATAAAACTAACATTGCCCACTTCCAGAAACGCTAAAGAGCTGAGCATTGGAATGCTAATAGAAATTATGATAAAACCATGGGAAAAAATTTAAAAAGTCCAATATTTTCATTTACTCTCCTCCCCTATAAATGTAAAGTTATGTAAAAGTAATGAATTTAATTTTTAATTTATTTCCCTCCCCTATACATGTAATACATACATATATATCTCGGCAACGTCGCACTCAAGTGCACGTGTATTGAATCGCTCTGTTTTAAAAACCGAATATCTGGTAAAATCTTGGGTGCAAAATTGTGCTTCTTATATCAATTCCATCTGTGGATGGTCCTGTAGCTGGTGAGTCAAAGAATTTACTGCAACCTATTATAAAGCCTGAAAATTGCCACATTCTCAAGCATTTCCCGCCATCCAGGTTATGATAAAAATACGCCATGTCTCGAAATTGTGGCGTATGCGAAACGTCAGCAAGGAAGCCATCTCTTTCTTGCGCAGGTGTGTGTAAGAGAAAGTATCATGCGGATTGTATGAAAATACCAAGCGATGCTGTTGCTATTATACAGAGTGTACCCGGATTATTTTGGCAGTGCCCAACCTGCAGAAGCCTGCCTACTGAATCTATTACATCTAGCCTAGAGGATTGTATTGAAGCCAAATTTAACTTAGTCAAAAAGACCTTACTGGACGAAATTAGTTTGAAACTCGATCATAAATTACAAAATTTTTCCTCTTCAACTTCAACTGAAAACCAACCTAGTTATTCTGATATAATCAAGAGACAGACATGCTCCAACTTTGTAATTAAGCCGAAAGATGTAAATCAAAACAATACGCAAACAAAAACTGATATTCTTCATCAACTTGAACCGGCCCAGGATATGATCCAGATTAATCGTGTCAAACATATATCGAACGGAGGCATCGTTTTATCCACCGATCATACTGATGGTCAGCGAATAAAGGACTTGGTGACAAAGAACCTAGCCGAAGGATATGAAATCCGAGAATCGAAATCTGCATCTCCAATGGTGCGAATTGTTGGACTTTCAACTGAATACAATAAGGACATTCTGTTAAATCATTTAAAAGCACAAAAATCAATTTTTAATGAATTTGCTGAAATTAAAATGCTTAAAGTCTGGCCGACAAAAAATAATAATAATATTTTTCAAGTGATACTGCAGTTAGATATGCTTACTTATAAGAAACTTACTGATCAAAAATGTATTGTTATCGGTCTTGACAACTGTAGAATTTACGATGCGACTTCAGTATCACGCTGTTTCAAATGTAATCAATTCGGTCATTCAAAAAAATACTGTCAAAAAGACCCCTCATGTCCACTCTGTGGAGAGGGACATGAAGTAAAGGACTGTAACAACTCTGCCAATAAGTCCTGCGTCAACTGTAAATATCTTAAAAATAAGTATGATCTAAATATTTCAATAAATCATCCTTGCTGGGACTATAATAATTGTTACGCCTATAAACAAGCTAATCAGAAATATAGGTCGGAAATATTTGGGTCCACCATATAGCCATCACAAGTCCCTGCCCCCCAAAATACCGTGATCGACCGTATTGGTACCTCCCACAATAATTCAATAAATCAACCAAATCCGGGGCCAGTGCAGTTGGTCGAGTTTCAGCGTAGCCGTGACTTCTTATCACTGTACTATCAAAATGTTCGCGGGCTTCGTACGAAAACAAAACAACTTTTCAATGCAACACTTACCTGTGATTTTTCAGTAATAGCGCTCACTGAAACTTGGCTATGTCCTGGCATACACGACGCAGAATTATTTCAGCCAGAATATTGTATATTTAGATCAGACAGAAATTATGATGAGGTGAAACAAAATTTGGGGGGTGGAGTCTTATTGGCGGTGAGGAAAGCATTTCAAACTACCAGTTTAAAACTTGAATTACCAGTTGCAATTCGCGACACAATTGACATTCTAGGAGTCAAAATATCTTTTTCCAGCAATCTTCATATGTACATAATCTTAACATACATTCCGCCAGGCAAAATTTCTTTTCTATATGAACACCTTTTTGAATACCTGTCCTCTCTTACTTATTTATTTAACGAAAAAGTAATCTTTCTAGGAGACTTTAATTACTCGGAATATGTAGCTTATGTGGAAGGAGCACTTCCTTCTAGTAGGTTAAATCATTTGGTTAACTTTATGAGTTTTTTGGATTGGCAGCAAATAAACACTATAAAAAACTCTGACAATCGATTACTTGATATTGTCTTATCCTCTTGTCCTAATTTAACCTTTTTGCAGAGATGTCATGATTTTCTGCTTAATGAAGACAGGTGCCATCCTACCTTGTTAATAAAATATCAAATAAATGGCGACAAAAAGCTTAAGTCGTATGTAATGGATGATGTATTTTACAATTTTAAGAGGGTTGACCTAGGAATTTTATACCCAAGCTTAGCAGAAATCGACTGGCGAATTCTTGAATCAATAGGTGATGTAAACACAGCTGTTGAACTTTTTTATCATAAACTGTATCTTTGTCTGGATGACCTTGTGCCTAAAACACTTAAAAATCGGCGAAAATATCCTCCTTGGTTTACCTCTGACATAATTAAATCGATAAAACAAAAACATAAATTTTTCCAAAAACACAAAAAATTTGGCAATGATACTTACTTAGATAAATTTCGGGAATTACGCGATAAAATAAAGCGCGATATAGAAACCTCATATCAAAACTATTGTACTCAGCTTGAGTCAAACCTAGCATCTCAGCCTGGAAATTTCTGGCGCCTTATTCAATCCTCACAGAAAATCAATAGCTTACCTCCTAACATGCAAAACCAACACGGTGAGTGCTTATCTGACCCACAGAGTATCGCCAATGCCTTCGCCAAATACTTTCAGTCATCGTATACCTCAGATCAACAGATCCCCATAGCACATATGAATACTGAAGACCCTTCGATTACTAATGAAATATCGCTTAAAAAGTTTCAGGAATCTGAGGTATTGCGAGCCCTGAGGAGTTTAAAACCGAAGGCTATTGTTGGTCCAGACAAAATTCCAGCATTTCTGTTGAAAGACTGTGCCCATATATTTTCTTATCCTTTGACTATTTTGTTTAATTTATCCTTGAAACAAAAAACTTTTCCGGACACTTGGAAAGCATCTAAGATTATACCAGTCTATAAAAAACAAGAAAAAAGCCTAATCGAAAATTACAGACCCATCACCATTATTAACAATTTTTCAAAATGTTTCGAACGTGTCCTTCATACTTCACTCTACCCTGCTTTGTCTGGCCGGATTGACTCGAGACAACATGGATTCATGAAAAACAAATCAACTTCCACTAATTTAGTCACTGTTACCCAATTTATTGCTGAATCAATAGATATGAATGCTCAAGTTGATGTGGTCTACACAGACTTTTCTAAAGCATTTGATCGGCTGGACCACAGCATTTTACAACGTACTTTTGAACACTTTGGACTGTCTGATGATCTTTGTATTTTTCTCAAATCATACCTAACTAAGAGACCCCAATACGTTGAATGTTGTGGCCGAGCTTCATCTACAATTATCGCTAGCTCTGGGGTCCCTCAGGGATCGATATTGGGCCCATTATTTTTCATTGCTTTTATTAATAGTATTTTAAACGACATTCAGGTTATTTGTCTATTATATGCTGATGATCTTAAAATATTTTGTCGAATAACTAATTTATCTGACTGCGAAAGACTTCAAAATGCCCTAAATAGAGTTAATACTTGGTGTCACTCTAATTTACTACCACTAAATCCTATCAAATGTAACGTTGTCTCCTTCTCTCTTAAGCAACAGGTAATTCAGTTTGACTATTCTTTGGATGGCGCCATATTGCCTAGATCACTGGAATTTAAAGACCTCGGTATAACATTCGACAGTGCTCTTTCTTTTGTCCCTCATATACGGGATATTGTTAAGAAGAGTTATCAAATGCTCGGTTTTATAATCCGCAATTCTCAACATTTTAAGAATATCGCTAGTTTAAAATTATTATATTTTGCGTACGTCCGATCAAGATTAGAATACTCGTCTATTGTGTGGTCACCGTGCTACCAAACACATATTGACTCAATTGAAAAAATTCAGCGCAAATTTTTAAAATACCTGGCTTTTAAATTGGACGGTGTGTACCCAGAAATAGGAACACCAAATGAGGTCCTTTGTAATAGGTTTAATATCAGTTCTCTAAAGGATAGACGCAGTTTGGCCGAGATACAGTTCATTTATAAAATTATTAACAACCAAATCGACTCGCCGGAACTATTGCAACAATTAAACTTTTTAGTACCTAGAACTTCGGCTCGATCGACAGTTCCATTTTATTTACCAAACCAACGAACCAACATTTGCAAAAATGCCCCTTTAACAAGAGCCTGCAACACTTGTAATTCTTACAATGATCGATGTGACATATTTAATTGCAGTATCGCTTATTTAAAAAAATTACGGCTGTCCTAAATCACTATTAACTTATTATTTATTTCTTTTATAAACACTATTTTTTTTGTATCTTTTATTAGCTGTAATCAACTTCAACTGTATTTTTCCCACTCTGTAATTGGGTTTGTTCCTGTTGAGTGGCTGTAAAATAAAATAAAAATAAAGTTATGTAAAAGTAACATTGTGCACTTTCAGAATCGCTAGAGAGCTGAGCTTTGGAAGGCTGATAGGAACTACGATAAAACCCTGGAAAAAAAACCTCAAAAATTTAAGTAAGGCATTGCAAAAGTTTAAACAATATTCCGCATATTTTACTACTAAAAACATTTCATGTAAAAAAAAGCCAAGTACGCGAAACTGGCATTCCGATAAAAGAATTGAGATAAAAGTAAAGCCAAGTTCTCCAATACAAATTTCAAAATGAGAGGTTCTTACTAGTTTGGAAATATTTTTCTAAACTTGACTATTACGGCTGTAAATGACTCTTAGACATAGTGCTAAATTGAACATAAAGAAATTTGGCTGTAATAGCAAAGTTTAAAAAACATTTCCAAACTAGTAAGAACCTTTCATTTTGAAATTTGTATTGGAGAACTTGGCTTTACTTTTATCTCAATTCTTTTTACGGAATGCCATTTTCGCGTACTTGGCTTTTTTTTACATGAAATGTTTTTGTTATGATTAAATATTGCCTTGACAAAACCGCCAGCATTTAAAAAAGTGAAGGTTACGTTTTTGGTCGTCATAGTGTTTTATCCTTTATCATAGGATAAAGCTCAAATTGTTAAAAATCGTTTACAAGGCAATTTTGGTGTCGCAAATCCGAGTGAAGTGAAAAAAAACTTCATAGGGTCTAGATGTTGTTTCCCACGGTAATGAAAGACATAGTTCAATACTTAATGATACTTAAACTAGGTTATTTTGTTTAAATTTTTTTATAGAAAATATAATGATAGGCGTTCAAAATCGTGATACAAATTGATCTAAACAAGCAAGTCAAAAAAGTTGCTAAACTATCTTTATTTTGTCTTTAGGATATAGTTATAAAATTATATCTATTCAAAAAAATTACGGTGTTTTTTAAATAGATGAAACCAGAAATATTTCCTTACTCAAGCACCGCCCATCCCACATAGCACAATCACGTGTTTAACACGTAAAAAAGGCGTGAGAAAAAAAAACGTTGATTTTAAAAGCTGCTAGAAAAAAACGTTTATTTCATATATGAAAACAAGCTTAATAGGTCATTCATTAACGTTATAAAAAATAACGTTGCTATAGACTGCGTTTTAATAATGCCATTATCAAATTAAAACAGCAATGTTTTTACGTTAGTTTCAAGTGATTTTTATAAACGTTAAAATCACATTAGATTCACGCCTTTTCTATACGAATTTTAAAACGTGACTTGCATAGCTTTTCTACCGAATATTTTTGAGATTTTAATAGCAGCAGCGCCACCTATTGTCGGGATTTTTCAGTTTGACGAAATCTATCAGGCAATGCTTTAGCCTCTAAACTCCAACAACCTGTTAATAAGGAACTGATCCCTGATCCACGATCACGACGCACCTGTTATTAACCTGATAAAGACACATTATTATTCTGTGAAAGTGTTTATTGTTAAAAAATCTTGTTTAGCTTTAAAAAAAAACATAATGCATATAGAAAGATATATAGATATTTTGTCTTGCCTTGAGCGCCATCTTTAAAATTGTCTTGAAGTGTTGTAGTCTTAAACTAGTGAACTTTTATAACTTCCTTTCGCGTCTCTTTTAAGTTAAAAAAATGTTATTAAAAAAACGTGACCAAAAAAGACGCAGAAAGTTAGTAGGTTTGAGAAGTCTTAATCTAGTGGCGTTTTAGAACATGTTGTGGAGGACTTTTCAAGTGTGAATTTGGTACATGAAAATAACGAGGGTGACAAACACGTTATATACACAGCACCAGAAACTTCAGCAAAAAGTACATTTTTATAGCTTGATTTCTCCTTGTTTTTAAGTTATCTTTAAGCATGTAGATTTAACAAAATAAATATACCATGGTATGAGGTTGTTTTCAAGTAAAAAATAACTTTGCTATTTTTGTTCACGTTAATTTAACGTTGATGTGATTTTTGTGCTATGTGGAAAACTTCGTTACAATTAAAATATAGCTCTCCAGGTTTTATATTAACAATTTTACCCCATAAAAAAATACTGTTTTTATCCGTTCTGCTCACTTTCCCTGACCTCCCCTCTTGTTTAAAGGATACTAGTGATTAAATAAATATATTGAATTTAAATAAATAAAAAACTTCTTAGATTTACTAACAATCAGCTAAAAAAAATTATATTAAAATTTCAAATTAAGTAATTACACAGGGTGACGCATTTAACAGCAGAAAACACATTTCAATTGCCAACTCGATACAGAACAGAACAGGTTTATTTAAAAAACTTTTTAGCTTAATAGTGACTTATTGCAATAAAGCCAGGCAATAATAGTGCCGGGCACGATACTGACAGTTTTCCATTAAAAACTGATAGTTGATCTTTCAAAATTGACATACCAAAGCCAAATTTATAAATATATAGTGGCGGCACTATTAATTCCGGCTCTTATAATACACAAAGGCCTAATTTTGAAAGAAGACAGCTGTTCTTATAATGCGAAACTGTCAGAATAGTGCCCGGCACAATTAGTGCCTGGCTTTGGCTTGCAATAAGTCCCTAATATTTAAAAGCTTCTGGAGTGTTAACTTTAGTTTTAAAAACACTGAGTGATACCGATACATTATAAGGTTAGACGGAAATTTTATTTTGTACCAAAAGTTTTTTTTACGTTTTTTTTTAAAATGCATAGTTTCTCATAAAAACTGAATAAAACTTATAAAAACATTTTTTTTTCAGAATCTTTAAAGATAACCTCATTTTAAAGCCAACAAAGTAGGACTTACCTTACCATGAACTTAAACTTATAATGGTACATACCGTTTCAAAGATCATTTAATACTCTATAAAGTATTTTATAATTTTTTCCAATTTGTAGCTTTTTTTATCAGCCTTTATAGTTTTTCTTTTGACACTTCTTAAAAATTACCTAATAGTTTCCAAGTTAAATAAAAAAATCCAAAAAAATGACTATTATTAATAATAAGTGACGCAATTAAAAAATACGAAATTTTATAGAAAATTGGAGTCTTTAAATGTTAAAAAACCCCATAAAAACACACAAAAAACCCTCAAACCAATGTGATCTATTAAACAAATAACACATATTCCTGGCTTATGTCAACTGGAAGAAAGACTTTTTTATGTTTTGTGATGTTGGAAACTCTAGAGTTTTTAAAAAATACCAAAGAATTTTATGTTATAGTAAGCCGTCAAAAAAAAATTTTTAGTCAATTTTAACAATGAAAAATAGTAGTAGTAGTAGATGATAAGTAACGATACTAGACTATAAACAAGAAAGATTTTGTCTGGGTGTAAGCATATGTTCAAGACACTGATGATGGCAATATGCCCAAAAGCGCTCTGTCAATTGGTGTAAAAAAAACCAAGTACGCGTAAATGGCATTCCGTAAAAAGAATTGAGATAAAAGTAAAGCCAAGTTCTCCAATACAAATTTCAAAATGAAAGGTTCTAACTAGTTTGGAAATGTTTTTTTAAACTTTGCTATTACTGCCAAACTTCTTTATATTGAATTTAGCACTGTGCCTAAGAGTCATTTACAGCCGTAATAGCCAAGTTTAAAAAAATATTTCCAAACTAGTAAGACCCTTTCATTTTGAAATTTGTATTGGAGAACTTGGCTTTACTTTTATCTCAATTCTTTTTACGGAATGCCATTTTCGCGTACTTGGCTTTTTTTTACATGAAATGTTTTTGTTATGATTTCACTTCTTTTTTAAAGGAATTGGATAATACTTAATTTTTAAAGTAGTAAAATATGCGGAATATTGTTCAAAACTTTTGCAATGCCTTACTTAAATTTTTAAGGTTTTTTAATTTTTTTTCCATGTTTCTGAAAGTGCACAATGTTACTTTTACATAACTTTACATGTATAGGGGAGAGAAATAAATTAAAATTGTCGAGTTTTTAAATTTTGTCCTATAGTTTTATCATAGTTCCTATCAGTCTTGCAATGCTCAGCTCTCTAGCGTTTCTGGAAGTGGGTAATGTTACTTTTACATAATTTTACATTTATAGGGAAGGAGAGTAAATGAAAATATTGGGCTTTTTAAATTTTTTCCCATGGTTTTATCATAATTTCTATCAGCATTACAATGCTCAGGAATCTTGCGTTTCTGGAAGTGGGCAATGTTAGTTTTATATAAATTTACATTTATAGGAGAGGGAAGTAAATTAAAAAATTGGTGTTTTTAAATTTTTTCATATAGTTTTATCATAGTGTCTGTCAGTCTTAAAAAGTTCAGCTCTCTAGCGTTTCTGGAAGTGGGCAGTGTTACTTTTACATAACTTTACATTTATAGGGGAGGGAAGTAAATTAGAATTTTGGGGTGTTTTAATTTTTTCCTATAGTTTTATCATAGTTCCTATCAGTCTCCCAAAGCTCAACTCTCTAGCCTTTCTGGAAGTGGGCAATGCTACTTTTACATAACTTTAAATGTATAGGGGAGGGGAGTAAATTAAGATTTTGGGGTTTTTTGATTTTTTCCAGGGGTTTGGTCATAAGTTCTATGAGTCTGCCAAATTTCAGCTTTGTAGCATGTCTGGAAGTACAGTAGAATATTGATGATCTATACTTGAGTGAGTGAGTCAGTGAGTGAGTGGCAATTTCGACGTTTTTTGAAATTTCGTAACTACTTTACTACTTCATAGAATTCCATGAAATCTGGAGGGTTGTTAACTCCATAGAGATCTACGACTGTGCAAAGTTTGAGATTCGTAGCTCATTCCGAAGTAGAGTTTTAGATAGGTCAAATATCGGCTGAAATGTTTCCAGAAAAGATGGTTACGGCGCGCGAACTTGGCGAGGCACTGCCGTGCCCTCAGATAAATTATAGCACTCAGTACAAACAAATCCCCTATTTAGTTTATTTGTGTTTTTGTCAGGTTTTTATATAAATTTTGGATCAAATCTAACTGTTAAAAACTGAGGACAAAACTAGAGTAGGAAGAAGTCCAAGAATTAATTTATTTTTAAGAGAAACACATAAAAATAATAATAATAATAAAGAAAAATAAAATGTGAGTTCCATACTCTTTTAACAAGATCGGTATGCTAAAAATGGCTTTAAAAACCTTTTTTATGTACCAAAAAAATTATGAATCTCGTTAAGAACATTATTAAGGCCATATGGCTAATAACTATCATGCAAAATGACCAAAAATCGCAATATTAAACAAACCTTCTTTACGTCAAGTCGTCATTAATGCTAAATTATTGCATTGCATTTTTTGTCGGTACCGCTGATTTTCATTCAGTGGCGTGTTTAAGGGGTAGGTCGGGAAACCCCCCAAGCCTAAGATTTTTTATATTTTTTCTACATATTTCAGGAATACAAACATAAAATAACATAAAATACGGCATCATGGGGGCTTTGCCCCTCCCAAATCATTTTCTAAATATGTCACTGCTTTCATTTACATATAAATTTGACAAGTTAAGTGATCCCTTGATT
This sequence comes from Aspidapion aeneum, assembly GCA_963576565.1. Lineage (NCBI taxonomy): Eukaryota > Metazoa > Arthropoda > Insecta > Coleoptera > Brentidae > Aspidapion > Aspidapion aeneum. The sequence continues at coordinate 62,818,403 of OY755046.1, read as the reverse complement.
ATAAGTCCCTAGTAATAAAATGATTAAATTAATTATGATTAACTTTCTCTCGAAAACTTGATTTTTACCTCAATATTTTATCAAGGTTGCAAAAATTTTCCTAGATTTTACACATTTTTGGAATATTAGTAAGATTTGGCATCAAGGGCCCAACAAACAATTAAAGTTGTAACGACGAAACCCCAACTAGAAAGAATTTCTTAAAAGTAACCGCAACGTACTCCCGCTACGTCTCAGTATACCATACAGCGACGTTATAATTCCCTAAGTGGGGAACCAATTTCTGGTTATAACTACTTGGCCAAGTGTTTAAAGTCACTGTAGTAACAACTACACTACTACGTCGTAGCCAGGTATCTACTACGTCGTAGAGGCTGTTTTTTTTCCGTAATGGCATAAAAGTTGCGATGTAGTTGCAAATAATATAATCGTTTCTTTTTGGTAGAATTGTTACACAATATGGTGGACACAACAGTAAACAGACTCGCTTAGTTTTTTTGTTTGGTTATGGTTATAATATGAACTATGTTATCCAAAAGTGTGAGAATTTACGAGCAGAGGATCAAAATTCGAGTGCGACGCAAAGTTTTTTGTATAACATGCATTAAATATATATTGCAAAAAACCGGTGCGCCCGTAAAATTGAGCCGTTTTCTGGTAGCTGATGGAATTTTTGTGTTGTGATTTTGGAGGTTATGTTTTCATAATCGACAGTTAACTCCAACAAATGGTGCTTAAGAAGAGCATTTTTGGTAAGCTTCAACTAATTTGTTTATAAAATAGTATGGCTCTTTAATATGAGCTCATAAAACGACAACAAAAATATTAAATTTTCTTTCTTACATAAAAACATGGCGTCCCAAACTATATTCCCTGATAGTCGAAAAGGTTACTTGAAAGTAGTTGCGGCTTTAAAGTTGATCCAAAAAGTTATTTTGTCTACATTGTTACATCAGATGTTACTATGATGACACAAACTTTTGTGGTAAAAATTAAAGTTATAATGTAGTTGTCGGATACACTTGTTTGGGACTCCAATGAAGCTTAACTTTCTAGTGGTAATTAAGTAGGATATAAAAGTCAGGGCGACTACGAAATAACGACTAAAAAGAAAGTAAAACTTTAGCAACGTCCTATTGTGGTAGAGAAGACTATCAGAATCGACTATCAAGAAACAATCCCATGAAGTAGTTTAGAGGGTCGTTTTTACGAAACATCTACTATTTCCTGATACTAAATAGTAGTTAGAACTAAAAAGTAACAAATTTTGGTTGGGATCACCACATTTCTACTATAAGAAAGTAGCAAAGCCTTTAGAACATGTAGCCGCTACTATAAATGTTAGTTGGGGGTGCATTAGCCATTTGGTATTAAAAAAAAGACTTACATAAAAACATTTTAATAATGTCACGTTGGATGTTAGTTCTAACGTCATATTCATAGTGAAAAAAAAGCTTAATAACCCGTTTTCTGACATTAGAAAAATAATCTTATGGTTTTATAACGTTTTTTTAAAGTGTTTTTCAAACGTAAAAAAATATTGATTTTTAACAGTGAAAAAGAAATGTTTTTCTAACATTGAAAAATAAATGTTTTTTTTAACAATGAAAAAATATATTTTTTTCAAATATCTCTAAAGATAAGGTAACTTAAATAATGTAAATAAAGTTCTTCTATTTTGAAAAAGCAAAGCAGCAAGAGTCCGTTGAGGTTTTCGTGAACTCGACACTCAGAAAAGAAAATTCGTAGCTTCTGAAAATAAAATTTTAAATTATATGTAAACAATAATTTTGTAGTAAGTGCCTCGCTCTCGTTCTCATTAATGCTCAAGTGAATACAAGGCAAACGATATTCAACTGAATGCTCGTTTGAAATTCGCACTCTGATCGGATGGGGTCCCGTGCCGAGGCATTCGTTTGGTCCCGCTGCGAAGCTTGCGAATTCTGCCTCAAATGAATACGCGGCTTAAGCTCCGGCGGCTAATCATTCGCGGTGAATTGTAGCATTCCCTGTCTGATTAACTGTAACGTAGGTATGCGATATTCCATACAAAACAATGTTTTTACTTTTGTTTACTTTTCTTCCCTAATTTTGTGATGCTTCATTTAAATCACTGCATACAAATTTGTTGTTCTTTAACTATACCATCTTTTCCACACAACTGGTGTATAGTCCTATCCAAATATGTATTCACTATCATTATTAATAACTGTGCTTTTAATTTACCATGTTTGTTTCTACAAAAAGTAAATATTTTAACGAAAATTGCACAAAGCGTATCTGCTATCGACTCGTATGAACTCGCAGCGAAACGCAACTAAAAATGGCGATGGCCCGTTCTGGTAGTGGAACTATGCGGCAGCGCCGTCTAAAGTATCATTTTCTTTTATTGTTTAAAAAACAAAACATTTATTAGCTTCATATATCTTAAATTCAACGTTAGAAATGAGATCTAGGAAAAACATTATACAAATAACCATATATTGATGGTATTATTTTTAATGTTAATAAAATTATGGTTTTTTAAATATTGGTTTTTTAACGTTATTAAGAAATATATTTTTGGTAATGCTTTTACATGAAATTTTCGTTAGGATTTTCTACAAGTTTTTTTAATGTCAAAAGTTGACTTAATTTTAACACAAATTTGTGGTAGAAAAAAAACATTTTTTTTTCAACATTTATTTAAAGTTTTTTACGATTTTGTCCTTAATGGGTATAGACCACTCTTCACTTTATTAACAAATTATAAAGAAAAATACAAGTACTTACCTATGGAATGGCACTCTCTTACTTCTCCCGGACACTTTTCCACAAACCACACATATTTTACGTGAATTATTTCCCATTTTTCACAGAAAAAAACACATAATTTTACACGACAAACGCAAAACACCGCAAAATGTAAACAAACAACAAATATGGCGTCTACCCACACAGCAGCTGTGTGTCTATGTGACAAAACACACGCATGCGCACTTGAAAATTCGCGTTTGCGAATTGAAATTTGCCATTGTTTCCAAAGCAAAGTTTGAGTTCTTCACTTTTCGAGTTTTTGAACATGTATTTATGCTCTAATGTATTTGCCCCCATCATATGCGTTGATGGCCTCTGTCTAGCAGGAATATGTCTTGGGGGGGAAGAGTCTTGTGGGGAGCCATGATTCCGTAGTTTATGCTATTTTATTTTTTTATTCATGAAATCTCTCAAACTGTTTAAAAAGGGCGGCGGACGAAACATCGAAAGACAGAATGTCGAAAGTACAAAATGTCGAAATTACAAAATGTCGAAGTTACAAAATGTCGAAGTTACAATATGTCGAAAGGTAAAATGTCGAAATTACAAAATATCGAAATTACAAAATGTCGAAGTTACAAAATGTCGAAATTACAAAATGTCGAAATTACAAAATGTCGAAATCACAAAATGTCGAAATTACAAAATCTCGAAAAGCAAAATGTCGAAATAACAAAATGTCGAAATTACAAAATGTCGAAACTAACAAATATCGAAAATCAAAAATAGAAAATTTCTAAACCTTAATCTAACCCGACCCTGACATTACCTAATCTAACTAAACCTAATCTGACCTAACCACATAAAAATAGAAAGTTTCAAAAACCTAACCTGACGAAACCTAATTAAATCTAGCCGAATCAAACTGAACCGAACCGAACTGAACGGAACCAAAGCAAACTGAACCAACAATTTTTTTCAAAAAAAAAACTTTCCTGACTTCTTTCCCAGGATCCTAGAGGGTGTGAATCCGAACCGAACCGAACCAAACCGAACCGCACCTAACCGAACCGAACCGAACCGAACCGAACCGAACCGAACCGAACCGAACCGAACCGAACCGAATCGAACCGAACCGAACCGAACCGAACCGAACCGAACCGAACCTAATCAAATCTAGCCGAACCGAACCGAACCAAACCGAACCGAACCTAACCTAACCAAACTAAACTACAGCACTGCTAATTTTTTGTAATTTCGACATTTTGTAATTTCAACATTTTGCTTTTTGACATTTTGTAATTTCGACATTTTATAATTTCGACATTTTGTAATTTCGACATTTTGTAATTTTAACATTTTGTAAGTTCGATATTTTGTAATTTCGACATTTTGCCTTTCGACATTTTGTAACTTCGACATTTTGTAGTTTCGACATTTTAAATTTCGATATTTTGTTTTCGACATTTTGTACTTTCGACATTTTGTGTTTCGATGTTTTGGCCCTCGCCCGTTTAAAAAAGTATAGGTTTGGGGGGGGGCGGTCCTAGTCACCCCCCTGGGGTACGCCCATTCATGCCTTATCAATTCTCAAGTTCCGAAAAACCCAAGCTCTTTTGGCCCAAATATCAAATCTTCTAGTTCCTCGTAGACAATGTTGCTATCTCAAAAAAAATTAATGTGCTTCTTAGAAAAATCATGAAACAGATTCATACGGAAGAGAAAGATAGACCGATATCAGTTCACGTTGGGAAATTCGGGTAGGGGACAATCCGCCGCGACCGATTTGCCGCAGCCGATTCGCCGCAGCCAATTTGCCGCGGAACAATTCGCCGCCGGCCGATTCGCCGCGGGACAATTCACCGCGAGATTTTTTATTTTATGATGCTACTATTGGCAATTGTTTAAACAGTTTTATTTAGCTTGACTTCATATAATATATTTGTTTATTTGTTTGATCATAACTTTTTTGAAACTTTTCCAACTAGGTATTTGGGGTTAGTATACAATTCAACAATTTTTTCTATTAGAAAAATAAATAAAATGGCGGATCCAAAATGGTGGATTTTCCCATTTATAAACCGATTTGCATCAAACTCGGAACTTTAAGATCTTTTAGGTCGCTGATTATTATTTTTAACTTAATTTTAAAAAATCAAAATGGAGGTTCCACAATGGCGCACTTTCTTATTTATAAACCGATTTGCCTCAAACTTGAAGCAAGGTAACTCAATACAATTTTTAATCTAAATTTTAAAACCTGAAAATGGCGGATTCTTCGGGGCCTAGGCCCCTCCCAAGGCTAAGATTTTTTTAGATATTTTTCACATATTTCATGAATAAAAAGATTAAAGAGTATAAAATTCGCCATTATGAGGATTCGCCTCCTCCCCCAGAGAAATCAGCCCCACCCCCCCAATTTTGAGGCGAATCGGTTTATAAACAAGAAAGTGCGCCATTGTGGAACTGCCATTTTGATTTTTTGTAAATTTTAGTTAAAAATAATAATCAGCGAGCTGAAAGATCTCAAAGTTCCGAGTTTGATGCAAATCGGTTTATAAATGGGAAAATCCGCCATTTTGGATCCACCATTTTCATTTTTTTAAATTTAAGTCAAAAATTGTATTAACGATGTTTCAAGTCGAACGTTCAATGTCGAAAGTACAAAATGTCGAAATTACAAAATGTCGAAATGTCGAAGTTACAAAATGTCGAAATTACAAAATGTCGAAGTTACAAAATGTCGAAAGGCAAAATGTCGAAATTACAAAATATCGAAATTACAAAATGTTGAAATTACAAAATGTCGAAATTACAAAATGTCGAAATTACAAAATGTCGAAAAGCAAAATGTCGAAATTACAAAATGTCGAAATTACAAAATGTCGAAATTATAAAATGTCAAAATTACAAAATGTCTAAAGCAAAATATCGAAATTACAAAATGTCGAAATTACAAAATGTCGAAATTACAAAATGTCGAAAGTACAAAATGTCGAAGTTACAAAATGTCGAAATTACAAAATGTCGAAGTTACAAAATGTCGAAAGGCAAAATGTCGAAATTACAAAATATCGAAATTACAAAATGTCGAAATTACAAAATGTCGAAAAGCAAAATGTCGAAATTACAAAATGTCGAAGTTACATAATGTCGAAATTACAAAATGTCGAAAGTACAAAAAGTCGAAATTACAAAATGTCGAAATGTCGAAGTTACAAAATGTCGAAATTACAAAATGTCGAAGTTACAAATTACAAAATGTCGAAAGGCAAAATGTCGAAATTACAAAATATCGAAATTACAAAATGTCGAAATTACAAAATGTCGAAATTACAAAATGTCGAAATTACAAAATGTCGAAAAGCAAAATGTCGAAATTACAAAATGTCAAATTACAAAATGTCGAAATTACAAAATGTCGAAATTACAAAATGTCGAAATTATAAAATGTCGAAATTACAAAATATCGAACACACAAAATATCGAAATTAACGAATATCGAAAATCAAAAATACAAAATTTCTAAACCTTAACCTAACCCGACCCTGACGTTACCTAACCTAATCTAACTAAACCTAATCTGACCTAACTACATGAAAATAGAAAGTTTTAAAAACCTAACCTGACGAAACCTAATCAAATCTAGCTGAACCGAACCGAACCGAACTGAACCAAACCAAAGCAAACTGAACCAACAATTTTTTTCAAAAACATAACTTTCCTGACTTCTTTCCCGGGATCCTAGAGGGTGTGAATTCGAACCGAACCGAACCAAACCAAAATGAAACGAACCGAACCGAACCGAACCAAACCGAACCTAACCTAACCAAGCTAAACTACAACACTGCTATTTTTTTGTAATTTCGACATTTTGCATTTCGACATTTTGTAATTTCGACATTTTGTAATTTCGACATTTTGTGATTTCGACAAGTCGTAATTTCGACATTTTGTGATTTCGACATTTCGTAATTTCGAAACTTTGTATGTCGCGCTAGAGGCTAAATGGCTTAACCGATTTTGACGAACAAGGTGTCATTTAATTGCTCCTGATCCCGAAGGTGCTATAGGCTATATTTTTCCAAACAGGAATCAACATGGCGTTCTTCAGACGCCATTTTGTCACATGATGTAGGCTTTAACGCATTTGTATTTGTATAAAGTATGTATCATGATTTTTTTCAACACCATTTTACCAGTTTCTTTCTCTCTCTCTCCTCCCTCACTCCTCCCTCTCTCCTCCCACACCTTCACTCAATGGAAGAAGAAGAAAAACACCCAACTGTTAAATCTACTTGTAACTACTAGTCGCAGTTGGGTACAAAATTACCCAATAACCTTATTCATCAAAATACAAACCTGTATAATTTCGTAAGTGCGCTTTGGGCTTCAAAACTAAAAGTTGAAGCATGTCGTACATTATACTGCCGTCCTAAGTAAGACCCACCTATCTGCAATAAAATCAAAAATGAGTTAGGACCGAAAATGGCTTTAAATAGGTAATAATTTGTAACTTTTTTTTAATTTTATTACTTAGATATTGCTATTAGAAACCCATAAACATTTACCAACAAAAAAATATATTACTATGTAACTCTTGGCAGGCATTTAAACTTTAAACTCGCTTTTCTCGAAATAAGTGAAAACGTAGATAGGTGGGTCTTACTAAGGACGGCAGTATAGGTATACCTATCAATTTTGTACTCAACTGCGACCAGGCGGGGACTTAATAAATGGCCGCTGCCGTTTTCAGAAGAGCTTGGATGAGAATCCCAATACCGGGCGAGGTTTATGAATGAATGAATTATTGAACATCGTATCGCGCGCTTTCATTCCTTCGACTCCACGTCGATCGGCTGGCGCTGTGCACTTTTGTGCAATGCAATTTTTGCTATTGAAATTAATAACTATTTGGAATATTGGTCGATAAACGTTTTTTGGATACACACATTTCTTTTTTTAGCTGATTTCTTGTTTATTAGCATTGGATGTGTGGCCGGCCGCCCCCAAGGTCGAAAACTCAAGTTTATTTTTAGGACTCCAATGTCAACAACATATGTCAAAATCGCGACTACACCACCTTTTGCAACCTAAAATTCTATAATGACTGGACTATTTAGCCACCCCCAAAAATAGTGTTCTTGTGCATCCAGAAGTCGGGGTAGTTACACATTTAAAACAATTCAAATTTTAAAGTAAATGCCGTCTTCACAGCTGTTTTCGAATCGCCCTTACTCAAATAACCAATTTTTGCTTGTATTAATTTTTTTAGCTTTACACTTTTAAAACTTACCATTTTAAAAATAGCTAGGAATACAAACATGTTGCATTTGTGTTTCTCTATGTAAGTATGTAATAAAAAACAATAAATTAAAATCCTGAAAAATCACTATTATGTGTATTTTTTTAGCTATTGTATATGCGTCAAAACAATTGTTATATTTTTATTGCTTGCCTCACAAAGTAATAAAAAAGATCCCAAAAGTTGGTCTAAAGATTTCTGTTTGTAAGAAATAAATAAAAGTTTAAATTGCCAAAACTCGAAACTGAAGTGACTTTGGCGGCCTCTCGCGGCATTATTATAAACACTTATCCCTAACCTTTTGTATGGTGATAGAGAGAGACCCGAGAAGTTTAATTTAATGTATTATTATATATATTTTTACAAAGTTAGCAATTTAAAAAAACTAAAAAAACTGCACTTTTGGGTACCCCTTTGGTCAGAAAAATTTTCACCAAAAATTTCAAAAAAAACATTTAATTGATAATGTGCCACGAAGAAGCTACCGAGTCCCTTATATTAACCTGAAAATATTACAGTTGTAGATGTCATGGTTTTCGAGAAAAATAAAATCAAAAGTTGTAAATTTTCAAAAAATTTAAAATTTTGTCAAAAAAAAGTAAATTTTTTTGCTATTGGATATACGTTAAAACAATTGTTATATTTTATTGCTTGCCCCACAAAGTAATAAAAAAAACTCTAAAAGTTGGTCTAAAGGTTTGTGTTTGTAAGAAATAAATAAAAGTTTAAATTGCCAAAATTCAAAACTGAAGTGACTTTGGCGACCTCTCGCGGTAATATTATAACCACTTGTCCTTACCTTTTATATGGTGATATAGAGGGTCCGGAGAAGTTTAATTTAATGTATTATAATATATATTTTTACAAAGTTAGCAATTTCAAAAATTAAAAAACTGCACTTTTTGGGTACCCCTTTGGTCAGGAAAATTTTCATCAAAAATTTCAAAAAAAACATTTAGTTGATACCGTGCCACAAAAAAGCTACCGAGTCCCTTATACTAGCCTGAAATTATTACAGTTGTAGATGTTATGGTTATCGAGAAAAATAGAATCAAAAGTTGAAAATTTTCAAAAAAATCAAAATTTTGAAAAAAAAATTCAACTTTTTTGCTAGTGGATATACGTCAAAACAATTGTTATATTTTTATTGCTTGCCTCACAAAGAAATTAAAAAGACCCCAAAAGTTGGTCTAAAGGTTTATGTTTGTAAGAAATAAATAAAAGTTTAAATTGCCAAAACTCAAAACTGAAGTGACTTTGGCGGCCTCTCGCGACAAACACTTGTCCTTTACCTATTATATTGGTGATATAGAGGGCACCGAGAAGTTTAATTTAATGTATTATAAAACATATTTTTACAAAGTTAAGTTTTTTAACCGAACATTCAAACGGACTACAGACCAAAGCTAATTTTTCTGCAATTATGTGTATTTTTTTAACCGAACATTCAACCGGAATACAGACCTAAGCGAAATTTTTCATGATTAAATTTAACCCAGGAATGCGAATAAAATAAAATGTGTTGAACGACGCGCCACGAAATCCGGTCAATAACCTCGACCGATATTGGGATTCTTATCCAAACTCTTCTAAAAACGGCAGCGGCCATTTATTAAGTCCCCGACTGTACAAGTAGATTTAGCAGTTGGGAGTTTTTTTTATTGAAAATTTTTTATCGTTTTTTTTTTAAATAAGTTTGTTACAATTTTTTTCGATATCCGCGTTATTAGAAAATTACAATTCCTGGGCACCACACCAATGCTATAGTAGAAGGTGTGTCATTTGGTTCAAATAAATCGCACTCATATAGAATAAATTTATTTGGTATCTCACGGGTGTATACCAATGAGTTTCTAACAGACCCTGTGACATATTTTGATAACCCAATTTCATTATTCACTCAGGTTTATGGGTTTAAGTAAGGAATTTTTTTATTGTATCCATTAAAACAATCTAATTTTTAATATTTTGAACACGCATTGGAAATTATATTTTGAATTTGTAAGGTCAAGTAAAAAAATACATAAAAGATCAATTAAAAATTTTACTACAGAAATACCAAAACATATACATTAGTCATAAGTGCTGTCTATATACCACCAAGGCACTTACTAAAGAAAAATCAATATCTTAATTTTCTCAGAAAATTAGGAAACCGTTTTATAATTGGAGGTGACCTTAATGCAAAAAATACCTACTGGGGATCTAGACTGACGAATTCTAAAGGAAAAGAACTTTTGCAAGCTATTAGTGAATATCAATGTGAGCCGATATCAACTGGTAAGCCCACATACTATCCAACAGATCCAGGAAAAATTCCAGATCTAATTGATTTTTTTATAGTAAAAAATATATCTTTAAGTTTTGTAGATATAGATTTGTAGTTTTGATTTACACTCAGATCATTCACCTATTATTCTAACTCTTAGTAAAAACATAATAAAGAAAGAAGCAAATATCTCACTAGTTAATAAACTGACTGACTGGATTAGTTTTAAACAAAGTCTGTCAGAAAAAATAAACCTATCAGTACCATTGCAAACGCCAGAACAAATCGATAAAGAAGTTGATTATTTTGTTACAAATATTCAACAAGCAGCTTGGGAAAACAGTCCAAAACCAAAGAGAATTTTTAAGGGAAAAAACTATCCAAAGGAAATTAGAGACCTTATATTGGAAAAAAGGAAACTAAGAAGAAAGTGGCAACAAAGCCGTGATCCTCGGGACAAAACAAATCTCAACAACATGACGCAGCGCATTAGGCGAGAAATTCTAGTAATAACAAATGAATCTATTAACCATTTTCTTAATGAACTTACAGATGATAAAAATACCGACTATTCCCTTTGGAAAGCAAGCAAAGATTTTAAAAGACCAATTATCCAAATTCCACCCATACGAAAATCTAACAACCAGTGGGCAAGGAGTAACGAAGAAAAAGCAGATATTTTTGCAAGTCATTTAGAAAAAACATTTTAGCCCCACGAAGCACCAGATGAACACACTCATTTAAATGAACCCCATCAAATCGAGGACCATATTAAGCTTACATCACCAAAAGAAATATTAACAGAAATCCAAAATATTAATTCGAAAAAAGCCCCAGGGTATGATCTTATTAACGGGGTAGTCATAAAACAACTCCCCTGAAAAGCTATCGTAAAACTATGCAACCTAATTAATGCGTCTTTTAGGCTTAGGTATGTACCTAAACTGTGGAAAGTTGCAGAAGTTATCATGATTCCAAAACCGGGAAAACCACTCCATGGCGTGTCATCTTACAGGCCAATATCTTTGCTGCCAATTATATCCAAGCTCTATGAAAAATTATTGCTTAAAAGAATAAAACCCATCATAGAAAGACAAGAAATTATTCCATCTCATCAATTTGGTTTTCGAGACAAGCATTCCACGATAGATCAAGTACACAGAATTACTAATATAATAGAAAAAGCACTAGAAGAGGGAAAAGTTTGTTCTGCAGTTTTTCTAGATGTAGCACAAGCATTTGACAAAGTGTGGCATGAAGGCCTTAATTTTAAACTAAAAAGGTTTCTGCCAAAACAGTATTCGGATATTTTGGAATCATACATATCTGATAGACATTTTAGAGTAAAACAGGAAGACTTATACTCAAATTTAAGAGAAATTCAAGCAGGCGTGCCCCAGGGTAGCGTACTAGGCCCTTATCTATACTTATTATTCACTTGTGATATCCCAAAGCCAGAAAATTGTCACTTACCAACATTTGCCGATGATACTGGTTTATTGACGGTAGAAAAATCTATTGAAAAATGCATAGAGAAACTTCAGGATGCAGTCACCCAAATTCACAGTTGGACCACAAAGTGGCGAATAAAATTAAATGAAACCAAATCAATTCATGTTGATTTTACAAACAAAAATATAAATCACATACAAATAACAATTAACAACATTCCAGTACCATATTCGAATCAGGCAAAATATCTAGGTATGACACTTGATGCCAAATTGCGCTGGAAAGCACATGTTAAGAAAAAAAAAGAAGAACTTGAGATAAGGTATAGAAAAATGAACTGGCTAATTGGAAGGAAGTCGAATTTAACAATTCATAATAAGTTACTGCTTTATAGACAAATACTGAAACCAGTATGGACATATGGTATTCAACTATGGGGTTGTGCTAAAGAGAGTAACATTCTAGTTGTACAGAGATTTCAAAATAAAGTATTAAGAAACATTGTGAATGCACCTTGGTACGTTTGAAATAGTGACCTTCATCGAGATCTAAAAATCGAAACTGTAGCAGAGACTATAAAAAAGTACGCAAAAAGCCATGAAGATATACTCCATCGGCATGTGAATGTGGAAGCAATTCAGCTTCTAGACAATACTATGCTAGTTCGACGACTTAAAAGAGTGAAGCCGTTTGAGCTAGTAAACTAAGTGAATTACACATAAAACAAAATAATGCTATAAACACAACACAATTGTGAGTTACAGACTAAACAAAGCGGGGAGAACTGTTGAGTGAACCCTAAGTTTAAATCTGACTTTTCTAGTAAATTAAGTTAAAACAAAATTGCTAATTAGTCTTACTGACTAGATTGTAATAAAAAAAAACACAGTGTGTTTGACAAATAAAAAAAAAAACTACAGAAATACCTGAAAGTAGTAGTTTTAATTTTTGGTATATTTAGTTTATTAGGCAGTCTGTAGTGGTTTATAGTATGTGAATATAAATTAAATTAATTTAATTTTATCTGCATTTTATAGAACTAAAATTGAAAATGTATTATGATAATCCTATGTGATTGTGTAATCCTTTGTGTGTGCAACTTTAATTTCGTGCTTTCGAATTCATACGTTGCCTTCGATCTATCTTTACGCGAGACGCTGAAACCTACCCTTTCTTTTAGTCACGTGACTGTAAATTTAACTCTCTTGCATATGATCACATGCCTGAAGTAAATCGAACAGCATTCGATTTTTGGACAGTTATTTGGTCGTTCCATCAGACCAAAACCGTTTTAAAACAGTCCTCGTACTGCATTGCGCGCGCATTGGGATTTTCGGACTGTTTTATGACTGACGAAGGGGATGATTAGGAAAATTGAATATTCTAAGTCTTCCTTCAATAAATTTATTTAGATTAGATAAAAAATATATAATTTATTAAATTATATATTTTTTATTGAAAAAAAAGACATTGCTTAAAAGTCTTAAAAAAAACAAAGTCAAACTTACAGCGGGGATCTCACTATGTGCTTACAGCTTCTTACACGCTATTCTACAGCTAAAGCTATTGCAAAGGGCAAAAATATGCTTTTTGGTTTAGTTGTAAAGATCCGTCAGTGAGATTTGTCCTTTCGCAACACGCCCAGTCATTTTGTGTCGAGGAAAAGTGAAATATTATTGAAAAGGATGACACCCGCTCACCTTGGCTTTGCCTTGTATTAGAAATTCACTATTATATAGATACCTTTTATAATAATGTACAGGGTGTCCCAAATTCTATGGTTTTAAGGGGTTACAAGTATTTCTAGGGCCGTTTCAGTCAATCGCTCTTGACCGTTGCTGTGGTTGCGTGACGTCAGCTTTGCGCTCCTAAGGATCGTTGCCGTTCTTTTGTGGTGTTTAGGTTACGATCTGATTATTTTGCTTTTATTTAGATAATTTATGTGTAATCGAGATTGTAATACGAGGGTTATCTTGTTTCACATTAAAATAAAAAGACAAGACATTTTTTGTGCTATATCAAGAAAATATTCTCTTGGTGAATAGTAAAGCACAAATTATTTTACTTCAAAGCAATTTGCTTTGATCTAAGACAATTTTTTTTACCGTGTGAGGCCGGGTATGTACGGAGGATGGTCCAATAATTCAAAGATTTGTTGAGTTAAAAATTCAATGTTTTTTTGTGCGTTGTGCGAACTTGTGGTCTGTCCTTTAATTACGTAACGCTCTGGGGGGGGGAGGGGTTTGGGGTTTGGCCTTGCATTACACTCAATGTTTTTTTTAATGTGTTTTCGCTTGAAAATGCGATACGAGGGGGGAAGGGGAGTCAAAAATCCTGAATGTTTGCGTTACGTAATTTGCATTGTCTTGGTGGAGGATGATTCGTCATTCAGGGTTTGTTTTTCGAATCTCAAGGATGGCTTTCAGCCAACAAATGGTGATGTACCAATTGGCATTAACAGTCCTTTGATCTTCCAGAGGAATTGTTAGTCATGTAGCCCTGCTTTTGAGACAAATATCGCGCCCATCTTTTTGGATAATAAACTTCGAGAACAGATGACTTTTTTTGTCTTTTCTTCATCTTGGAACACCCAGAGAGATGACTGACGTTTATTTTTGGGTTCATATAAGTAAATCCACGATTCATCACCACTGGACAATGCTGTACACGTTTTTCAAGTTTCCTGCCTCAAAGCGGACTAGAGTGTTTTGACACCAATTGACCCCAGCTTCTTTCTGTTCTTCGGTTAACTAATTTCCATGCAAAATTCTGTGACTTGAGGGTTTAAAATCCCCAATGAAGCCTTAATCTCGCGATATGTCACTTGGCGATCTTCCGTGATAAGCATGCGCACAGCATCGATGTGTTCCTGGGTGACAGTGGTTTTTGGTGCACCTGGCCTTGGATCGTCGTCAAGGCTAATCCGTCCACCCTTAAAACTGTCGACTTATGCGGTGCTTCATTACCGAAAACAGTCCATTTTAAAAGTTTTTAAAACATACTTTTTACGTCTCGTTAGGTTTATAAATTAAATCGCGTGTTTTGGCTGATTCTGCTAGACTATCAGAGGGGGTTGGGAAACCAGATTAGCATTAGATTATAGCCTAGAGACTCCTTTTTTAATTTTATAAAAGATTTTGGTGAAACAAATTTGTCTTCAATATTTTGTGATTTTTTAAAATAATTATAAACACGTGTTTTGGCTCATTCTGGTAGACTACCAGAGGAGGTTGGGGGACCAGATTAGTATTTGATTATTGCTACCCTAGTAACACCGGACGTCCCAGGGACGTCCCAACAAACATTTAAAGTTGTAACGACGAAACCCCAACTAGAAAGAGTTTCTTAAAAGTAACCGCAACGTACTCCCGCTACGTCTCAGTATAGCATACAGCGACGTTATAATTCCACCAATCAATTTCTGGTTATAACTACTTGGCCAAGTGTTTAAAGTCACTGTAGTAACAACTACACTACTACGTCGTAGCCAGGTATCTACTACGTCGTAGAGCCTGTTTTTTTTTCCGTAATGGCATAAATGTTGCGATGTAGTTGCAAATAATATAATCGTTTCTTTTTGGTAGAATTGTTACACAATATGGTGGACACAACAGTAAACAGACTCGCTTAGTTTTTTTTGTTTGGTTATGGTTATAATATGTACTATGTTATCCAAAAGTGTGAGAATTTACGAGCAGAGGATCAAAATTCGAGTGCGACGCAAAGTTTTTTGTATAACATGCATTATATATATTGCAAAAAACCGGTGCGCCCGTAAAATTGAGCCGTTTTCTGGTAGCTGATGGAATTTTTGTGTTGTGATTTTGGAGGTTATGTTTTCATAATCGACAGTTAACTCCAACAAATGGTGCTTAAGAAGAGCATTTTTGGTAAGCTTCAACTAATTTGTTTCTAAAATAGTATAGCTCTTTAATATGAGCTCATAAAACGACAACAAAAATATTAAATTTTCTTTTACATAAAAACATGGCGTCCCAAACTATATTCCCTGATAGTCGAAAGGGTTACTTGAAAGTGAGCCTAAGTTACGGCAACGTGTCACTTACGACTTTTATGTCGGCATTCCTGTTTAGTTCTAGATAACACACTCGAATTTTTACTCCTTCGTTGCAGAAACGTATTATTAACTAGCTTTCGCCACTAGAAAACGTCTACAGAGTGATAGGAACCACGCGATAAGTATAACTACCACCCTCAAGTTATTGGGGTGTCGCCACTTGTCATTTGCCGTTTCTGTCAACAACAACACCACTGCTTATAGGTTATGTACGAGCGGGAATTTGTGGTAGGTTTTAAAACAAAAACAAGATAAATTAAATTCCATTAGAACAATAAATGAAGTGCCAATAAAAAGAGTTTTTTAAAAATGTAACACAGCACAAATTTAAGTTTATTCACTTTGTGCGTGCAAGGGCTGAAAAATAACGGAATTTCCTTCGATAGGTCGCCGGTATTGGCTTCACAAGCACATTTAAAAATAAATGTCGGTATTGACGATTGAAAATGGAAAGTAGTTACGATACATATGGAATTTTATATAAAAAGGCACCTACCTCGGACTCTCTTGCAGCTCCAGTCGACGTTTAAACGTCCAGTTTTTTCACCTCAAATTCACTTTTTTCGGGAACGTGATTTTGCTAGTGTCTTGTTGTGACGGTGGTTCTTTGCGCACTCATTGCGGCGCTGCTTCTCTTCCACGTGTCCGGTGCCGTGAAACCCCATATGCATATTTTAGAGCGCGAAAATTTAAATTATTTTAAACGCGCAGAAAAGGAAAGGAAAATGAAAATTAGGAAATTTCTTGCTTGCACCAACATTTTCCGGCCGCCAAAACACGTGTGTTTTTACTTAGTTAAGAAAAGGAAAGGAAAGAAAAATTAAATAGTATTTGCCTATTAGCAATTAAACGATACAATTTAACATTAACCCAAATATGCATTAGATAATGCATGTAAATTAAAATTGAAAGAAAAGAAAAAATACTTAGAAAAATTAAGAAAGAAAAGAAAATTTTGCCTTATGCGTCGGGCATAGGCAAAGGACATAGTTTCACTACTGGTCGACGATATGTTCCTGTAGCTGTTTTAACGGTCACAACACGAATATGACCGTCTGAGCCAGGGTGTACGTCGACAATTCGCCCAACAGCCCATTGCAATGGCGGTTTTTGTTCATTCTTTACCACGACTAAAGTATTTAGTTTAATATTGTTAGAAGCCTCTGTCCATTTAGAACGCTGTTGCAAGGTGTTTAGGTACTCCAAGTTCCAGCGTTTCCAAAAATCGGACTGGAGCCTTTGCACCAGCTGCCAGCGGGACAGGGTGTTCAACTTGGAATCAGAAAAATCGGGTTCTGGTACGGAATTCAACGGTTCCAGGGTAAGAAAATGACCAGGGGTCAGTGGAAGAAAGTCATTCGGATCCATACTTTGGGCATACAGAGGCCGGCTGTTTAGTATGGATTCGACCTGACACAAAAAAGTAAAAAACTCTTCATAGGTTAACCGTTGCTCACCTATTACACGTTTTAAATTTGCCTTGGTGGATTTAACTCCTGCCTCAGCTAGTCCGTTTAGGTGCGGACTACCAGGACTTGAAAAATGCCAGGCAATTTTTAGACTGTGACATGCTTCCTGGGAGTACTGTTTGAGTAAACGATCAGCTCCCAAGAACGCGCTACCACAATCTGAGTAAATGTCAGAGATTCTTCCTCTTCTTGCCACAAATCTCTTAAAAGCCGCAAGAAAGGTAGGGGTGGAAATATCGGAGGTAAGTTCTAGGTGAACTGCCTTTGTTGCGGAGCAGACTAAGACAAGAATATAACCTTTGGATACCTTTGCACCTCGGTACTTTCCCATTGTAATTGGAAAGGGACCACAATAATCTATGGCAACATGTGAAAATGCTTTTACTTGAGAGATGCGTTGAGCAGGCAAGTTGCCCATGATTTGTACGGAAGGTTTAGGATTTAATCGATAGCATAAAATGCAATGAGAAGTTACGCTTTCGATTGCATAGCGAGGGGAAAGGATCCAAAATTGTTGTCTCAAGAGGTAATGCAACGTTTTTTGACCGGGATGACAGTACCTTTTGTGAGTGTACTCAATGACAAGTTGAGTAAGACGGTGAGAACGTGGTAAAAGTAAAGGGTGTTTTGCTGAATAAGAGAGTTCGGAAGAATGTGGTAATCGACCCCCCACTCTTAAGCAGCCTTGTGTATCTAGAAAAAGTGAAAGTTTACGAAATTGTTTAGGAAGTAGCTTTGCGTCATTCAAACGTGAAATGAGATCAGCAAAGATGGAACGTTGAACATGCCGAACGAGAACAATAAGAGAATGTTGAAGTTCTACTTCGGTAATATTTTCGTTAGGATATTTAGATTTCTTTTCGGTAAGGCGAAAAATATAGGAAATTATGCGTTGAATTTTCTCTAGGGAAGAGTAACGAGAAAGAAAAGTATCAAGCATGTGTGGTTCAACTGTGCATGTTTGAAATACTGATTTTCGTTCTTCCAGAATAACCTCGTTTTCCGGAGGGTCTGGACAGCGAAAATCATCAGGCCAGCTCTCTTTTGGTAGCCTAAGAAAACAAGGACCTTCCCAATACAAGTCATGTTTGACAAGTTGATTAGGCATAAGACCGCGCGAAGCACAGTCGGCTGGATTTAGCGCTGATGGAATATATTTCCAGGCCGTAGGAGAAATGGTTTCTTGAATGTGACAGATACGGTTTGCCACAAACGTTTTAAACCTGTGAGGTGAAGCCGCCAACCAGCATAGAACCACTTGGGAATCACACCATGCACAGATTTGGTTGAAGTTAAGAATATCTGAATAAGTGTTTTGAATAAAGGAAATTAGGTCGCAAAGTAAAGTGGCACCAAGAAGCTCCAGTCGCGGAAGACTGACTGTTTTCACTGGTGCGACCTTAGATTTGGCCATTACAAGAAAGGTATGGATTTCTCCGGATACTGACTCCATTCTGAAATAGACCGTAGCCGCGTAACCTATCATAGAGGCGTCTGAAAAGCCGTGAAGTTCAATGCTACGTGGTTGATCAATGGAAAGGCGTCTAGGTAAATGAATATTTGAAAGATTTGGAAGTTCGGTTCGAAATTGATTCCAAACATTTACGATATGCGGAGGAGGCTGAGAATCCCAGTCCAGCTTCTCCTTCCACAGATCTTGCATGAGATGCTTAGCAAGTAAAGAAACGGGAGAACAGAAACCTAAGGGATCAAAAATTTTCATGATTTGAGATAAGATACCTCGCTTGGTGCATGGTTTATCTTCTGGTATGACCAAGTAGGTAAACGAATCTGAGATAGGATTCCATTGGAGACCTAATATTTTTACAAAATTAGGTTCGGATTTGTCGAAACGAATGGACATTTGTGTTTCTGATTCTGAGAATGAGGAGAGAAGTTCCGGACTGTTGCTCGCCCATTTTTTAAGTTCAAACCCTCCTAGGCGCAACAGGGAGATTAACTCCGACTGAAGTTCTTTGGCAGAGGCCACAGAATCCTGCCCAGTGAGCACGTCGTCGACGTAAATGTCTTTAAGAAGCACCTTGGAAGCATTAGGATACCTTTCAGACTCAAGTTTAGCTAGTTCTTGTATAGTACGAATAGCTAAGTAAGGTGATGACTTAAGTCCATAAACAACTGTTCTTAAGGAGTAGGTTTGGACAGGATCATCCTCAGAAAATCTCCATAGAATATTTTGATAACGCGTGTGCTCAGGAATAATTAAAATCTGTCGGAACATTTTTACTATGTCAGTAACAAAGGCTACAGCATGAATTCGAAAATTAAGTAAAATTTCACGGACATCATTTTGCAGTTTAGGACCTGCGCACAACGTCTCGTTGAGTGAGACACCTCTGGGACTACGTTGAGACCCATCAAAGACCACTCTTATCTTCCCAGTGTTCCAGACACTGTGATGAGGGATAAAGTAGGAATTATCCAAGACATCTTTAGATATAGGCGTAGGAATAGGTATCATGTGACCAGTGTCTAAATAATCTTGCATAAAATCTTTGTAAGCTTGATAATTAGCTGAGTCTTTGAGAAGTCTAGCTTCCTGAAGCTTGAAACGTTTTAAAGCGATTGGATAGGTGTCACCCAACTGGGGTTCTAAGTTTATGAAAGGTAATGGAACGACGAATCTACCTGATTCGTTGCGTGAAACTGATTGTGAAAATAATTTTTCGCACATAATATCCTCAGGACTGTGATGAACCTTATGTGGAACCTGCTCTATCTCCCAGGAGCGCTCTAGGCAGATATCCAGAGATGGTTCGATGGAAGTGTAACAGCTTATGAGTGATTGTGGATTTTGTTGCTTTGAAGTTTCAACTTTACCAATCAGCACATAGCCAAAGATACTATTAAAAGCACTAGGTTGTCCACGCTCTCCGTGGATAACTCCCTCTTGTAAGAGATGCGGAAAAAGTTCACAACCTACTAGGACATCAATGGAACTTGGTATATGGAAGTTTTGATCAGAAAGTTTGATATTGCGAATGTGATTCCACTTGCTCGAGTCGACAGCGCAAGAAGGAATCTCTGTACAAAGTTTTGGAAGTACTAAAGCCTCAAAATCAAAGGTAGGTCCCGCTTGACCTTGAGGTTTGATAAGACATTTCGTCTTACCTTTGGTATTGGAAGATGTCATTTGATTTAAGCCTTGAATAGAAGTAGAAGAGAAGCTTTTCGAAAGACCTAAACGATTTAGACATTTTTCTGAAATAAAGTTTGCCTCTGAGGCAGAATCGAGTAAGATACGAACTGGTTGGTAATGTCCCCTTGAGTCTAACATGTCAGCTACAACGGTAGAAAGTAGAAAAGTGGAATTTTTGGAAATCATTGTCGCATGACAGTTTGTGGAATGGCTTCCTGACATAGGGGTGCTATTGGAATTGGAAAGTGGAATATTAACGTTCTCTGGAGGATAAGAATCAACACTCACAGAGGGCGCTACTGGTTGTGGAACGTGAAGAAGACTGTGGTGCCTAGCTCCACACGTAAAGCAGTTGTAGGAAGAGGGGCAATTCACGGTCTGGTGAGCAAAATGTAAGCAATTTTGACATAGATTCACCTGCCGAACATAACCCATCCTTTCCTGTGGACTTTTGTTTTGAAATTCGATACATTTCGATAATGCGTGATTCGAAGAACATAGGTAGCATTTTATTTTTGGATTAAAAGTTCTGTTCTGATTATTTTGTATTTGAGGGTTGCTGCGTTGATTGCTATTTTGTAAAGTATTTTGTTGATTTCTTGAATTTGAACTTTGATTTGAAATAGTTGTATTGAAAGCAGAAGGTGAATTAAAATTATTAAAACTGTTTCTCTGAAAACTGTTCTGTTGAGAATTACGCGTAGTTTGAGGTTGTCTAGGGGTTTGATTTTGCCTACTAAAACTGGGCATTTGCACTACAGATTCGAGCGCAACGCAATGATTTTCTATAAACGTGTAAAGATCAGTGTAGGACGGAATTTCTGAATTGTTTTTCTCTCTACTATAGTAAAGTTCGAAATCAGTCCTCATCTTGACTTCAAGTTTTGAGAGCATCATGTTAAAAGTAAGAAAGTCCCATTCTTTTGTAGGAAAACCAAGCTCATTTAAGATGGCTAGATTCTCAGAAAATGTATCCAACATGGAACGTAATTCTTTCCCAGAACTGGATTTAGTTGAAAGAAAGTTAATAGCATTCAAAGCGGTAGTAGCAATAATTCGTTTATTTTGATACCTCTTTACTAAGGTTTCATACGCAATGTGATAATTGCTATCTGCGAGGGGAATGGTTTTTACTAGAGAAAGGGCTTCATTCAGAACAGAACTCCGCAAGTGTTGAAATTTCTCTATATCACTTAAATCAGAATTTTGATGTACCATGACTTTAAATAAGTCAAACCAGTGTTGCCAGTCTTTATAATTACCATTGAAAATTGGCAACCGTGGTTGTGGAAATGATCTTGTATTTGACCTCTGAACAATATTTTGTTGGTTAGGGTTGCCTACGTAATTCACAGGGTTGGCCCTAAAAAGGTCGTAGTAAATACCCTTACATTCATAATAAAGGTTGTCAAAGTCTTTTCTAGTTTTATCCTGCTCGTCAAATGAAAGTTTAAACTCTTCGAGAGAGCCAATAATTTGGTTATGAAAATTATAGAATTGAGCATGACATTCTTCGACGTCTTCATATCT
This sequence comes from Aspidapion aeneum, assembly GCA_963576565.1. Lineage (NCBI taxonomy): Eukaryota > Metazoa > Arthropoda > Insecta > Coleoptera > Brentidae > Aspidapion > Aspidapion aeneum. The sequence goes on along the minus strand of OY755046.1, from coordinate 62,796,407 downwards.
GGATTTAAACAAAAAGTGAAACGCTGTATCCGACTTCGCTTTCAAAGCTACCTCGTGAGCTTCCGCCATTTGGTTGAAGCTCAAAAGCCTTTTGTCGCAAAGTTTTTTCTGTTTTTGCGTAGACATTTTTGTTTTTGAAAGTTAATTTGGTTTTAAAATTACCCAAAAAAATGCTTAAAATATAGCTTAAAATATAACCCGAATTTTAGCAAAAATTAAACAATTTTATTATTTTAATTTTATTAACTTTTTTCGAAAATTTTGAAATGAAATGTTTGTAAGTTTGTCTGTATGTTATTATTTGAACATATCCCTTAAAAAAAACTTTTATGTCTCACCAAGGATTGAACCCCGCACCTTTCGATTCCAAGTCGCACACTCTGTGCATACGACTAGCGGTCCAGTCTGAAAGTTTTTAACAAACCTCGGTATTTGAAGAAACAACGCGCGCAACGTGAGACCTTGGTGACGACGAAACACTTGCACCTGCGCGTTAACGCCGCGACACCTGTAAAATCGATAATTAGAAAAGTAGGTGGAAGAACCGCCTTAAAATTTTCACTTTCGGCGTATTGACGCCACTTTTACTGAAAATGTAATGAACAAAGCGATCAACTTTCTTTGATGAACTAGTAAACTATACGAAATATATGCATTGGCTCTAGCTATTTTTGAACGGTAATAAACACTTCGATCAACTTTGAAGGAACATATCCCCAACAGGTGGTAAAACAATATGGTCTGATAATTGAAATTGAAATAAATTTTGAAATTTGAAATAGAAAATAGAAATTTGGAATTTTTGTAGGAAATTGCTGAACCACAGGAGTCTAGGTAGTTTGGAAAACTATTAATTTGGGTCGAAGGGCCATTAAATGTGCGTGCAAGGGCTGAAAAATAACGGAATTTCCTTCGATAGGTCGCCGGTATTGGCTTCACAAGCACATTTAAAAATAAATGTCGGTATTGACGATTGAAAATGGAAAGTTACGATACATATGGAATTTTATATGAAAAGGCACCTACCTCGGACTCTCTTGCAGCTCCAGTCGACGTTTAAACGTCCAGTTTTTTCACCTCAAATTCACTTTTTTCGGGAACGTGATTTTGCTAGTGTCTTGTTGTGACGGTGGTTCTTTGCGCACTCATTGCGGCGCTGCTTCTCTTCCACGTGTCCGGTGCCGTGAAACCCCATATGCATATTTTAGAGCGCGAAAATTTAAATTATTTTAAACGCGCAGAAAAGGAAAAGAAAATGAAAATTAGGAAATTTCTTGCTTGCACCAACACACTTCAAACCAAGCTTTAACAACAGCACAAATTTGAAGAAAACCAAAAAGAATTATTGACTCAAACTCAACACATAAAATGAATCACAGTGAGACACGACACGTCAGCACAAGAGGCATAGATTTAGTCCGCACAAGAGGGTTACGATGGCGATAGGGTGGTGCCACAGCACAAACCACGAACGACCGTAAAGACAGTGAATAGAACAGCAACAAGTAGCGTAAAAGATTAAGGATGGAGATTAAGCATGGACCAGAGAATTCTTAAAATCCGGGTGCGGTACTCGATACTTTGGATCAATATTTTGCATTTTGATTGTTTTGCAAAATGGTCAAGCAATGAGCTCGAAAAAATGGACTGCTCAAGGTAGTGAAAAAAATATTTGCAAAACTATTCCTAATATTCCCATATTATAAAAGGAGCCACAAAAAGTAGGGTTAAGAATGTGTGCGACAAAGATGCGACTTCAAAAAGTCTACGTTTTCAAAGTAGAAACAGGAAGAAGAGATTACTTTAAAAGATCGACATTAAAAAAAAGTCAAAGTAGTTGCGGCTTTAAAGTTGATCCACAAAGTTATTTTGTCTACATTGTTACATCAGATGTTACTATGATGACACAAACTTGTGTGGTAAAAATTAAAGTTATAATGTAGTTGTCGGATACACTTGTTTGAGACTCCAATGAAGCTTAACTTTCTAGTGGTAATTAAGTAGGATATAAAAGTCAGGGCGCCTACGAAATAACGACTAAAAAGAAAGTAAAACTTTAGCAACGTCCTATTGTGGTAGAGAAGACTATCAGAATCGACTATCAAGAAACAATCCTAAGAAGTAGTTTAGAGGGTCGTTTTTACGAAACATCTACTATTTCCTGATACTAAATAGTAGTTAGAACTAAAAAGTAACAAATTTTGGTTGGGATCACCACATTTCTACTATAAGAAAGTAGCAAAGCATTTAGAACATGTAGCCGCTACTATAAATGTTAGTTGGGGTACTTTTTAGGTCCCTTAAGGTCCCAACGTCCCCGTGCCTAAAAAGTACATTTTTAAAACATTCAAAACGTATAAAAAACGTCCATTTTGTACGTTTCTGAAACATACTTTTTACGTCTTTATAGGTCCACAATATTCCCGTACCTAAAAAGAACATTTTTAAAACGTCCCAAAAAGGACTTAAAGCGTGTGCACAAAGAACTTTTGAAATCGCTTTATATTTGTGAAAGTTATAGCTACAACTATTACTAATAATGAGGGCGGAAGGAGAGAGGGAGAGACGGAGGGGGGGGGGGAACTAGTAAAATGGTGTTGAAAAAAAAATCTGAAAGCGTATGCAGAAAGAATTTTTGAAATTGCCCTTTATTTGATAAAATTATGCAAATATGGTTTTTGCATAGAGTGGGGGAAATGGGAGGAGGGGAGATAGGTGGGAGCAGGGAGGACTACAAAGTAACTACAGCAAATTAGAGGACATTTGCAATGGGTAATCAAAGGAATTTCAATACAATCGCCTGAAATTTAGATAACTTGTGCATTTTAAAGCCTACGTCATGTGACAAAATGGCGTCTAAAGACCGCCATGTTGATTCCTGTTTAAAAAAATATAGCCTATAGCGCCTTCGGGATCAGTAGCAATTCAATGACACCTTTTTATCAAAATCGGTTCAGCCGTTTAGCCTCTAGCATGACACAAACATACATATTTACATACTTATAATCCCAATCGAAAAAGATTACCCTTCCTTTCCCGTGGTGCAGTTGGGTAAAAAAGAATAAGGGCCATTTTGTTTCGTAATAATTGTTTGCTGTATATTTGGTATCTATGTATGTACATAACATACATACCTACCTCCCATTTTTACAAACATTTTAAAGATGCTAAAATTTAATGCGCACATTTAAATAATCGACATGTTTCTGTAAAATAGTTTTGACAACGATACCGCACGTTATTTACATAAAATCTAGAGTCAATATGGGCGTATCAAATTACCTATTTGGCTAATAAATATTGATAAAACATATTTTTTGATAGTTCTTAAATCCCTCCTTTTTAAGGTTTAGATGTCTATATTAACCAAGGCAAACAGAATACATAGCGCAGCCCACGAGAAAGACCGGCCCGGGCGCAGAAATATCACGTGACCGTAGGAGTCCCACAAAAAAACGCCTCACGGCCCGCTGTCATTATAAAACATGTGTGTGTTCAGTTTTGGTATGTTTGTTTACGTCGATTTTTTTTTAATTCGGGCACGAGTTTTATGTGAATTTTATCAAAGTTATTAAAATAACGCAGTCCACGAAAAAGACTGTAGTGGGCTGCGATAAAATAATTAATGGCTAATGAATAAATTATAAAGAAAATACCTATAAGATAAACAATGCCGCGAACGTGTAATTAGTGTTGTTCCTTCTCGGTCCAACTATAAAACTGAAACCTAATATGTTGCAAACGGGAAAGAAGTGGTAAAAGATAAGATCTTGGATAAGATTGATCAAGTAATAGACATCCTTAGTGACATTTTCGATAGTGAGAGTGAAAAATGTGTCCAGTTGTCATTTCTTATTGAACAATTAGGTCTCTTGAAAAGGTAACCTGAGAATCGAAGATATGGTGAATACACTTTAATGTTGGCTTCATCTTTGTTTATCCAGTTATCCAGTGCATACACGTCAATTTACAATTCTAAGGTAATATGTCTTCCGCACCCTCGCAATATTAAAAAACTGATTTGTAAAATATTGTTAACAGATAGTAATCTCTCTGGTAGTGTGAAATATTTAAAAAGTAAGATACAGCTTTTAAAAGAACATGAGTTGGTAGTTAACTTACACTTTATTGAAATAGATATTAAACTTTGTGCTGGGTAATTTTTCAAAAAATTATTGACGACCGCTACATTCAGTTCCTTGAATGGGAAAACCATCTCACTTATTCACAAAATCACTTGTTTCTTTTTAATAAATTATTGTGAAATGTTTTATATTGAAAATTTTTCTCCAGATAACTCTAGCAAGTGTTTTTGTGGAGAAAAACTATTGTCAAAGCTTGAAAAAATTAGTTTAAAGGAATGTAAAGTTTTTTTAAATAATTTTATTAAAAAGCACAATGATTTAGTGTCTGCTAATAAATCTTTGAATAAGAACTCAAAGATGATGACAGTCAAAGAAAAATTAAAAAACTAAAAGCTTAGTTTTGATATGTCCAATTTTGAAAGACTTGTCTAGATTTGAAGTTACGATACGACGATATTATGTACCTAATATATGTACATGAAAATATTAGAGTGCAAATTTTGTATAATTTTTTATTTTATAGATTTAGTTCTTTTATCCATAATAAACACACATATCAGCAAAATATTTATTTCACTTTTTCCCTATAAAAGAACAAAAATTTTTTGTTAATTTATTTAAATTGTGTAAAAACATATAATATATTAAGCAATACAATAAGAATCCTAGGACTCCTAAGATCACGTGACCGCCGACTTGCTTATAACGCGCCATGGTCGGTCTTTATCGTTGGCTGCGATACATAGGTATAGTTGCCCCATTCGTGTTTGCGGTATAAAAAAAGTCAATATATTGTTAAAAGGTGCAGATAGCCTCTGTTAAGCCTTACAAGAAAGGTTTAGTCACGTTTTACCAGATTAGGTTCGTTCGATACTTTTACTTAAAAACATTAAAATACGTAGTCGTGCTTAAAATAGTGAAAATTTTCCTAAAATTTGAAAATTAATTTTCAATTTGAAGATTCCAAAATGGTTATTATCATGAGGGTAGCGCGTGCCAGTTTTATCGTAGATTTTATGTGGAACCACTCTGGAACCACTTTTCTAGGTGGTGCAAACATACTTAATAAAATACAAACAAAATTAACTTTATCTCCCGGCCTAATAATTAACTATGGGAACCACATGACGAATTTCAAAGCCTACTGTCCTTCGACGCCAAAAATAGGCATAATTGCACCACATTCGGTACCCAAATTGTATTAAACAGGACTGATGTTTACCATGGAATGAATAGAATATGAACCAGCACGTTACCAGTACCACTAATTTAAACGTACCGTCAGAAGGGGCCCGTAAAATGGGGAGGCCTATGTCCAAAGATGGATCGAGGAAGGCTAGATAGATAGTAGATGGATTGATTCACCAAGAGGTTCGGTTCGGCTCGGTTAACACCGATTTCGACCTTTCGAAAGAAGGACAGGGGTATTAATTAAAGGTAAAACATGTTTTTTTTTTAATTAGAATTATTTTAAACAGTTGATCAAATGTGTTATTTTCGACTCATTTTTATCAATTACGCAGATAAAAATCCAAAAAATTAAATATTTTCAATGGACATAAAGATATATCTAATAAAATTATACAAAAAAAGAAGGAAGGTTCCAGAGTAATCAAATTGGAAGAAAATGCTATGGTGAATATATACACGGGATTGCCCTTTCTAATTTCTTTAAGTTTTGCATCGATGGTAGGTACCCAAAAATGGGTACCCATTAGAATTGTACGTTCGATCACCAACGATTCTTTGATTCTTTTAAAATAGTCGCGAGTACGCAAAGTACGATCATTAACATGAAAATAGTACCTATTTAGGATTTTCAATGGTACTATACGGAACCACCACACGTCGCGAGAAAATTTACTGTGGGATCCGTAAGAGTTTCATTTGAATGAAAAAGGCACTTGAAAAAAATTCTTTAAAAATTTTCTGCAGTTATACATAGTTAATAAGCGGGTTTTTGTGGAAACCAAAGAATCAGCTCCACGGTAATAAAAATTGTCTTAGATCAAAGCAAATTGCTTTGAAGTAAAATAATTTGTGCTTTCCTATTCACCAAGAGAATATTTTCTTGATATAGCACAAAAAATATCTTGCCTTTTTATTTTAATGTAAAACACAATAAATATTTTAATTCAAAACAAATTATTTTAAGGTAAAGCAATTAAGTCAAGAAAAGTACGTGTTTTTATTGTAGACAAAAATTTTTACCGTGTACAGTCGAACCTCTCTAACTCGAACCTCTATAACTCGAACCTTTTATGTGGTCCCTGCACTTTTTACATGTATTTTAACCTATGTAACTCGAGTTTCTATATCTCGAACTCTCCATAACTCTAACTGTTTTGGCTGCCCCTTCAGGTTCGAGTTATAGAGGTTCGACTGTATTTTTCTTGAACTGAAACCACATTCACCAACTTTTTGATAGGATTTGTTTTTACTTGTTGTTAACATTTTAGAAACAATTTAGTGGCATAGATACCGGAGTGGTAGGGGTGGCCAAGACACCCGGTACCAAGTCAAAATAGGGAATTATGTATTATTGAAGGGTTGAAAAGTTTCGGAGAGTTATATTTTATTATGTATTTTTTTTCAGGACGAATGCCAATCGGAAGCGACATGGAGGCCGGGGGTCCCACGACCAGGGGTCCCGTTATCCCCCACTGCATCCGAGGTAAGTAAACCCTATTCTAAGCAAAACATTAGAAAAATAATAATTAGGAAAATTAATGTTGTTTTAAACTATAACTTGTACAGCGTATCTATATTATCCTTTTTGGGGTCCTGGGCAGACTATGACTGCAAAACATGTACCAAATAAACATTTTAAACTAAAAAACTCAAAATGCCCACCATTGTTTTACTTATCTCTTTTCTACCATGCAACGGTATTTTCTGTATACGTAATAATTGATATGAGTATAAAATTTAAAAATGCCATAATTGATATGACGTGTCAGAGGCGCACCCAGAAAGTCTGTTTGGGGGGGAGTAAGGCAACATAGGTGTGTTTGTTTAAAAAAAAAATAATTTACTATTTTTTATACAGTATGTCTAGCTAAGTTGGAACCATATGAAAATCTTTTATATTATTAATTTTAGGATAAAAAGTTATTCTTTATAAAAAGTTCTCCATATTCTAAAAATTGTTCAATGTAAACAAAATTTTGAAAAGTCTGTAAAAAATGTACTTACTATCACAAAATGCGCAAGCTATTTTTACAATAAACAACGCACAACACTCAGCCGACCGGCACCAATCATATTGCAAAGAGTTGAACCAGTCATGGAGATAAAACATCTGATATAAAAAAGTTTAGTATCCCGTTTTACCTCCTTACCCCATTTTGCCCCCTTTCCCCTATGTACAATAATAATGCAAATTTAACTTTAGTTACTCGTAACCTAGTGAAAAAATTATTGCGACCGTCAAACCGCGTTAGAATTTAAAAACCCATAAAAATAGTGGCTTTTATTACCTTTTTAATTTATCATATAGAAAAATTATTAAAAATAACTATAAAATCATTTTTTATTATAAATGAATGTAATTATGAATGTAATTGCATATTTAAACGTGGTTTTTAGTTCTAACCAACTTTTCCTTATAGCTATTTTCGATATTGTCAAAATTCATATTTTTTGACAAACCTCGTATACCTGTTGCCAACTCGAAATATCAACAGAAATGGAGAAAATCCTCTCCAAACCCCCAATAACCTGTTTTTTTTTAGTTTTATGCAATTTTCTCGAAAACTAACAGTTTTTGTGAAAAATAAAATTTTCTTGCCAACAATGTATTGATTAATAGGGCAAGTAGCTCTTCAGTGGCATCCGTAAATTGAGATTATTTAGAAAATACATGTTTATTACAGGTTTTATAAAATGTTTTCCAGAACTACACTTCATGGAAAAAAATGTGTAATATACTTTATTGTAGACAATAAAATTTTCTTTTAAACGCTGCAATATATCACATATGTAAATAAATTTTTAAAAATAACCAAAATAATCAATTTTTGTTATAAATTTTATCTATTTTTAACAAAAAATAAGCTTCTTAGGAAAAAAATTGACTTTTGACCTTATTTTATCCTACTGCCGTTCGTTTTTAAGAAAATTTGAGAAAAATTTTTTTTTGGAAATTTTTGAAAGTGACCCCATGTATGTATGGACGCCTCTGGAAGGTTAGCCATATCTTCTATCACATTTCGTGATACACCGTTTAAAAGGAAATTTCATTATCCACCCTGAAGTAGATAACTTATGTTGTCGTAAGAAGCTTAAGTTCTTAAAAAAATAGGATAAAACCTATAAAAAATTTGATTAGTTTGGTGATTTTAAATAATTACTTTAAATTAAGGACACCACTGGAGCGGTAACTATGAAAAAACTTCCATTTTATTTACGGCGTTCGAAAGAAAATTATATTGTCTATGACGAGGTATAAACATATTTTTTGATAAACAGCTTAGTTTTTATGAAAATTGAATAAAACGTGTAAAAAACATGTTTTTTTAATTATTTTTTTTGATCACCCCTATATACGGACGCCGCTGGAGAGTTTGTTATAAGTAAAACCCCACCGAATTTTACACTGTCTACAATAAAGTGTAGTATATATTTTTTCATGTTAAGATTAGTTTCTGAGAAAATTAGATAAAACCGAGGGGTCATCGGCACCCTAAAATTTTGTACAGCGTCCAACAGGACTTGGGTCCTGACGTGTACTGTTGGGTCCTGTTGAGTACTGTTGGGTACTGTCGTGTACTGTCGAGTACTGTTGGGTACTGTCGTGTATTGTCGAGTACTGTTGGGTCCTGTCGGTGTACTGTCGTGTACTGTCGAGTACTGTTGGGTCCTGTTGAGTACTGTCGTCGTGCCTTGGGGGGGTCCGACAAGGACAAAGCGCGCCCTCAAAAAACATGCGAGCAAAAAAAAAAGCTCATCATCTTTGGGGAACCGCGCCGCGCTCACAAATGTTGCGACCAAACAAAAAAAAAGTCATCCTGTTTGGGGAAGGCCGACAGGGCCTTAGGGCGCACTCAAAAAACTTGCGACCAAAAAAACAAAAAAAAAAAAACAAAAAAGCTCATCATCTTTGGGGAACCGCACCGCGCTCACAAATCTTGCGACCAAAAAAAAAAAAAAAAAAAAAAAGGTCATCCTGTCTTTTCGCATCTACGCCACTGTTCCGGGTTAGACGGTTGTGTCGAGTACTGTCGTGTACTGTTGGCTTCTATCGTACTGTTACGTCCTGTCGTGTACTGTCGGGTACTGTCGAGTACTGTTGGGTCCTGTCGTGTACTGTCGAGTACTGTTGGGTACTGTCGTGTACTGTTGGGTACTGTTGGGTCCTGTCGTGTACTGTCGAGTACTGTTGGGTACTGTCGTGTACTGTCGAGTACTGTTGGGTCCTGTCGTGGTACTGTCGAGTACTGTTGGGTACTGTCGTGTACTGTCGAGTACTGTTGGATCCTGTCGTGGTACTGTCGGGTCCTGTTGTGAAATTTGTACAGTACTGTTGAAAGCTGATATCCCCTCGGATAAAACCTATAACAAAAATGGTTTATTTACTGTTTTTTTTTTTTAATTGATTTAATTTACGGATGCCCCTAAAGTTATAATTATGAAACCAATGCGATCATGTTATACATTATTTGAAAGGAAATTTTACTGACTATAATAAAATATAATATGTGTTTTCCTGTAGGCATTAGTTTTAAAAAAACTCAAATAAATGGAGAAAACATGGGTATTTTTTCAACTTTTTTAAATTAATTCAATAAACGGACGTCGCTGGAGAGTTTGTTATCAGTCAAACTCCATTGACATTATACCTTGTTAAGAAGAGAAGCTTAGCTTTTAAGAAAATTTTAAAAAACCTCAAACTTTCAGATTTTGGGGAGTCTGAATGAAAGTGGAAATGAAATTATTTTTTAGCCGCCATCTTGAATATCTCAGCCCCTATTAACATTTCGAGGTGGCAAGAGGGATATTCGGATTCAGCGAGATCGAAATAGAGGGAACTGACCATTTGCCAAAAAGTAATATAAAACGCTTCTTGTGTGTGGATTTTCCAAAACAATGTTGCCTTAACTATCATGCAGAACTTTTTCTAAAGAATAACTTTTCTTCCTGAAATGAATAATATAAAAGTTTTTTACATGGTTCCAACTTAGCTAGACACTGTGTTTTAAATCTTGTATATTAGAGTTTGTAAGGGCTGACCTTATGCTCCCTCCCCCCCCCCCCCCCCGGCTTCGGTGCCTCCGTATGACGTGTGAACACAAGGAAACTACAGAAAAACAGTACAGAACGAAAAAACACGGATCACTTTTATTACTACTTTTATTTATAATCAAGTAGCCCCGGCAGAAGCGGTTTTCTCAAAGTTTAATTTTAATTACCTCTAATTAAGGTTACTAATTAGTTGGCGCGCCGGTTTTAAGACGCTGCTCCTACAGATCATTACTATCATTAGGGTTTTAGCAAGATTTTTACTTTGTTTACAACAAATTTATATTGATCCTTAAAATTAATTGAGAGAAAAGTAGTATTCAGAAACGTCCAAGCCCAACGAAGAGAATTCTTTAAGAGATTCTTCTTTTCTTTTAACTTTTTTTCAATGTACGTTTTTTCAAAAAATCTATAAAAAAAAAACAAATTTTGAATAACTTTTTTTTTCAAATATTTTTTTATAATGAAAAACAATTTTTTAAAAACTTTTTTTTCGAAGAAAAAGTTTTCCAGATGTTTGGAAATATTCTTTTAAAACCCATAATATGTATGTTTGTAAAACATAATATCTTCTTTAGTTCAAAAGCTTTACAGGCCCCACACGATAAATTTACGAATGTTGTAATGTGTAATGTAATGTAAGCTAGTTTAGGGAAATCATTTTTCATTTGGAAAAATATAAGAAAGTAAAAAAACGTTTTTGAAAAAAAAATTATCGTTACGTCAGCTTTTTTCCGAAAACTTATGCAAAAAATTCCTTTTTTGAAAAAGTGACTTTCGAAAAAGCGAAAAAGATATTTTCGCGAAAAATTAACTTTATTTTAAAACAATGAAAGTTCAAAAAAAAATTTTGTAAAATAAATTTCTGTTCAAACTTTTTTTCCAGAAAGTTGTTTTTTAAAAACTGATTTTTTTGGGAACAAAGATCCGAGAGGTGTCTACACAGGTTAGATGTCTGTCTGTGTGTGTGTGTGTGTGTGTGTATTATTTATGTCCGTAACACGATAGCTCCTAAACCACAAAACCGATTTTTATAAAATATTCAGATAAAATAGTGTTTAACACTCCAACAAGCTGGTCATATTTTGGTCAAAATCCATTAATGCTAATGACATTTTTTTGACAATTAAAGAATTTAAAAAATGCTAACTTTTTAATGGAGCGCCATATCAATATGCGGTTTTCAAAATATAGTAGACTACATTTTGCTCAATAATTTGTGCTATAACCAAAAACATCGTAAGAGCTTTCGTTTCTGAGATATTTACAAAAAACTGTTTTCAAGGCTTATATCTCATGTAGTTCACTTGAATTGTGCTAATAGGCTAGCTAGGAGGGTATCAGATCATTCATGGATCCATTTATTTGTTACAAAAGCTAGAGATTTTTTTATAATAAATGTTAATGGAAAAGTATTTTTTGTGTTACCCTGTATAGACGGATGTAAAGTGTTTTTAAATGGGTTTATAAATATGACAGAAAAAAACTAATTGCAGTAATTTAACATTAAATTCACCGCACGCAGAGGCGTGTCCGAACCAATATGAGAGAAAAAAGGTTATTTACAATCATTCGCGTATGTATACAAAGTTATATGGATATTTTAGACTATTTAAAAATACTTTTAAACTTAATATATAAATGAAAAACGGTAGACCGACGACGTTCCCTTAATCTTACAGTTTGTATATACAAAGTAATATGGATAAAACAACAAGGCTCACGGGCAATTCCTCAAAACGGGGATATTAGTAGCTCGTATACTAGTTTCAGTCTTGTTGGACCTCCTCGGTACGAGCGTAACAAGTGTTAAGGGACGATTAATATGATGATGTCTGAAAAGGAAATCATAACAAAAACATTTCATGTAAAAAAAAGCCAAGTACGCGAAAATGGCATTCCGTAAAAAGAATTGAGATAAAAGTAAAGCCAAGTTTTCCAATACAAATTTCAAAATGAAAGGTTCTTACTAGTTTGGAAATATTTTTTTAAACTTTGCTATTACAGCCAAACTTCTTTATGTTCAATTTAGCACTGTGCCTAAGAGTCATTTACAGCCGTAATAGTAATGGGGTGGGTTTTTTCCTATAGTTTTATCATAGTTCCTATCAGTCTGCCAAAGCTCAACTCTCTAGCATTTGTAGAAGTGGGCAATGCTACTTTTACATAAATTTAAATGTATAGGGGCGGGGCGTAAATTAAAATTTTGGGGTTTTTTGATTTTTTCCTATAGTTTTATCATAGTTCCTATCAGTCTGCCAAAGCTCAACTCTCTAGCATTTCTGGAAGTGGGCGATGCTAATTTTACATAACTTTAAATGTATAGGGGAGGGGAGTAAATTAAAATTTTGGTGTTTTTGGATTTTTTCCAGGGGTTTGGTCATAATTTTTATCAGTCTGCCAAATTTCAGCTTTGTAGCATGTCTGGAAGTACAGTAGAATATTGATGATCTATACATGAGTGAGTCAGTGAGTGAGTGGCAATTTCGAGGTTTTTTGAAATATGGACATTTACTGAAAACAGACCAACTTCCGAATTGCAATATCAGGGTAGCCCCAGGTTTGAGGCGAAATTTGACGTCACTACTGAGACAGATATAATCAGTCTCAGTAAATTTTTCAATCCCGCAGAAAAATTGAAAGGATTATTGTGAGGACATTCTTAACGAAAAAACAACAAAGATTACCGGCAAAAAAACCAAAAAAAATCATCCCTTTTCGTTTGCACATATCTACATGGAATTTGAGATCACCCTGTATATTAAAAAAATTGAAAAGAAGTGCATTGTAAGGTTCGTCTTTTTTAACTCACCTTTTTTGCAATGGGTATCAACCAAGGTAGCACCAATCACTGTTATACCATTTTAATTGTCATTTGTCACTTCCGTTCTTAATTAGCTTGACAGGCAGGCGTCCGGTACCATAAAAATAAAACAATAAACTTACTCATCTGCTCAATTATTCAGAAACTTAAGGTTTACTCACCGGGGGCCTCATGCCGCCCTTCCATGCAACTTCACTATCGTACATTCCATTAACAATAAAATCAGATATAACTTTTGGTAATACTTTTAATCTTCTTTCTTCAGCATGCTACCCTAAAATAGTATGAGGGCTTCCCCTGGACGGTTAATTGCCGCTAAACAATTAGCATCCCAACATCCAAGTGATAAGGTTATCTTTTACTGAAACCTTCCACCTTGATGTGTCATTCAGAAAGCATGTAAGAACCCATAAAACTTACAGATCCTCTAATCTGAAGGAACGCCGGCAGGCACTAACAGCCTCTTAGGTTTTTCTCAGTGGCCCGCCATAATGCGCACTGCCTCAACAGTGATCCGCCATTATGCGCTACACTACTCAACAGTGGTCCGCCATAATGCGCACTGCCTCAACAGTGATCCGCCATTATGCGCTACACTGCTCTTTCACAAACTATCTCACTTTTCACTACTGAACTACATTCTCTCTTTTTATATTAAACTCTATGCTTGCTTCGCAACACCCAAAACACTTGAGCTTTTACCCGTCTTTACTGGGCAATATCTAACTTCTCAATAATCCTCATATCTTAATGTTTTATTCTATATAATGCTTTTTGCCTGCCTGCCTTTTTAGTCAGCATAAAATAAATAGGTGAGTGTCAATAATTATATTAAGAGGGGGTTTCAACTAATGAATAATAATTAAAGAATATTTCAGGTATATTTATGTTAAATACAGAAAAAGGTAACTAAAAACTAATTGAATTAAAATATACGTTACAGCATGGAATCAATACAATAGCAATAATATCTACTGTATGACCCAAATTTTAATAATAAATTTGATTATTTTGATGTGTGAATGTTCTAATTTGATTTTGATACACAATAAATTGTTAGTTAATTTAAGCATATTGAATTTATTTAGACAGTTTGAACCACTCGCACCATTTATCACTTAAACCAATTTAAAATGTTTGAGATGGCCAGAATATGAAAAAGCTTTTTGAAACTTTTGTGATATTTTCTTTAAACAACGCAGTTAAATATTAAATTTAGTAAAGTATTGTATCCTCGACTGTGACAGAAGAAGAGCAATAATAACTATAGACAACAAAACATTGAAAATAATTATTTGATCAAATTTTTTTTGGCTAAAGCTTTTGTTGATGTTTTCCGTTTTTAAATAGAGTTCTCTAGTGAGTGACATTGATATATGTTTTAAAGTTTATGTAAACATAAGGTTAGGTTCAAATAAATATAATGTTTTTTTTTAAGTTAATATTTATTCCTAATTAAGCATTAAAGAAAATGACAAATAACAAATCATCGGTATGGTGGGGTTATAGAGATGCGAAAAAATCACATCCTTAGTTAAGATTTGAAAAAACTTCATTTAGCGAATTTTAGGGTAGGGAATCCCATAAGACCAAAATGGCCAAACTTTGAAAATTAATATTTTAAAAACTATACAGTTTATTAACAAAAGCACCGAGTTGTGGTACGGTGGGGTCATAGAGATGCGAAAAAATCACACCCTAAGTTAAGATTCGAAAAAACGTCATTTAGCGAATTTTAGGGTAGGGAATCCCATAAGACCAAAATGGCCAAACTTTGAAAATTCATATTTTAAAAACTATACAGTTTATTAACAAAAGCACCGAGTTGCGGTATGGTATGGTGGGGTCATAGAGATGCGAAAAATCACACCCTGAGTTAAGAATGGAAAAAACGTTATTTAGCGAATTTTAGGGTAGGGAATCACATAAGACCAAAATGGCCAAACTTTGAAAATTCATATTTTAAAAACTATACAGTTTATTAACAAAAGCACCGAGTTGCGGTATGGTGGGGTCATAGAGATGCGAAAAATCACATTCTGAGTTAAGATTCGAAAAAACGTCATTTAGCGAATTTTAGGGTACGGAGTCCCATAAGACCAAAATGGCCAAACTTTGAAAATTCATATTTTAAAAACTATACAGTTTATTAACAAAAGCACCGAGTTGCGGTATGGTATGGTGGGGTCATAGAGATGCGAAAAAATCACACTCTGAGTTAAGATTGGAAAAACGTCATTTAGCAAATTTTAGGGTAGGGAATCCCATAAGACCAAAATGGCCAAACTTTGAAAATTCATATTTTAAAAGCTATACAGTTTATTAACAAAAGCACCGAGTTGCTGTATGGTGGGGTCAAAGAGATGCGAAAAAATCTCACCCTGAGTTAAGATTAGAAAAAACGTAATTTAGGAATTTTAGGGTAGGGAATGCCATAAGACCAAAATGGCCAAACTTTGAAAATTCATATTTTAAAAACTATACAGTTTATTAATAAAAGCACCGAGTTGCGGTATGGTGGGTTCATAGAGATGCGAAAAAATCACATTCTGAGTTAAGATTCGAAAAAACGTCATTTAGCGAATTTTAGGGTACGGAATCCCATAAGACCAAAATGGCCAAACTATGAAAATTCATATTTTAAAAACTATACAGTTTATTAACAAAAGCACCGAGTTGCGGTATGGTGGGATCATAGAGATGCAAAAAAATCACAACCTGGGTTAAGATTCGAAAAAACCTTATTTAGCGAATTTTAGGATAGGGAATCCCCTAAGACCAAAATGGCCAAAATTTGAAAATTCATATTTTAAAAACTATACAGTTTATTAACAAAAGCACCGAGTTGCGGTATGGTGGGGTCATAGAGATGCGAAAAAATCACACCCTGAGTTAAGATTCGAAAAAACGTCATTTAGCGAATTTTAGGGTACGGAGTCCCATAAGATCAAAATGGCCAAACTTTGAAAATTCATATTTTAAAAACTATACAGTTTATTAACAAAAGCACCGAGTTGCGGTATGGTATGGTGGGGTCATAGAGATGCGAAAAAATCACACTCTGAGTTAAGATTGGAAAAACGTCATTTAGCAAATTTTAGGGTAGGGAATCCCATAAGACCAAAATGGCCAAACTTTGAAAATTCATATTTTAAAAGCTATACAGTTTATTAACAAAAGCACCGAGTTGCTGTATGGTGGGGTCAAAGAGATGCGAAAAAATCTCACCCTGAGTTAAGATTAGAAAAAACGTAATTTAGGAATTTTAGGGTAGGGAATGCCATAAGACCAAAATGGCCAAACTTTGAAAATTCATATTTTAAAAACTATACAGTTTATTAATAAAAGCACCGAGTTGCGGTATGGTGGGTTCATAGAGATGCGAAAAAATCACATTCTGAGTTAAGATTCGAAAAAACGTCATTTAGCGAATTTTAGGGTACGGAATCCCATAAGACCAAAATGGCCAAACTATGAAAATTCATATTTTAAAAACTATACAGTTTATTAACAAAAGCACCGAGTTGCGGTATGGTGGGATCATAGAGATGCAAAAAAATCACAACCTGGGTTAAGATTCGAAAAAACCTTATTTAGCGAATTTTAGGATAGGGAATCCCATAAGACCAAAATGGCCAAAATTTGAAAATTCATATTTTAAAAACTATACAGTTTATTAACAAAAGCACCGAGTTGCGGTATGGTGGGGTCATAGAGATGCGAAAAAATCACACCCTGAGTTAAGATTCGAAAAAACGTCATTTAGCGAATTTTAGGGTAGGGAATCCGATAAGACCAAAATGGCCAAACTTTGAAAATTCATATTTTAAAAACCATACAGTTTATGAACAAAAGCACCGAGTTGCGATATGATGGGGTCATAGAGATGCGAAAAAATCAAACCCTGAGTTAAGATTCGAAAAAACGTCATTTAGCGAATTTTAGGGTAGGGAAGCCCATAAGACCAAAATGGCCAAACTTTGAAAACTCATATTTAAAAACTATATAGTTTATTAAGAAAATCACCGAGTTGCGGTATGGTGGGGTCATAGAGATGCGAAAAAATCACACCCTGAGTTAAGATTCGAGAAAACGTCATTTAGCAAATTTTAGGGTAGGGAATCCCATAAGACCAAAATGGCCAAATTTTGAAAATTCATATTTTAAAAACTATACAGTTTATTAACAAAAGCACCGAGTTGCGGTATGGTGGGGTCATAGAGATGCGAAAAAATCATACCCTGAGTTAAGATTCGAAAAAACGTCATTTAGCGAATTTTAGGGTAGGGAATCACATAAGACCAAAATGGCAAACTTGGAAAATTAATATTTTAAAAACTATACAGTTTATTAACAAAATCACCGAGTTGCGGTATGGTGGGGTCATAGTGATGCGAAAAAATCACACTCTGAGTTAGGATTCGAGAAAACGTCATTTAGCGAATTTTAGGGTAGGGAATCCTATAAGACCAAAATGGCCAAATTTTAAAAATTCATATTTTAAAAACTATACAGTTTATTAACAAAAGCACCGAGTTGCGGTATGGTGGGGTCATAGAGATTTGAAAAAATCACACCCTGAGTTAAGATTCGAAAAAACGTCATTTGGCGAATTTTAGGGTAGGGAATCCCATAAGACCAAAATGGCCAAATTTTGAAAATTCATATTTTAAAAACCATACAGTTTATGAACAAAAGCACCGAGTTGCGATATGGTGGGGTCATAGAGATGCGAAAAAATCACACTCTGAGTTAAGATTCGAAAAAACGTCATTTAGCGAATTTTAGGGTAGGGAATCCCATAAGACCAAAATGACCAAATTATGAAAATTCATATTTTAAAAACTATATTAACAAAATCACCGAGTTGCGGTATGGTGGGGTCATAGAGATGCGAAAAAATCAAACCCTGAGTTAAGATTCGAAAAAACATAATTTAGCGAATTTTAGGGTAGGGAATCCCATAAGACCAAAATGGCCAAACTTTGAAAACTCATATTTAAAAACTATATTAGTTTATTAACAAAATCACCGAGTTGCGGTATGGTGCAGTCATAGTGATGCGAAGAAATCACACCCTGAGTTCAGATTCGAGAAAACGTCAGACGGAGTAATTGCAGAAAGGCTCAAATTCGGTGGTAAAGCTGTTAAAAGCCCAAAAATGATTAAAAAGTAGTAAAATTAAAATGGAAATTTGCCGATCATAATCTTAGACAAAAAGACGATAGATCGAACAAATGTATTGTAAACTGAAGACCTTGAGAAAATAAAAGGACAGATGAGATGGGCAGAAGATTTAAAAAAACATGCGGGAGCTAGACGGATGAACACGGCGATAGACAGAGAAGTGTGGAAGATATTGGAGGAGGCCTATGTTAAAAAATGGATCGAGAAAGGCTAAATGATAGATAGATTTATTCCTAACCTCACCCCCTTCTCCCGATGCAAATCCTTGGGTTCACCACGGCTTTTGGCATTTTTGTAAGAGTAAGCACAATTTAGTTGCGCAATCTCTCTAAACAAATGTGTTCTAAATTTTCTTTTTAAGAAAAATGCAAAACAAAACATGAATCGATTTAAAAGAGCTTTTCTTAAATACCTTTGTTTAAAAGGCTCGTAATTTTTATAACACAAGAACTATTGAGCTGACATTAAAATAACTCTCATAAAAGCACTTTAACTGATATCTCTTAAAAGGGAACATAATACTAAAAATAAATTGCAAAAAAGAAGAAAAAATTTACAAATTGAAGAGTTTAGCGGTAGTAGTGTTCAATGTGTTCAATATAGCACCGCACGCACGGAAGATAGCGCCTTGTCGAGAAGAACCTATTTGCCAGATGTTATGCACTTAGTGTATACCGAGTCAGTCTAAAAGAAACAAACACCAAAAACTTACAAATAACATATTCTAGATGATAGGAAGTAACTTACTACTACTACTACTACTATGTCGGTTTAGAACATTTTTCTACGTTGTCCGACGCCTATTCTACACCTCCTTCGGTCCTGACAATCATCTGTCAGGTTTTTTTGACTTATTGATCTTTGGATCGTCTGTTACCATTCCAGTTTGATGATTATTATAATTATGATTTATATGAACTGCTCTAGATATTCTCATTGATTTTCTTATTGCATTCATTTCGACACTTTCCATTTTTGTTTTGTATTTTTCTGTTACGCGACAAGTATCTATTCCAAACAACAGCGTGCTCTTCACCATTCTTTCATATATGTTAAATTTTACATTCTTTATTATCTTTCTGTTCCATAAAATACTGTAAAGACATTCAATAAACTTTTTTGCTTTTATTATTCTTATTTTCAGTTCATTACAGTCTGTTCCTCTCTTATCAAATGATTGCATTGCATGGAAATATTGTTTGTCCATTGTCAAGTTGATTCGTTTCAAATACATAAGTACTGTATCTTTTCCACGTTCACTGTTAACCCCACCTTTTCGTATTCTTCCGTTAACTTTTTCATCATATACTCCAGGTCCTCTTTATCATTAGCTACAATTACTTGATCGTCGGCAAACTGAGGTGTGTATATGGTAAATCGGTCGTTAAGTTTATTCCCATCCCGTGTACTTTACGTTTCCAGTTTTTTAGAGATACTGCGATATATATTTTAAAAAGAGTTAGAGATTCAACATTACTGTCTTAAGCCTTTCGTTAACAACAATTCTTTTGAAAGTCGATTTTTAATTTTAGATTTTGACCCTTTGTAGCTTTTATCGCTTTTACGTATGTATGATTGAAGTTAGTATGTTCTAACGCTATCCATAATTTTTCTACTGGAACGGTATCATATACTTTTTGTAGGTCCACAAGACAAAAGACATTATTACTACAAGATCTGCCGGCACGAAATTCACTTTGCTTTTCTTCTTCTTGCTAATGAAAATTATTATCTATTAGATCTCTAAGAATTCTACGGTACAATCTACTAAGAGTACTGGTTACTGAAATTCCCGAGAAACTCCTCTGTAACTGTTGCAATCCAGGAATTGCCTACCTCCTACGTGTGTATTTATTTCCGCTAGTATCAAATTTCTTAGCTATCTTCTGATTTCCTTGTAGATTTCTAGGTCTCTTTGGTCTCTTGACGATTTCCTGTATTTCCTCTGTCCACCACACCTTATTTCTATTTCTATTATCTTGGTACCCAAGAGCTTCTTGGCTTGCTTCCTTTAAGCTTTTTACTATGTTTGTATACATCTCTTGTAGATCAAAAAATCAAAATTAAAGTAGTATCAGTAGGTTAGAAATTTTTAGTCGTCGTCGTTTTTAATATCTACAGAAAGCAATTTTTTCTACAGCTTTGAGAAACTGGTAATGGTGAACAACCTACGATATGCCGATGATACGAAATCTTAAAATATTGTGAGCATGTCAGAAACATTCTGAAGATGAAACTTAAGAAAACAAAATATGATTATAACGAAGAATCAAAAAAGAGAGAGCCTCTCATAATACAAATTATAGGCAAATAAATAAACGAAAATGTAGATCAATCTCAGGAAGTAAATAGCGAGTTAGTTATTTTGTAAAAATCATGCTCTGCAGCAGGGACCTTGTGGCATGGGCAATCAAAAAGAGCGAAATGAACAAGACTTAAAGCTTTTAAAAGATAATAGATACTATTGTATGACAGGTGTATTAGTAGTAGTAGTAGTGTGGGGTAGGCTCTAGGCCTGCCGACTAGGCACATGAAGCGCCCTTTTCGCCAACCCCCGGGCATCCCCCCTACTGCGTCCTTCCGTCGCTAAGGAACCTGCCCGTCTTCTGTACAAAGGCCAGAATATCGGGCCACCTCAGATTCAGAAGGTCCTCCGTCTCAAAAGCCTCCTCTTCGAATACCTCTCTTCTTGCCTCCTTATATGCGTCACATGGTGAGAGAAAATGCGCCGAGGTCTCGTCCTCGGCCCAACATCGCTCGCACGTCGCGTCCTCCTTCACTCTCATCTTTGCCAGGTGTCCTTGTAGGACGCAGTGTCCGGTCAGGACTCCCACTATGGCTCCCACCTCTCTTCGTGTTCTACGGAGCAGCCAGTCCCTACGGGATTTGCTGTAGCCTGTCACATACTCCTTCGCCTGTCTGGCGTTTCCTGTGTTGGTCCACTCCCTTTGTATCTCTTTCTGGGTCCACTCTGTTAGGGCCGACTTCATTTGCCCTCTTGTGAGCCCCAGGAACGGTTCTGGCCCGACGCATTTCTGCTGGGATCTTCCCCTGGCGAGTCTGTCCGCTTTCTCGTTTCCGCGACTCCCACGTGACCTGGGACCCATACGAGCTCTACCTCTCTTACGCCGGCCAATTCCTGAAGTGCATCCGCACACTCCTGCACCAAACCTGCGGACATGGTTGGTTTACACAGTGCTGCATAAAATTTAAAAGGAAGAAGAAAACATTCTGACTGCATAATAAAATTGGAATACTTTGGTCAGGTAATGTGATGCTTATTCAAGCCACCCTACAGAACATTGTTAATTAAAGGAAAAATTAAAGGCAAGAGAACATGAGGTTGGTTGGCAGAAATGTTTGAAGCAGCAAAAAAACCCAAGATAATTATTTTCAATCTTCTGTAGGAAGAAATAGAACTATCAAGTGCTACACATTTTATCTTTAAACAAGTCCGCCTGGAAACAGCGTCCGAAAGTGAAGTTGCATTTCTTTGAACCAACCTTGTATATCAAGTGTAAGGTGACTCGAAAGATCTTGAAATATGTAATCAGTAGGAAAAGTAACTAACTGTTAATGAATCGTATTTCTTGCGGTCAGCAAATGGGGCCCAATACCTTAGACTCTAAATAAAAGAAGTATACATATAGTCATTGACATATCTATCTTCTTCTTCTAAGAATATGATCTTGTATTAGCAAGAGTCCCTGTATTTATGACATATTTTCCATACATAGGATCTCTACTATTAGCGTTATAAGCCCGGTCTAGACATAACATTTTACCATAACATTTTACCTTACGTCTTGCCTGTCAGTCAAAAGGGTCAAGTATGACGGTTGAAAGGCTACCGTACACACTTGATAGTTTTAACGTACGTTTTTAGATCAGTTTTTGATACACCATGGACGAAGCACTGCTTTTGTCAATAATGTTTTTTGTTGTAAATGTCTATGACTTAACCGTTTCAGTAGCTAAACATAGTTTTTTAACCAGTTTTTCAAAATGTTGTGCTGATTTAGTTTGGTAATGTCCCCTGAAGAAGTAAGTTTCTGCCTACGATGAATGTCGGGACTTTTTGTTTAAAACAACTTAAAAATTAGTGGAGGAAGACAATAAACTGTTTGATTTCCTAAAAAATTATCTTATCTAATGTCGGACGTTTCGTATACCAACTTCTAAGTTGAACTCGAAAGGAATTAAAATTGTATGCACTACCACAAGAAATGCCGCTAATACTGACGTTTTACCCAAAGAAATTCAAAGAAATTCAAGGAACCTTTAGTTGAATGTTTTTGGTTTTACCGGAAACAAAGCCTCTACCGATCAGTTCAACAGGTCCGACTTCAGTCCTGTTCAGTTCAAGCAAAACGTACGTTTTATTGTCTACACGAAAGGTTTTGCCTGATCCGTTTTACCTGATCAAGTAAAACGTCAGGCAAAATGTCATGTGTAGACCCCGCTTTACCTTCGGGAAGACAATTCCACTTATTGGACATCTGTCAAATTCAAATTCACTATTATTTCTTAACTGGTTTTCTCAAAATTAATTTTATTTTATTTGTATTATTTGGATTATAGTGCACTTTTATAAAAACTATTGTTTGTGTGTCTCAAAAAAAATATATTCCTCATCATGTTTTTTTTAGAGTTTTTTGTCTTTTATAGAGAAACTGATTTTACAAAAAAATAGATAAAAAAGATGTGTATTGACAAGTTGTATCCATACTGGGTTTCATTTATACTACAAATAGAAAGAAATTAAGTTATGCTCAAAAACTACTAAATTGGCCTGAGGGTACCCCTAGACACCAAAACTTTTTATAAAACTGACAGTTGATCCTTCAAAATTCACATACCAAAGTCGAATTTAAAACTTTCGTCGTTTATTTTCAATTAATAAAAGAAGGCACTATTTATTCCGGTTCATATAGTAAACCAAGGCCAACACAAAAATAGAGGCCACGACCCTGAAAAAATCAGCTGTTCTCCCGGGGCTGAATTTTACATTGGGTCTTATGGGAGGTGAGACGTTTTTTTATGATATTTTCAAAATGGCACTACAGATTTCCGCAAAATTTCACTGAAATATTCTCAGACATCATCCCGATATTCCACCAAAGGTTTGTAAAGAAGCAACATGATTAAAAGGTTAAAATCTTCAAGATATAGCATTCCTTATTTTAAATTCAAATTACCCGCCATGTACCACATGCCAACTGTTATATTTGACATGTATTTGACTTTGTCATATGTGATTGTCACATTCGCTTCTGCTTTAAACTTAATTTTTGGGTGAGCTAATGAAGCGGCTATGAAAAATTAGGGATTACTATACATTAAAAAAAAATTGTTCTGCCAGAATAAAGTAAAAACAATCTCAAAAACGGCTTTATTAAAAAAAATCAAATATCCATGAACCGTCATTCCAACTTCAATATTTTAAAGACAATCAGCTGTGTCGTAACGTGACCATCAAAAAAAAATCAGCCCCGGATGTGACGTCAACAAAGTGGAGGATCGTGGCCCGTCCATTTTGATAGCCCTGAGTAAACAAAGGTTGAAAGATCACAGCTGATATTACAATGTGAAGGTGTTAAAATTGTGCCCGGCACTATTATAGCCTGGCTTTATTTCAATAATTCTCTAGTGACGTATAGCTCTGCCTGTTACTTTCTATGAGTTCTAGTTTTGAGTGGCAGTTTACTCTCTATTTTAGAATAAATACAAGAAGCCACAAAAAGTCATAAAGATAACTGCACTATTTAATTATAATTAATTTTAATTAAATTTATAATCGTGACAGTTTGAGTTTTACTTTTAGCAAGAACAGCAGCTAAATAGACTGCGGGCTAAACACGTAATTTTTATAACTAAAAAGAACTGCAGCTTTGTAAAAATTTTATCCAGAATTGGAACCAAAGCATTTGCACACAAATTGCCATTAGGTTTTCATGTTAACACAATCGAAAGCCTTTTACTGGTCTTCTCTTTCTTCTTCTTTAAGTGGCATTACAACCCCCTGGTGGGTTTTCGCCTGATTAACCAGAGCTCTTAATAACAGATAAGAAAGAAGAACTGATAAAAATGCTGGAAGAACTGGATTTTCAAAAGATTCAAGGTCAAAACCGCGTGATGATATTTTATGAAAATTTCATATTGGTGTAAAATGATTTTTTTATAGTTTTTTAAACAAAGAATCCAACTGGCACTATAATTTTTATCTGTCACTTAGTTTTTAAGATATTACATAAAATTGATTTTTATGTATAACCCTCTTTTTATTCGATTTTTAAATCCAGCCTAAAAAAAATCTGATTATTGATAGTAGTAGTAGTAGTGGGGGGGGGGTTGACCCGCAGGTCTGACAAGTAGGCCATAGTAGGCCCTTTTTGCCATGCCCCAAGTCTGTCCCTTAACCCACTCTCTGCACTTCCCTTTGATGATCGGGTAACTCATTGGGCCTTCCTGTTCTCTTTACAAAGTCCAGTAAGTCTGCCCACTTGAGCATGTGCAGTTCTTCCTCGCTCAGAGTTGGCGCTCCGTGTGCCTGTTGTCTCATCCTTGCGTAGGCCTCGCATTCTGCCACGAGGTGTCTTGATGTCTCTTCTTCCTGTCCACAGGCTGGGCAGGTAGGGTCATTCTCGACTCCTATACGTGTCATGTGCTTCCTCAACCGGTTATGTCCGGTTAGAGTACCTATCAGCAGTCCGAGGTCTTTTCGTGTCCGTCCCAGCATCCATCTATTTCTGGTCGCTTTTGGACGGTCTACGAATTCTCTGGTCTGTCTGCAACCCGTTCCTGTTTCCCAGGAGTTTAATAGCGCGTCCTGGGCCCATTTGTTGAGTCCGCTTTGCACTTGCCTTTTTGTCACGCCTAAAAGTGGCTCCGGTCCTACATAGGCGGTTCCTGCCCCGAGTCGTGCGAGTTCGTCCGCCTTCTCGTTGCCTGGTACCCCCGTATGTCCCGGAACCCAAACCAGCGTCACCCGTTTGCCATCGCTTAGGGTCTCCAGCGCCTCTGCGCATTCTTCCACCAAGCCGTCAGCAATCTTGGGTGCGTTTAGCGCCTTCAGGGTGGCTTGACTGTCAGAGCATATATATATAAGCTCCTCTTCGCTGTTCCGAACCTCTTCTAGGGTTGCCGCCATTATTATGGCGTAGACTTCTGCTTGAAAAACAGTAGCCTGCTCACGAACGACGAGTCGTTAAATACCGAGATGAATTCCATCAAAGGAGCATGCGCCAAAATTAAGGTCAAAATGTCTAATTTAAATTATTGGCGCGAATACCGTGATTGGCGCGAGCTCGAAGAGCTTAATGTATAATAAAAAAATCAAGGTATAAAATAATGGTCAATTCTAATTTTTAGGTATGATTTTATGTCGGTACCGGGTGGTTTTTTATAACCGGAGCACTCAGCAACTTTATTATTGAAAATAAATTGAGATTGAGAACTTTAAAAGCCAACATAATTTTTTTCTATCCGTCACCATGTACATAGTGTCCCAAATTCGATGTTTTTGGGGGGTTTCGGGTATTTCTAGAGGGGCTAAAAAAAACTGATCCCCCTTTGCGACACTCAAATTTCAAAAGAAGCTTAAAGGTGAAAATCGCATTTTGATATAGCAAGCCGTTTTTAAACTACGGGGTGTTTTTAAAAAGTCTGCATTTTGGGAAGGGGTCTATAACTTGTTTATTTATTAATATTTTTTATTTCTGTGAAAACATTCTTAAGACACTTTTTTAAGGGGAATTAAATTTCATTTGTCACGTTTAGTTTTTGAGATATCACATAAAATTAATTTTTCTTTATGGGAGGATCCCTTTATTTCTTTATATTTTTGTATTTTTTTTTTACCACATATTTTAGTTTGCTTAATGGGTTTAAAATATTTTAATATTATAAAATTATAAAAATAAAAAAATAATAAAGAGGTGATTAAAAAATAAAAATAAAGAAAAAATAAAAAAATAAAATATTGAGTGTGATACATCATTTTAAAGGAAATTTTAAGCTGATTTTAAAAATCGAATAAAAAAAGAGTTATTCTGTAAGAAAAATAACAACTTTATGCAATATTTTAAAAACCAAAAGAGATAAATAAAAACCGTTTACATCTGTCAATTCTTCAAGAAAAGATCTATAAGAAAGCTATTTACACAAAAACAAAATTTTCATAAACAAAAAAGTTATAGACCCCCTCCCAAAATGCAGACAAAAACACTCCGTAGCTTAAAAACGGCTTGCTATATCTAAATGTGGTTTTTACCTTTAGGCTTCTCTTGAAATTTGAGCGTCGCAAAGGGGGTCAGTTTTTTTCTATCTCCCCTAGAAATACCTGACACCACAAAAAAACAACGAATTTGGGACACCCTGTACAGGGTGTGACAATGAAGTCGATTTTTTGAGAGGGAACACCTTGTATATTTTTGCATTTTAAGATTCGTCTTTTCTTTCTGATTTCAAAAATATACAATATCTACGTGCTGCGATTAATATTTTTTGAGGTATATGCAGTATTTCTTCTATATGATCTTATGCATTTCACGTTTATTTTGTTTTGCCATGGGAGTATTGACTCTCAACTCCAATGTTTCTTCAAGTATTTATTTCTTGATTGTGTTTGTATTTCAAATCATCACACAGATCCAAGTTTTTTGGGAAGGAGCATTTACATTCCAGGCATCTAAACATAAAAACACTTTCTGCATAGGAATACCTTTGTTTTTGTATGCCATCTTTACTTTGACAGTGTTTATTCAAATTAAATTGGGCACTAAATAATTTGTCACACAACTTGCACGTCACCGGCATTTTCACAGCACAAAAACGACGAATTTTCATCAAAAAGCACTGGAAATTATTAAAGTTTTGCTGTCTAAAACTATACTGAAATATCTCTGAGTTGATTGGTTGGCAGAAGTGACAGATCAACGCTTGCGGACGTCTTGGAATTCATCTCGGTATTTAACGACTCGTGCCTGCTCACCGAGCGCGTAGCTCTTCTGAACTTCTAGTTTTTCCACGTATACTCCCGCTCCTGTGGTTTGCCTGATTGATACTTTTAAGTTAAATTATTTCTTAAAGTTATTTTTCATTACTTAAATGCATGAATAATTTTCTAATCAGGTTTGGGTTTAACAAAGAATTTAGTGTACGCCTATAAAATAAAATTGTATAAAACGGTAACCAATAATTTTAATCTAGGAATTTCATTTTCGGCCGGGGGAATATCCATGGCTAGTCTTCAAAAAATTATGCATAGGAACCAGAAGGGGTGGTGTTATGTGTGTCAAAATTGAATATATGTTTATAACGTCCCCGTAGACAGAGAAAATGTTCTCTGCCATAGATCCGCGCCTGACATAAAAAACATAACCTCAACCCCATCACCTCACTCCGTTTGATCCTTGACATGTGAAACACCCTGTATAGATATGGTTTTCATTATAAACAGTTTATTAAACGTTATCAAGCTTTGTCTTTCAATTGCAAAAAACACCACAATTAATTTTGTCCCGTTTCTTGATACGCATACCCCTATGTGCTAAAGTAGCGACGAAATTTATAAGTTACGTGAATCAAAGTGGAACCCCCGATATAATTATGGCACTTCACTTTATTGCTACCTCGACGTAATAAAAATTAAAACTTTTCACTCTTAATTACAAGATTAAAGTTTATAGTGTCGCGCTACTGCAAAAAACTTTATGCAAATTAGCTCCAAGAAAATTTTTATTAAGAAATAAAAAACAGTTTTATACTTATTATAAATCAACTTTTAAGAAGTTAGATTTTTTCGTTCCTGGTCCCAAACTAACATTTATAGTAGCGGCTACATGTTCTAAAGGCTTTGCTACTTTCTTATAGTAGAAATGTGGTGATCCCAACCAAAATTTGTTACTTTTTAGTTCTAACTACTATTTAGTATCAGGAAATGTAGATGTTTCGTAAAAACGACCATCTAAACTACTTCTTAGGATTGTTTCTTGATAGTCGATTCTGATAGTCTTCTCTACCACAATAGGACGTTGCTAAAGTTTTACTTTCTTTTTAGTCGTTATTTTGTAGTCGCCCTGACTTTTATATCCTACTTAATTACCACTAGAAAGTTAAGCTTCATTGGAGTCCCAAACAAGTGTATCCGACAACTACATTATAACTTTAATTTTTACCACAAAAGTTTGTGTCATCATAGTAACATCTGATGTAACAATGTAGACAAAATAACTTTGTGGATCAACTTTAAAGCCGCAACTACTTTGACTTTTTTTTAATGTCGATCTTTTAAAGTAATCTCTCCTTCCTGTTTCTACTTTGAAAACGTAGACTTTTTTAAGTCGCATCTTTGTCGCACACATTCTTAACCCTACTTTTTGTGGCTCCTTTTATAATATGGGAATATTAGGAATAGTTTTGCAAATATTTTTTTAACTACCTTGAGCAGTCCATTTTTTCGAGTTCATTGCTTGACCATTTTGCAAAACAATCAAAATGCAAAATATTGATCCAAAGTATCGAGTACCGCACCCGGATTTTAAGAATTCCCTGGTCCATGCTTAATCTCCATCCTTAATCTTTTACGCTACTTGTTGCTGTTCTATTCACTGTCTTTACGGTCGTTCGTGGTTTGTGCTGTGGCACCACCCTATTGCCATCGTAACCCTCTTGTGCGGACTAAACCGAATTCGTTTATCTATGCCTCTTGTGCTGACGTGTCGTGTCTCACTGTGATTCATTTTATGTGTTGAGCTTGGGTCAATAATTCTTTTTGGTTTTCTTCAAATTTGTGCTGTTGTTAAAGCTTGGTTTGAAGTGAATAAACTTAAATTTGTGCTGTGTTACATTTTTAAAAAACTCTTTTTATTGGCACTTCATTTATTGTTCTAATGGAATTTAATTTATCTTGTTTTTGTTTTAAAACCTACCACAAATTCACGCTCGTACATAACCTATAAGCAGTGGTGTTGTTATTGAGAGAAACGGTAAATGACAAGTGGCGACACCCCAATAACTTGAGGGTAGTAGTTATACTTATCGCGTGGTTCCTATCACTCTGTAGACGTTTTCTAGTGGCGAAAGCTAGTTAATAATACGTTTCTGCAACGAAGGAGTAGAAATTCGAGTGTGTTATCTAGAACTAAAAAGGAATGCCGACATAAGAGTCGTAAGTGACACGTTGCCGTAACTTAGGCTCACTTTCAAGTAACCCTTTCGACTATCAGGGAATATAGTTTCGGACGCCATGTTTTTATGTAAGAAAGAAAATTTAATATTTTTGTTGTCGTTTTATGAGCTCATATTAAAGAGCTATACTATTTTAGAAACAAATTAGTTAAATCTTACCAAAAATGCTCTTCTTAAGCACCATTTGTTGGAGTTAACTGTCGATTATGAAAACATAACCTCCAAAATCACAACACAAAAATTCCATCAGCTACCAGAAAACGGCTCAATTTTACGGGCGCACCGGTTTTTTGCAATATATATAATGCATGTTATACAAAAAACTTTGCGTCGCACTCGAATTTTGATCCTCTGCTCGTAAATTCTCACACTTTTGGATAACATAGTACATATTATAATCATAACCAAACAAAAAAACTAAGCGAATCTGTTTACTGTTGTGTCCACCATATTGTGTAACAATTCTAGCAAAAAGAAACGATTATATTATTTGCAACTACATCGCAACTTTTATGCCATTACGGAAAAAAAAACAGCCTCTACGACGTAGTAGATACCTGGCTACGACGTAGTAGTGTAGTTGTTACTACAGTGACTTTAAACACTTGGTCAAGTAGTTATAACCAGAAATTGGTTCCCCACTTAGGGAATTATAACGTCGCTGTATGGTATACTGAGACGTAGCGGGAGTACGTTGCGGTTACTTTTAAGAAATTCTTTCTAGTTGGGGTTTCGTCGTTACAACTTTAAATGTTTGTTGGGTCTGCGAAGGTAAGGGAAGGTATTCCAGCCCTAGTAACACCGGACATCTCATGATCGTACTTTTTAGATCCCTTTAGGTCACAGTACCCATCGGTTAATATTTTCGTGAAAAGCTTATAAATTACATTGAGGAGTGTTGTAGGTCCATAGTTTTTTAGGTCTGCTCCATCGCCTTTCTTGTGTAGAATAATGGTTATTGATTCTTTCCAGTTGTTCGGGATTACTTTTTCTTTTAGTATTTTATTCAGGAGAATATGTAGGGTACTAACTACAACTTTACAACAGCATTTGAGAATTTCTGCCGTTACTCCGTCTTTTCCAGGTGATTTGTTATTTTTCATTTCCTTTAATGCTCTCTTTATTTCCGCTTTGATTATTTCAGGTTGTAGCTCTGAGTTTATGTTGTTTATTTTTGTTTGGAGTTTCTTCGTGGATTCTCGTGATGGTTCCCTTTTTGTGTGGTATAATTCTGTATAGAATAGTTGTGTGATATAAGAATAATATATTACTTACTAATTGTTTTAAACTAAATGCAATAGTAAAAAAGTTTACAAGAAAAGCATTACTTAGTTCTTTACTGCTACTGAGAAGTAAATATTTCTCGACTGCTTATTAATCAAGGCATGCTTATCAGTTCAAGATATCTCCGTAATTTGTAGCGACTGGTAAATGAACCTTAAAATCAGATAAATCTCAGCCATGTTGATTTATTTTCTTTTTAATTGGACGTTATGGATCTAGGCAGCAGGCTGTGATTAAAATATTGATTACAATCGATTTCAGATGAAAAAATAGGTCTTAGTATCTATATATCTGTCACAGGCTTATAGCAATATCAGCCTCTAAAAAAATCTACTCTATACAATGTCATTATGGAGCTTATACTTAGGGTTCGAGATCTTGTATGCTGCTACAGGGAGGGCAACAGGGCAGTGCCCTCCCAAAACTAGACAACCAACAGTAATTTTAATTTATTTATTTAAAAAAAGTTAACAGCAAGCGATTAATGGGTGGATGTTCTCGAGCGGGAGTGAAAGGAATGTGTGTTTTAGTTGAAGTCGGCCATTAGCATCGTGCGTAAACGTCCATTGCCCTTCTACACAATGCCGGTTCTATCCTTAGCGAAGACGTAGAGTTTGTTTTGATTTGGGCTATGTCAGTAGTAAAAAGCATTGCCGGTCGCTTGTCATTGTTTTTGTTATCGTTTGTTTATGAAATGGAAATAAATACCGTCGATTACATAATTAACTGTGCAAATTTAAATACATTGACTTGTGAACTTCGATTACAAATAAAATCTTTAGGGCCACATAGACCGGACCTAAAAATTAACAAAAATTTTAGTGTAAGTAATGCCGAAGGGTGTTCCATAAAAACTTATAATAGAAAATTTAATAAAAAATTATATTGGTTGCGCGACTGTAAAAAAAGAAATGCTTTTTTTGCTTTATTTATCTTGTTATAAACAATCCACGAAGCGATCCTGCGTGCGAAGGGAATGTGTGATATCAAGCACTTTAGTGAAAAGTTAAAAATACACAAAGTAAGTGGTATTCATTTAAATAACCACATAGAATTTTCTATGCTAGGGAAGACTGATATTAGGAGCCAATTGAATAGTGCCTATAGGCAAAACATTACCGAACATAATGAAAATGTGACAAAAATTAGACATATACTTCGTAGGTTAATAGACTGAATAAAACTCTGTGGGATTTTTGAGGTTGCTCTACGGGGCCATAAAAAAGAAAGGCGAATGGGCTTTATCTATAAACAAATAAACTAAAAACTACAACAAAGTAGCTGCTTTTTTTTAAATACTAAAATAAAATTGTTTCGGTTCCAAAGTTTTTTTGTCTCATTTTTCATGCAATTTAAATTTCTGCCCCCCCAAATTATAACTTCACCAGCCGCCACTGCATATGATATTAACAAGTTTTATTCTTGCGCAGTTTATCTAAAACTGCGGTACCTCGTTTTATCCCTGTACCCCATTTTGCCCGCCTTTCACCTATGTGAGCCCATTTGAGCAAGTATTGGCCCGATTATAAGCTAATTTGGATTGTTTTAGGCAGAAGGACCACCAGTCCAGATGGAACCGGTAGATTTGAGCGTGAAAACAGTACCTTCGATAGTTCTACAAGTACCCAAGTACCATCAACAGAAGCTCAAAAATCCACCACCTTCCAAGGTGCAAACTAAACCTCCAGGTGAGTGCTTTGTGTCATTATTGTTTTTTTTTTAAATGTGGAATCTCCAAGTTATTAGGAATATTTTACACACAAAAAACCCTTAAAAACGTCGATATTGGATTAAAAATGGGAGGTGTGTAGCTTGAAAATTCCTACAGAAAAGATGCCATAAAAGTGACACAAGCTACTTCAATCATATAAACATTTTAGCATCTTCAACAAGAATAAGTATGTGCAAAAATTTTAAATTTACAAATCAAACAAGTTTCATGGCTAATCGGGCAAAAAGGAGTTTTTTGTTTCCCTTATATTTTTCCGTGGGTAGCTTGAAAGCTTAACCTCACGGGGGTCCAAGATCTAATGGACACCTAATAAGTGTTGACAGTTAACCGTTTCGTCCTTATGGGACTCCTCAGAACACTGCTGGTCAAGTGACAAATCTTGCGAAGTTAATCAGACGGTTTTGTCTCTAATTAAATGTAATTAGTGAGCGAACTATAGCAAGAGGCGCCATCTACCGAGATACGAGAGAAACAAAAAACCAAAAGCAGGGAAAAACACTGCTATACAATATCGATCAATGAAAAGATCGAATGCAAATAAAAGAAAACAACTATAGTCCGTGACCTACGACAGCTCTTTGTCTTTTCAGGCCGGATCAACGCATTTTGCATTTTTCAAGCTACCCACGGAAAAATATAAGGGAAACAAAAAACTCCTTTTTGCCCGATTAGCCATGAAACTTGTTTGATTTTTAAATTCACGGGTATGAAATTTCACGTTTGTTAGTATTATTTGGCTTAAAAATTCCGTTGATTGACGCTCACTGTCTTGATGACGGGTAAAAATGCAAAATGCGTTGATCCGGCCTGAAAAGACAAAGAGCTGTCGTAGGTCACGGACTATAGTTGTTTTCTTTTATTGGCATTCGATCTTTTCATTGATCGATATTGTATAGCAGTGTTTTTCCCTGCTTTTGGTTTTTTGTTTCTCTCGTATCTCGGTAGATGGCGCCTCTTGCTATAGTTCGCTCACTAATTACATTTAATTAGAGACAAAACCGTCTGATTAACTTCGCAAGATTTGTCACTTGACCAGCAGTGTTCTGAGGAGTCCCATAAGGACGAAACGGTTAACTGTCAACACTTATTAGGTGTCCATTAGATCTTGGACCCCCGTGAGGTTAAGCTTTCAAGCTACCCACGGAAAAATATAAGGGAAACAAAAAACTCCTTTTTGCCCGATTAGCTATGAAACTTGTTTGATTTTTAAATTCACGGGTATGAAATTTCACGTTTAAAATTTACTTTAAAATTTTGGGAAACATAAGTTATTTAAGCATGACTACGTATTCTAATGTTTTGAAGTAAAAGTATTGAACGAACCTAATCCGGTGATACGTGACAAATCCCTTTACTATCGATAAGTACTACCAGCACCCTTTAACAATGGGTTTTACACTCAAGTTTTATGACAGTTTTTTACATGGCATTTTTGAAGAAGGCAAAGTATTTTGTTTTCAAATTATAACATATGTCAAAAAAATTAAGGAAGGTTGTTGTACATATCTAAAGGCTCCTTTACAATTACAGAAAATAGTAATATTAGCTTAGTCAAGGCCAACACAAAAATAGAGGCCACGACCCTGAAAAAATCAGCTGTTCTCCCGGGGCTGAATTTTACATTGGGTCTTATGGGAGGTCAGACGTTTTTTTATGATATTTTCAAAATGGCACTACAGATTTCCGCAAAATTTCAGTCAAATATTCTCAGACACCATCCCGATATTCCACCAAATGTTGGTAAGGAAGCAACATGATTAAAAGGTTAAAATCTTCAAAATTTAGCATTCCTTATTTTGAATTCAAATTACCCGCCATGTACCACATGCCAACTGTTATATTTGACATGTATTTGACTTTGTCATATGTGATTGTCACATTCGCTTCTGCTTTAAACTTAATTTTTGTGTGAGCTAATGAAGCGGCTATGAAAAATTAGGGCTTTCTATACATTTAAAAAAAATTGTTCTGCCAGAATAAAGTAAAAACAATCTCAAAAACGGCTTCATTAAAAAAAAATCAAATATCCATGAAACGTCATTCCAACTCAGCTGTGTCGTAACGTGACCATCAAAAAAAAATCAGCCCCGGATGTGACGTCAACAAAGTGGAGGATCGTGGCCCGTCCATTTTGATAGCCCTGGCTTAGTATTAAAGTACATGGCATGTGAATAAAACTTAACGACCGATTTAACATATACACACTACCGTTTGCTGACGACCAAGTAATTGTAGCTAATGCTAAAGAAGACATGGAGTATATGATGAGAAAGTTAACGCAAGAATACCAAAAGTGGGGGTTAACCGAGGGGTTAACAGTAAATTTGGACAAGACCCAGTACTTATATATTAAAAAGGAATCAAGTGAGTAAGAACTGATAATGGGCAGACAATATCTCCATGCAATGAGTATGTATACTTGTGTGTCACATTTGATAAAACAGGATACAGAACTGGAAAAAAAGAACAGTAAAGCCAAAAAAGGTTATTGGAAGTCTTAACAGTTTTTTTATGGAGCAGAGAGATAAAAAAATGTAAACTTTAACATATATGAAACAATGGTGAAAAGCACGCTGTTGTATGGAATAGAGACTTGTCGCGTAACAGAAAAATACAAAAGAAAAATTAAAAGTGTTGAAATTGATGCAATAAGAAGATCTGGAACAGATTATATAAGAAATGAGATCATAAAAGAAAGAATGGGAATCGAGAGAAGCATAACGGATCACATCACTAAAAGACAACTGATATGGTACGCCATGTACAATGGATGAACGATGGAAGATTACCAAAGCAGGTCCTAGAATGGCAACCAATAGGGCGCAGAAAAAGAGGCCGTCCTAAACTGGAATGGCAATAGTCAACCAAAGATCAATGAGTCAAAAAAGCCTGACAGAAGATGATTTTCAGGATCGAAGAGGTAGAGAATAGGCATCGGACAACGTAGAAAAACGCAGAAAAACGTTGTAGTATTATTACAACTATTTTGTGGAATAAAATAGACTTTTGATAATAATTTTTTAAGTAGTTTTTTTTCAATAATTTTATCGCTCGATTATTACCTTTATTTTATGTACTGCAAAATTCCACAAAATTTCGATTGTCTATTATAATTTTTAAGGAAGTTATAACAAAAAATCCAAAAGAAAATGATAATTTTGACACCCTGTATCTAAACTAGAGAGATGTTTGATGCAAAATGTAATAAAAATAAATAAATTCCTTCTTCTGAACTTGCCCAGAGCTCCTTAAAATTCCGAGGATCATTTAAATTTCACCTGGTATATTATTTTATTCTTTAAAGGACAAACTCTTTTTTTTTCTAACACATTAAGTATGAAATTTGATTCCGGCTCGAATAGTAGGTACCATTCCCCACAGAAAGCTACAAGGTTTCAAATACCCCAAGGTACCACCAACTATACCTAGTAGATGTATATTTAGATCTACAACTCGTAAGGTACCGTGGGAAAGAGCAACAGACAAGCACCTAGTTGTAGGTCTTGGTCGTACCGTAGCGTGGTTCTTCGGGTACCACTGGTGTTACGCGCGCCGTACAATCGTGACTTATGACCCGACGATGTAGTACTGTTGTTTTACTAGATAGCTATATACTCTTCTTTCGTTTTTTTCCTTTGTTTTTTTAACTAAAAAAATTAAGAAAGATTTATTAAATAATTTTGAATATATCTTATCATAACAAAAACATTTCATGTAAAAAAAGCGAAGTACGCGAAAATGGCATTCCGTAAAAAGAATTGAGATAAAAGCAAAGCCAAGTTCTCCAATACAAATTTCAAAATGAAAGGTTCTTACTAGTTTGGAAATGTTTTTTTTTAACTTTTACAGCCAAAGTTCTTTATGTTCAATTTAGCCAAGTTTAGAAAAATATTTCCAAACTAGTAAGAACCTTTCATTTTGAAATTTGTATTGGAGAACTTGGCTTTACTTTTATCTCAATTCTTTTTACGGAATGCCATTTTCCCGTACTTGGCTTTTTTTACATGAAATGTTTTTGTTATGATTTCACTTCTTTTTTAAAGGAATTGGATAATACTTAATTTTTAAAGTAGT
The DNA here is from genome assembly GCA_963576565.1 of Aspidapion aeneum. Taxonomy (NCBI): domain Eukaryota; kingdom Metazoa; phylum Arthropoda; class Insecta; order Coleoptera; family Brentidae; genus Aspidapion; species Aspidapion aeneum. The sequence continues at coordinate 62,759,791 of OY755046.1, read as the reverse complement.
AAGATATGCAGAATATTGCTCAAAACTTTTGCAATGCCTTACTTAAATTTTTGAGGTTTTTTAATTTTTTTCCATGGTTTTATCGTAGTTCCTATCAGCCTTCCAAAGCTCAGCTCTTTAGCGTTTCTGAAAGTGCACAATGTTACTTTTACATAACTTTACATGTATAGGGGAGGGAAATAAATCAAAATTGTCGTGTTTTTAAATTTTGTCCTATAGTTTTATCATAGTTCCTATCAGTGTTCCAATGCTCAGCTCTCTAGCGTTTCCGGAAGTGGGTAATGTTACTTTTACATAAATTTACATTTATAGGGGAGGAGAGTAAATGAAAATATTGAACTTTTTAATTTTTTTCCCATGGTTTTATCATAATTTCTATCAGCATTCCAATGCTCAGCTCTCTAGCGTTTCTGGAAGTGGGCAGTGTTTCTTTTACATAACTTTACATTTATAGGGGAAGGAAGTAAATTAGAATTTTGGGGTGTTTTAATTTTTTTCTATAACTTTATCATAGTTACTATCGGTCTTCCAAAGCTCAGCTCTCTAGCATGTCTGGAAGTAGGCAATGTTACTTTTACTTAACTTTACATTTAAAGGGGAGGGAAGTAAATTAGAATTTTGGGGTGTTTTAATTTTTTCCTATAGTTTTATCATAGTTCCTATCAGTCTGCCAAAGCTCTCTAGCATATCTGGAAGTGGGCGATGCTACTTTTACATAACTTTAAATGTATAGGGGAGGGGAGTAAATTAAAATTTTGGGGTTTTTTGATTTTTTCCAGGGGTTTGGTCATAATTTCTATCAGTCTGCCAAATTTCAGCTTTGTAGCATGTCTGGAAGTACAGTAGAATATTGATGATCTATACATGAGTGAGTCAGTGAGTGAGTGGCAATTTCGACGTTTTTTGAAATTTCGTAACTACTTTACTACTTTATGGAATCCATCCATAAATCTTGGAGGGGTTGTTAACTCCATGGAGATCTACGACTGTGCAAAGTTTGAGATTCGTAGCTCATTGCGAAGTAGAGTTTTAGGTAGGTCAAATATCGGCTGAAATGTTTCAAGAAAAGATGGTTACGGCGCGCGAACTTGGCGAGGCACTGCCGTGCCCTCAGATAATTAATAAATGAAGTTATAAGACAGGGATGATAAAAAAATAATCTACAGTGTCATAACCCATCTTGGTACCAATTTTACAAAAACAAATTTAAACAAAAATAAAAATTTGATTACCTATATTTTTATTACATTTTTTTATGCTGCTCTGCTTGCTTTAGTCAAGCAATATACACAGAAAAGACGAGTACACCTTTTTAAAAAACATGTATTGCCACGTATTGCTCGTTTGGCTTTTAGCTGTGATCACCAAATTTTAGAAATAAGGGATGATAAAAAAATAATCTAATAATAAGTTTTAAGATTTATTTGCTCTATATTTACCGTGTGAAGTGTAAAAAAAGAAGAAACAATAAAAATCTGAGATCCTAATTCGAAAAAGAATGTTATAAACAAATATATGCCCACATACACATGTGTATGGAGGCAATCTTTATTCATTCTTCAGTGAATAGTGTTTAGTGTTATCTTCTTTCTACGGCATAAGATAGTAAAACCTGTCGTGTGTCAGTCGTGTGTGCGTCTGTCAGTCTATAACTACCCAACGGTAGTTCTTGTTCGTTGTTTTAACTTCTACCTATATAGCTATAGGTAGATCTATACCAACATACAATTGATTGAATAGAATAGACTTTGATTGACAATACAGTACGACCATTTAAAATACGTGTAGGTACGAAGATTTCTTAGAATGGGTAGGTATTTACCTGAAGTGTAATGGACTACAAAAATTTTGTAAATGATATTATTTTTTTTGTAGTCTAATCATTTGAGAAATAAAAATGCCGCTTTGGGGCAAGAGCTCCCAAATTTTAAAACGTTTTATTAATCATTTAAAAGATAATTTGCTACCATAATGAGTGACACGACTTTACCAAATTTCATATTTTTTTCAACTTTGATGCTCTTTATCTCAACAAAGAAAAATTTTTGACCCATGCATTATAGGAACTTTTTTATCAGGCATGACCTCCTTTATCACCTGTTGGCCTGTGGCTCCTAAGTTATGGGACACCCTGTATATAATTACTAGCTTATATAGTTTATAAAGAACATAATAATAAACAACATAAAAAGCAAAAAAGCTTCTGGTTGTTTGAAACCCATTAGCTACCGGGTACCTAATAATCTATTTCTATTTACCGACAAAAAAATTGTGTATCCAACAAATTAGAGCAAAAAGTAACGTTATAAAAGCTCTGTTCTCACTTGAACCATCCGTAAACTTTCATATAGAAATCCTTGCAAGGCGTTTTGCTTAAGAAGCAGATCAGTTTTGTTTGGTGTCATTAGTTCCCAAAGGTTCTGAGAGTGACAATGTTTTTTGTCTTAAACAAGTAATTGAGAAAAGGAGCGCCAGAAATATAGAGACTCATGTTACCTTTGTGAACCTACAAAAACCATATGATACCGTTCCAGTAGAAAAATTATGGACAGTGTTAGAGCAAACTAATATCAATCATACATACAAAAAAGCTATAAAAGAACTATACAAAGGGTCAAAATCTAAAATTAAAATTGGGCAAAAGAATTCCTGTTAGCGAAAGGCTTAAGACTTTGGAAACGTGAAAGTGCCCTGCATGGGAATATATATTAATATTTTAATATAACTTAACGACCGATTTACCATATACATACTACAGTTTGCTGACGACAAAGTAATTGTAGCTAATGATAAAGAAGACATGGAGTATATGATGAGAAAGTTGACGGAAGAATACCAAAAGTGCAGCGGCGTAGGGTGGGGGGAGTGCGGGGGTTCCTCGCCCCCCCCCTTGTCTCAAGGATCCTGGCGCCCCATGGGCACTCTAAGCTTTAGTAAGTAGTAAAAACTAAAAATTGGTACAACCGGAAAAAATAATAATTTGAGCAACTTATTATCGCATCTTTTCAGGCAGTGTGGAAATTATAAAATTTTGCCGGTGCATCCGTTCGTAAAATCGGAAGACCTTGTTGTTTGCTACGAGAAAAATAAAGTTTGCCGTTCAGGAGTAGGGGACAACGAGACAAAAATAAAAGCACAATCAAAACCACGATTTCCAAGCGAGTATGCACTAACAGCAGACCTATTAGTCTTGCCAAAAATTACAAAAACTTTTCATGGCCAACCCCTAAAAGACATTGATGATGGAACAATGGCATAACAATATATTAGCCGATCCAATTTTCAAGACGTGCTACATTTTTTTTACGGATATGCGCACTCGCAAGGAGATCCCTATCACGCTCGAGAATCTTGGTGTATGTTGGTTTTGAAACGGTTTAGGTTGTAATCTGCAGGGAAAACTGTCGCAGGGAGTTTATTCCACAGCGATGCTGTTCTCCAGAGATATGAATTCTGATATAATGAGGTTCTTGGTGCCTCTATTTTGACAGTAAATTGATGGTTACCGTCTGTTTGACGTGTTCGCCTAGTAGGTGCTACTCCCGGGGGGATCATACGTGCCAGCTCTTCAGAGCATTTTCCGTGATAATAGCTGTAGAAGAGAGATAGATCACCCGATGTTCGAGACTATCCAAGCTACGGGTAAGTGCGGGGTCATTGATCAGCTTGATAGCTCGTTTTTGCACGGTGTTTAAAAGCATTAAGGTATGTTTGGGTGCCGCACTCCATATATGTGAGCAGTACTCCATAGTTGGTCGAATCTGGGCTTTGTAGAGTGTCAGCAGTTGGCTTGGTGTATACAGATGTCTTGTACGAAATAGCACCCCAAGCTTTTGGGACGCCCTTTTAGCTATATCTGCCACGTGACTGTGCTAAGACATATTGGTCTCTGCAGTGACTCCTAAGATGTTCAACTGGCTCTGCAATGTGACAGTGGGTAATAATAGGCACTAGTGTGGACGTGGTGATTCCTCAGCTAAAAAAAGCATGATTTTCTATCTTCTTATAATGCAATACGCCCGTGACCAAAGCTGATGTGTTTACGAGGTTTTTTCTGTCTTAATTCAAGATGAAAGAGATCAATTTTGTTGATGGCTTAATTATTTGATTGCGATAAAATTACAAATTATTACAAATTAATGTGTATAGTGATTGTGTATTATGAAGGTAGATTGTGTAAATAAAACAAAAAAACTGGTTTTCAAAAAGCTTTGCTGATAAAATAAGTGGTTCTACTTAAAGACTTCATTGTAACTTTTTTTATTTATTCAACACTTAAAGTTTTTATATGCATACTTTCTTCCTTGGTGTTAGATTCTTCTATGATATTTGAATTTTTTGCTTTACTCTCCTTATCTTTAGCAACTTTCTTACCAGAAAGGGCAGAATGAAGAGCTCTGATTAATCAGGCTGAAACCTACCAGGGTTTGTAAACCCACTTGAAGAAAAAAAAAGAAGAAGAAGACATTGCTTTTTGAAGTTAGGGTATTAAAAATCTAAAGCTTGGGCATCGCTGTGTGAAGGATTGGCCACTTTTATTGCAAAAAAAACTCTGTTTTATTGTTATTCTAAGTGAATAACTGTTGTTTTAGTTTCTTCAAGAGGTATTGCTTACCTAGCTCTTCTCTTATTACGTACTACTTTTAATGGTATTCCCATCAAAATCAAATCACCCTTTATTTTGACAACGTCTAAGATTTTGGCTCCCATAAGTGTATGTCAGTAAAGGAAAAGTTCCTGTAGTTATTATGTTGTTATCCATTCTATATGTCACAAAATTATGTTAATTCCTTGTACCTTATATCTATTTCTATCTTATTTCCTTAGCTTTATTGTTTGAGTACTACTACTATGTCGGTTTAGAACGTTTTTCTACGTTGTCCGACGCCTATTCTCCACCTTCTTCGATCCTGACAAACATCTTCTGTCAGATTTTTTGACTCATTGATCTTTGGATTGACTGTTGCCATTCTAGTTCAGGACGCCCTCTTTTTCTGCCATATTGGTGGCCATTCTAGGACCTGCTTTGGTAATCTTTCGTCGTTCATTCGTCGTACATGGCCGTAACATATCAGTTGCCTTTAAGTGATGTCATCCGTTATGCTTACCTCAATTCTCATTCTTTCTTTTATGATCTCATTTCTTATGTGATCTATTCTAGATATCTCATTGATCTTTATATTGCATCAATTTCGACACTTTCCATTTTTGTTTTGTATTTTTCTGTTACGCGACAAGTTTCTATTGCATAAAACAGCGTGCTTTTCACCATTGTTTCATATAAGTTAAATTTTACATTCTTTTTATCTCTCTGTTCCATAAAATACTATTAAGACATCCAATAACCCTTTTTGCTTTTACTATTTTTTTTCCAGTTCTTTACAGAGTGTTCCTGTCTTATCAAATGTGACACCCAAGTATACATACTCATTGCGTGGAGATATTGTTTGTCCATTGTCTAGTTCTAACTCACTGGTTTCGTTTCCAATACATAAGTACTGTGTCTTGTCCACGTTCACTGCTAAACTCCACTTTTGGTATTCTTCCATTAACTTTCTCATCATATACTCCATGTCTTCTTTATCATTAGCTACAACTACTTGGTAGTCAGCAAACTGTAGTGTGTATATGGTAAATCGGTTGGTAAGTTGTATTCCCATGCCGTGCACTTTACGTTTCCAGTTTTTTAGAGCTACTGCGATATATATTTTAAAAAGAGTTGGAGAGATACATCATCCCTGTTTTAAGCTTTTTGTTACCAGGAATTCTTTTAAAAGTTGATATTCAATTTTAATTTTAGATTTTGACCCTTCGTATAGTTCTTTTATCGCTTTTATGTATGTATGATTGATATTAGTTTGCCCTAACACTGTCCATAATTTTTCTATTGGAACGGTATCATATGCTTTTTGTAGGTCCACAAAGGTGAGTCTCTTTATTTCTGGCGCTCCTTTTCTCAATTGCCTGTTTAAGACAAAAAACATTATTACTACAAGATCTGCCGGCACGAAACCCACTTTGCTCTTCTTCTTCTTGTTCATGAAAATCATTCTCTATTAGATCTCTAGGAATCCTACCGTACAATCTACTTAGAGTACTGGTTACTGAAATTCCTCTGTAATTGTTGCAATCCAGCTTCTTCTTCTACTTTTTTATGTATTGATGATATGAATGCAATTTTCCAATCATTAGGTACTGGATGTCCGTTTATGCATTGATTGATAATATATGTGAGATTTTCAAGTAGTTTCTCTGATCCATATTTGAGCATTTCAGCATATATTCCCCCAGGTCCGCTAGCTTTTCCGGATTTAAGCTTTTTAATACTATTCTTTATCATTTATTTTTCGATGATTACTTCTGCTCCATGTACATCTATGTCTCTCCTCGAAGAGGCTGCCAGATATTCGGGTCTCGTCTCCTGCAGCAGTCCCTTGTAGTGTTCTGTCCATTGTTCTGGTTTGATGATCTGCATGTTTACTTTTTCTTTTATTGGGCTTTTTACTGTAGAAATGAATTTCCATACTTCAGAACTCTGCCTACCTCCTACGTGTGTATTTATATCGTGACATTTCGGTGCGTATCAAATTTCTTAGCTGTCTTCTGGTTTCCCTGTAGATTTCTAGGTCTCTTTGCTCTTTAATACTGAGACATTTCAAGTATGTGCGTTCAAAAATTTGAAGACAGAGTAATGTGAAGTATATAGATCTCTGTTATATTGTTTTTGTAAGTATCTGCATAAAACCAATGTCGTTTTAGATTCTTTGTGCAGTAATTAAAATCAAATCACCCCGTATTTTGCCAACGTCTAATATTTTGGTTCCCATGAGTGTATTTTTTATCGGTACCACTTATTCTGTGAATTATCCAATTGATGCACTAGCAGTTAGCTTTGAGCTGTCAGTGAAGTAAAAGTTTACCATCAAACACAACACACCGTTCAGTTTATTAGATGGTATACCCGCCTTTCCTCGAGTGGTAGCTACCATGTAATTGGTAAATTTCAAACATGCAGAGCCAACTTACAGGAGGTGTTTCCAGAAGGTCTGTGCCAGAGTTTATCAATCCAGAACATTCGTTGAACTGAAGTACGTGTTGAACTTTTATTCAAAAACTTTTTTTCTTAACAAAATTTTTTTTTAAATTTTTTAGAGAAATAATTTTTCCACAAATCAATATTTTTAACGACACAGTTTTTTTCAAAGCTCATTTTCTTAATCAATGCATAAATGGACATCCAGTACCTGATGATTGGAAAATAGCATTCATATCCTCCATACATAAAAAATTAAACAAGCTGGGTTGCAACAATTACAGAGGAATTTCAGTAACCAGTACTCTAAGTAGATTGTACGGTAGGATTCTTAGAGATCTAATAGTGAATGATTTTCATGAGCAAAAAGAAGAGCAATGTGGGTTTCGTGCAGGCAGATCTTGTAGTGATAATGTTTTTTGTCTTAAACGAGTAATTGAGAAAAGGAGTGCCAGAAATATAGAGACTCATGTTACCTTTGTAGACCTACAAAAAGCATATGATACAGTTCGAGTACAAAAATTATAGACAGTGTTAAAACAAGCTACATACATACATACATAACAGCGATAAAAGAACTAAGCAAAGGGTCAAAATCTAAAATTAAAATCGACTTTCAAAAGAATTGCTGGTAACGAAAGACTTAAGATAGGGATATTTTATCTCTCCAACTCTTTTTAAAATATATATCGCAGAAGCTCTAAAAAATTGGAACCGTAAAGTACACGGCATGGGAATACATCTTAACGAACGATTTACCATATACACACTACAGTTTGCTAACGACCAAATAATTGTAGCAGAAAGACATGGAGTACATGATGAGAAAGTTAACGAAAGAATACCAAAAGTGGAGGTTAACAGTGAACGTGGACAAGACACAGGACCTATATATTGGAAACGAATCAAGTGAGAGAACTAGACAATGAACAAACAATATCTCCATCATGCAATGCGTATGCATACTTGGGTGTCACATTTGATAAGACAGGAACAGACTGTAAAGAACTGGAAAAAAGAATAGTATAAAAGCAAACATAAACATATATGAAACAATGGTGAAAAGCACGCTGTTGTATGGAATAGAGACTAGTCGCGTAACAGAAAGATACAAAACAAAAATGGAAAGTGTCGAAATAGATGCAATAAGAAGATCAATGAGAATATCTAGAACAGATCATATTAAAAATGAGTTCATAAAAGAAAGAATGGAAGTCGAGGGAAGCATAACGGACGACATCACTAAAAGACAACTGATATGGTACGGCCATATACAACGGATGAAAGGTCACCAAAGCAGGTCCTAGAATGGCAACCATTAGGGCGCAGAAAAATAGAGCGTCCTAAACTGGAACGGCAACAGTCAATCCAAAGATCAAAAAAACCTAACCATCGAAGAAATAACATTATTTCTTCGATGACCTAACAGAAGATGATTGTCAGGATCGAAGAAGGTGGAGAATAGGCGTCGAACAACGTAGAAAAACGTTCTAAACCAACATAGTAGTATTTTCTCAAAAAGCAACTTGACAAAAAAACAAATAAACAAAAATTTTTTCAAAAAATTTCCGCGATCTTCAAGCAACGATAGTGAAATAGTTATTTAAACAACAAGGTTTGAAAACGACTCTTTGCACACGATTGAGACAGTTTGGTAGACCGAGCCGAAGGCGAGGTCTACAAGTCGAGGGAGTGTGCAAAGAGGTTTTCAAACGAGTTTTTTACAATATTTTTTATACGACTGCTAATAAAGAAAGAAAAATCAAATTCTAATTTAACTTGTTTTTATTTCCGACATTTTTACAACAAAACTTTAAAAATTCAACAATTTTAACATACGAGCAGTGACGGTTGCTACGGAACTAAGCCAACTTATATTGATGGGTGACAACAACAAAAATCACAATGACGGGAGACCCGTATGCAGAAATGACATAGGCGTGCGCAAAAATGACATAAGCGTGTGCAAAACGTTTTACACACAGCGTGCGCAAAATGCCATTTTCAGATCGTGTTCTCCGTGTGCAAAACCCCCTTTTACAAGACAGTCGTATAAAAAATTATTTAAAAAGTCCTCAATGGAATGTTCTTAAAAAATAAAGGAGAAACAATCAACAAATTCAGTTTCCAGTTTGAATTTTAGTCGAGGTACGTGGTGAGTTGGTACCGATCTTTGGATGGTTCTCACGCTTGGTTTTATGATATATTTTATTCAATAAATCGAACGTTAATGTGCTAACTTTTACGTAATAAATGGTATTAAATTTTGATTCGATCATAAATCGTTCGAATAGGTTTAGTTTAGACTGTGATCTACAATTAATTTTAAAAAATTACTATTAACGTGAAATTTAGTACCTGCGAATTTAAAAATCAAAAAAGTTTCGTGTCTAATCGGGTAAAAAGTAGTTTTCGTTTCTCTCATATTTTTCCGTGGGTAGCTTAAAAGCTTAACCTCACAAGGGTTCAAGATCTAATGGACACCTACCTAATAAGTGTTGACAGTTTACTGTTTCGTCCTTATGAGACTCCTCAGAACACTGCTTGGTCAATGTAAATCAATCAATCCTATGTAAATAGTGAGAAAACTCTTGCAAGGAGCGCCATCTACCGAGATACGAGAGAAACCAGAACAAGAGCAGGCGTATATAAACTGCTATACATATCGATCCCGTTTCCTATGTATTTCAATTTAAACCGAAATTATTCAGTTTTATGTCATTTGCGCACTTTACAGAAAGTGTGTAATCTAATTAATTATAGAAAACTAAATTATCTTTTAAACGATGTATCACCGAAGTGGGCCAAGTCTACGGTTAGCACTTAATTGGCATCCAAATTGGGTTTATTTTTGAAGATCCCGAAAAAACTAGGTATTTTAGGGAAAATTGTTAAAATACCTTTTTTAGAGAAAATATTTTTTTTTTCCAACGGCGTATCACAAAGTTGGGTTAAAGCTATTGTTGACACTACAGGGGCGTCCCAATATTGGGGTTATTTTTTTTAAAATTAATATTAAAAAAATATATATATTTGCTTGAAAACTAAGCTTTTTAAAAAATCTTGTTGAAACCAAAATTATCTTTAAAACAATATGTATCTTGTAGGTTTTTGTTAACGAGGAACACTCAAAGAATATACGCAAAGTGATCACTGCCCTAAACTATTTAACCAGTCTAGAAGATGTTTATAAAATCTAAGATTGGGAAGAAATAGATAACAGAAAAGAAATAAAAACTGATAAAATACTTGAAGAACTGGATACAGTGACTAAAAATATAGGCTTGAGTATGAGCTATCAGGATATCATACAAGTAAATGAATATAAGTATCCTGGGACAAATTATTAAACTAAAAAAAGAAAACCAATCAATTAAAATTAAAAGACGCTAAGCTACATATTAAAAAATAAAAAATATCCAGTATCTCAAAACGAAAGGGAACAACCAATATATAGGGTGTTCGGCACATGATTCGTCAAAATTTGTTGAAATATTGTTGGGGTAATTTGCTGCCTTTTCAACCTTGGAACTTGGGTCCTTAGAGACACGGCTAAAGAGATATGAATTTTTAAATTTTTTTTCTCAAATTACCGAAAATCCCACCTTTAAACCCTCGTAAGCTTTTTATTAATGTCTGGAAAAGCATTTTTTTTATAATTCTGTAATCTTATGCTACTTCAACTAATTAATAGATTTGTTAAAATTTATGTACCAAAGGGACATACGAGGTTTTTTATTAAAGAAAATTAGCGATTTTGTGAGAGAAAATCAATTTCAAAATTAAAAATTAAAAAAAGGAATCGACTTGAGAACTTCATTTTCTTTTAAAAACTTCTCTAGTTGATTACCTTTCTAACGGTATGCTACGCATTGATTAAAAAAAACAATTCTGCTTTAAAATACGGATATTCCGTGAGACGGGCAATAATCGTTCCGACTTGATAAGAAAAACAATTTGATGTTTATGATCGTTTCGAACAAAATGTATAAATAAAGAACACAATACATTATTGTTAAAAGTTTAACTTTTGTTTAGTAGGTAAACGATCATAAACATCAAATTGTTTTTCGTACCAATTCCGAACGAGTCTCGTCCTTCTGACGGAATATCCGTATTTTAAAGCGGAAATGTTTTTTTTATCAATGTGTAGCATACCGTTAGAAAGGTAATCAACTAAAGAAGTTTTTAAAAGAAAATGAAGTTTTCAATTGTCGATACTTTTTTTGATTTTTAATTTTGAAATTGATTTCTTTCACAAAATCACTATGTTCTTCAATAAAAAACCTCGTATGTCCCTTTAGTACATCAATTTTAATAAATCTATTAATTAGTTGAAGAAGCATAAGATAATAAAATAAATTATAAAAAAAATGGTGCTTTTCCAGACATTAATAAAAACCTTACGAGGGTTTAAAGGTGGGATTTTGGATAATTTAGGAAAAAAAGTTTAAAATTCATATATCTTTAGCCGTAACTCTTAGGACCCAAGTTTCCAGGTTGAAAAGGTAGCAAATGACCCCAACAATATCCCAAAAAATGTTGACTGTTCATGTGCCGAACACCCTGTATATTTCCTGTACTTACGTATTGATCCCAGACCTGGACACTTACGAAATCAAGCATGGATAATGTAACAAAAGCCCAAAATTCAATGGAAAGACAAATGTTACATATAAAGCTAACAGATAAAAAAGGAATGAATGGATAATAAATAAAACAAAAGTAAGGGATGCCAGAGGAGAAGTAGCAAAATTAAAATGGAAATTTGCCGGTCATAAACTGGAGACCTTGGGAAAACAAAAGAAGTAGGGGAAAATCCCAAATGAGATGGGCCGACCGTTTGAAGAAACATGCGGGAACTCGATGGATGAACACGGCGACAGACAGAGAAGAGTGGAAGATATTGCGGGAGGCTAAACGTATCTTGAGGCGATTTCGAAAGTAGCAAAATTTTGCATAATTCTCTTCCGATTTACTCTGTCAAAAGCCTGCTTAATGTAACAGGGGCCTAGTATGACAGTGGTACTGTCACCTCAAGTGGCCAAGGCTTAAATGTTGTGAGCTACCAACTTAGGCTACAACTTATATAAAGTATAAAAATAATAAATGTTATTACTTATTTGTTCTCGAAAGGGTATTTGACGATTCTTGGAGGAAAAGTATGCCATAAACGTTTTTCTCAAATGTAAAAATAATGTAGGAAAATCATACATACCTTTTCAATTTTCTTCTTGTAACTTCACACTTTCACTTCTTATATTTATTAATTGAATATCAACTTTTTACTATTATTAAGCTTTTGTATTCAAATATTTACACCTCTTAAACTTTTAGGTTTTATAAACCTTTTGTATATTTGTTGTAAATATATATATTTATCAACATTTTAAACGTTGATTGAATGAGTAAAACTATTCAATCAACAACTGTTTAATTTACTTAATATTACTGTTTAGGTTTGGGATATATTGTTGATTAAAAATGCCGATTTTAGGGCAACGAATGGTTTGTATTTTGATGTTAAAAAACCATAAAACAGTTAAACACATTATTTCAAAACACTGGAAACCGTAATAATTAATAGCTTTAAAATTATCCAATAGAAAAGACTAAAATAATTATGAATAATAAAGATAATAGCTTATACAAAGTTAAAATAATTGATAAATTTCCCCAGTTGAAATAAAACCCCCCCTTAAGAAGTGTGAACGAAAGCGTAACGAACCAAGCGAAGCGCAACTAAAGAGTGATTTTCCTCCCGACTTTCGAAAGTTCCAGTACCCTGCTCTCTAGGCGTTCTTAGCTTGCCGCTGGCTGATTGGTCTAAAATCTAAGCTTTCTTTAACGGTTTTCTTGTCCAAGACAAGCCACTCTGCTCTACAGACATTCTTGGTTGCCATGGTCTGAAAGTTAAGCTCTCTCGCATTGGCGAGAAAGACAAAGAGACAAAATACCACCGCAATTTAAAGATGCGTGGACTCAGAAAATCGATAAAGTTAAAATCATACAGTGTGTTTTTTAAAAGTTGAAAATTCCAGTTACAACATATGAATTATTTTGAAGTTAGTGGCTCAAAGGACATATTAGCCGAATACAACTTTTATTAAAATACAGCGAACCTGAAAATATGCCAAAAAACAAGTCCCCGGAGTTGCCATAAATTTTACTTAATCTTAACCTAGTCTTGCATATAATTAATGCTTGTTGATGTCAAAAACAATATTTAATTAAAAATATTTAAAAACTTATAAATGACAAAAATACCATTTATGCTCAAATCCCGTTTTGTTACATTAAAATCTACATAACCGACAGGATTATCGGACTCTGGTAGGAAAATACACTCGCGTCCTGCAAAATAAAACAGTACATCTATTTATCAAAACACTGCAAAATAATGGTGCCAAATTACTGCTGTACTTAATAATAAATAACAGGCCGCATAGTAATGGTAGTAATGATTACATTCAAAAATAAACGAATATAAAGTTAATATGAGGAGAAAATTACGATCTTCACAAAGCTAGCCGATGCATCATTGTAATTGAAGAAATTTATTATGTGTCTTCTTTGCGGAAAATGGTGAGAATAAACTAAAACAGAATGTACAAGTTATGGGTACAAGCCTTCTGGATTTCTTCTAGTGAATTTTCGATAGACTGAATGGTTCAGCGCAGTGGCGTATACAAAATTCTACGATGCCGAAAACTGGTTGTGCGATTTTGAAAAACGAAATGTGGGTGGCAAAGGGAATGTGTGATATCAAGCACTTTAGTGAAAAGTTAAAGACATAAAGTAAGTGTTACTTATTTAAATAACCACATAGAATTTTCTATGCTAGGCAAGACTGATATTAGGTGCCAATTGAATAGTGCCTATAGGCAAAAATTTAACGAATATCATGAAAATGTGGGAAAAAATAGACATATACTTAGAAGGTTAATAGACCGTTTAAAATTCTGTGGGATTTTTGAGGATGCTGCTAATCTGAGCACTTTTCGCGTGTAAAAGAAAGGCGAATAGACTTTATCTATAAAGAAATAAACTAAAAACTACACCAAGTAGCATATATTGTTTGAATTCTCCGTCGTGGAGCATCTTTGTAATTTTGGAAAAGGAGTGAAAAAAAAAATTGTGTGGAGTTTAGGATTTTTTCACTCCTTTTCCAAAATCTCCAAGTAGCTGCTTCTTTGTAAAATGCTAAAATAAAATTGTTTAGGTAAATTTTTTTTATCTCCTTTTCCATGCAATATAAATTTTTGCCCCCCCAATTTATTACATCACCAGCAGTAGCGTGTCGTGGATAAAAGGGCGGGGGGGGGGGGGGGGGCGAAGACCTTAAGGGGCGCAAATATAGGTATGGGAGTCAAATAAATTACAAACTTTTTTTTAAAAATAATAACACTATTAGTTCTATTTTTTTCTCAAAGGATGCCAGGGGCGCCAAAGGCAGAGGGGCGGGGGCGGGTTGGGCGTTCGCTCCCCCCTGGCTACCTATACGACACGCCACTGCTCACCAGCCGCCACTGTTTGAAACTTGAAAGAAAATATGATATTTTGTGTAATAATCACCGTATGTGTATAATTTTGTAATTAATTTAGTAAAATTTATTATCTAAACAATTTGTTCTGGGAACCAACCATATTGCAGAACCACCGGACAAGTTAGTCGTATTCGAAACCTCTATATAAATTAAATTGGACCTGTTTTTTTGTGGTGTACACCAATAAAACTGTTTTACTAATTGTGACATAATAAAAATGACATAAATGACGCAACATCTATATTCAAATAGAACTCCTAGGGGTCAAGATTTCTAGATTAACATTTTGTTCACATAAATAAATATTAGGGACTTATTGCAATAAAGCCAGGCACTAATTGTGCCTGGCACTATTCTGACAGTTTCGCATTATAAGAACAGCTGTCTTCTTTCAAAATTAGGCCTTTGTGTATTATAAGAGCCGGAATTAATAGTGCCGCCATTATTAATCGAAAATAAACGACTGGATTTATAAATTCGACTTTGGTATGTCAATTTTGAACGGTCAACTGTCAGTTTTTAATGGAAATCAGTCAGAATAGTGCCCGGCAATATTATTGCTTGCCTTTATTGCAATAAGTCCCTATTTACTATTAATGTGATTTTTTAATTTTTATAAAACATTATTTTCTTCTATAAAGATGGTCTAATAGAACATAATAACACACTTCGGTCTTGGAACGTCCACCGTAGGTCTCAAGTAAAACACAATGAGGAAGTTTCCCGCAGCGGTTCAGGTAACGTCCCATATATACGTCCCCTGTAGGTCTCGTACAACGCTGAACCCAAATAATACATTCCAGGAACGTTCTCAGTAGCGGTTCAGGAGACGTTTCGATCGGAACGTCCCATATACGTTTCTAGGGCCCGTAGGTCATACACAGCGCCGCACGGATATTGCTACTAGGGGGCACACCACCACAAAGTATATAGCCTATATACTTTGTGGCACCACTCAACATCTCAATAGCATTATAATAATAAGACTTGAACACATAAAATAAATTTTCTAAATATGAACAAAGGCAAACTTCGAGTATTTAAGGTAAGTGTTGCGAGATTTGAAGGTTTTTCTTCAATATGAAGAGTTTGGATAAAAATGTTGACTATTTTTTGAAGCAAAGTTATATATTTTGCAAATACTCCAATAATTACCAAAGTTAACTGTTTTGTCTTTATGGGACTCTTCAGAACACTGCTTGGTCAATGTCACACCCTTCCTATATTAAGTACACGGTTTTGTCTCTCACCTTACGTTTCTAGTGCGAAAACAGAATCATGTACTCTGCAAGAAGCGCCATCTGACGAAATACGAGTGAAACTAAAACAGCAGCAGGCGAGTAAAACTGCTATATCATCGATCGATGAAACTATCGATTGATAGAGAGAATCCATCAAGTGACCTACGACACACATTGTCTTTTAGGTCAGATCAACGGAGTTTAAAGCCAAATAATTTAATCTTGTAGTTTAAAGAACTTTGCAGATCTTTAATTTAGGCTTGCAGTTACGGTTCTATGCTAATTATGTCACAACCCAGACGTCACAGGGACGTTACAGAAACGAAATTGTGCTGTTAGGGCACCATCTTTAATAAACTTTCAGTGTAAAGAATTTTGAAGAACGGAGGACGATTTTTATAAGTTTTCTCAATAAAATGAACAAAATATTTTAGTAGCTAAGCGGACATAGAAAGATTTTGTTTCTCTTGTATTTTTCCGTGGGTAGCTCGAAAGCTCTACACCTACGGGGGTCCAAGATCTAATGGACACCTACTAAGTGTTGACAGTTAACTGATTCGTTTCGTCCTTAAGGGAATCTTCAGAACACTGTATGGTCAATGTGACACTTTTATAAAGCTATAGAGACGTTATATGAATCTCATCTTACGATATTGGTAAGAGAAATATACCGTATGCTTTCACATAAGTGTTGACATCTATAAATACAAAAGAAACTAACAGAGTAAAAACAAAAGCAAGGCAGATAAAACAAAAACAGTACCCATGACCGCATATTGCATTTTTAACGCCTTCGCGATGTTTTATGTCGTGTCAGCGGAGTGTGAGTCAAAAATCCTAGAAACGTAAAGTTTAGTACCCGTGAATAAAGAAAACAAACATTTTTGTATCTAAACGGGCATGAACAAAGTTTACTGTTAGTTTTGCTGATCCTTTGTGTTCCCTGCTGAGGAGGCAAAATGATTTTCAATTTTTTCGAAAAAAAAATCTAAAACTGAATTACTTTCTCAAGCCTCATCACGTCAAGATAAAACGAAGTCATGTCGAGTTCTGTGATTGACTTATGCCGATCATTTTGCATTTTATTTTTGCAATTATTTTACCGCAACCTGACTGACTGACTTGTTTGTAGTTTAGATTTAGCTGTGGCTTACTAGACAAAAGGCCACAAACTTCAGAACAAAAAATGGCTAATCCAGACAATAGGGAACTTGCCCATTTTTTTTTATTTTACTAAAATGTGTGTTTCTGTATGAAAACGCATTATACCAAATATTAGCCCTTAAATCGCAATACTTATTTTACAATAAATAATTAAAGTTGGAATCGCTGACTGGTATATTCAAACACAGCAAAATGCGCGGCAGCCGCTGTGACGTCATTCCTTAGAAAAATCCCGGGCCCCTTATAAGTATAACGGCCATTCGGTTCATAACTTTTTTATTTATGAATATTTTTTATTTCTGTAAAAACTTTTTTAAGAGAAATTCAACTGTCAAATTAAAGTTTATTTGTCACTTTTAGTTATTTTATTCGATTTTTAAAATTAGCGTAAAATTTCCTTTAAAATAATTTTTCACATTTAATATTTAATTTTTTTATATTTTATTATATTTTTATATTTTTATTACTTCTTATTTTTTTTATTTTTTTTAAATAATTTAAAAATAATTTAAACCAATTCTTATTCAGCAAACTAAAAAAAAAGTTAAGAGGTAACTAAAAACTAAAAATATAAAAAACAATAAAAAAAATAAAAAATTAAATATTAAGTGTGACATGTCATTTAAATAAATTGGTAAAAAAATTTTTTTAAGTCACAAGCTTCTATAAAATGCACTAAATTTAAAAATAATTTTCTAACATTCTAATATTATCATAATAATAAAAGCGATGGCCGACTGATGGAAATTTTGACGATGTTAGTACGATAAGATATCCGTATCAATTAAATATCACTATTTGCAAGAATCAATCTAGCAGAAAAATGCAGAGGTACCAAATTATTTAGTCTCAACAGAAGAGTTTATTCTAGATTATAATGAAATCGCTGATCGTGAGTTGTTTGGAAACTCATTTTTCTATTGGGGGAGGGAGGGGGTAGAGGTAGAAATATATTTTTTGTTTGGGCTGTATTGCCATCGGACCTTTATGCATATACTAAATTTTATAAAAGTCATTTGAAGTGAAGTGTGTCAAAAACGCATTTTTTATGGAAGGGGGTGGGGGGGTAGGATGGGAGGACCATTTTGCATTATTGTTGTATTGTCATCGGACCACTATATGTATACCAAATTTCATCCAAATCGGATAATGGGAAGTGTGTCAAAAACGCATTTTTCTATAGATGGGGGTAGGAGTGGTAGGATTTTTTTCAATGTTGTATTGTCATCGGACCACTATATGTATACCAAATTTCATCCAAATTGGATAATGGGAAGTGTGTCAAAAACGCATTTTCTATGGAAGGGGGTAGGGGTAGGGGTGGGAGGATATTTTTTTTTAATGTTGTATTGTCATCGGACCACTATGTGAATACCAAATTTCATCCAAATCGGATAATGGGAAGTGTGTCAAAAACACATTTTTCTATAAAAGGGGGTGGGGGTAGGGGTGGGAGGATATTTTTTTCTTAATATTGTATTGTCATCGGATCACTATATGTATACCAAATTTCATCCCAATCGGATAAAGGGAAGTGTGTCAAAAACAAATTTTTCTATGGAAGGGGGTGGGGGTAGGGGTGGGAGGATATTTTTTTCTTAATGTTGTATTGTCATGGGACCAAGTGTGTCAAAAACCCTTCACAAGATTTGATAAATAGTTAGATAGTTAGACAGAACATCTAAAGCTAAATAAAAGCTTGTAAAAAAAAATTACGCTGATTTCAAAAATGGAATAAAAAAAAGGTCATTCCATAAGAAAAATACAAACCTTATGCAATATCTCAAAAACTAAAAGTGACAGATAAAATTTAATTTGACAGTTGAATTGCTCTTAAAAAAGTGCCTCAGGAATCTTTTTACAGTAGTAAAAAATATTCATAAATAAAAAAGTTACGGGGGTGGGTCGAAAATTCACCAAATTGAAAATATATATCTTGAAAGTAGTTTAAGATATCGATGTGCGGTTTTCGGCAATATATGTTTTAACAAAAATCGAGCTCGTAACATGTTGGTTAGTTTTTTTCGATCTCCTCTAGAAATGGGCGTTTCCTATCAAAAGTGTCCAATTTGGACCACTCTGTCCCTTGTATTATATTATAGTACTTACAGTACTTAGCTATTTATACTTGTAAATTGTCTGATTGTCCTTTTATAAACCCCGCATCAACCATTTTCAGACTTTAACAGAATCACAAAACACTAAATTAAGAAAATTGAGACAAAACTACGTCCGGAAATAACTGAACACCACGTTCAAAGCTCCAAAAAGTACAATATCAATTATTTACGTGTTGTTTAAATGTCTGCTAACGGTCGCATGGATCGAGATCCAAAGACGTGACGTCAGAACCAATGGCAGCGCGTTTTAAGAACAGGTCAAGTTATTCAAATTTCAATCCTTTATTTCTCAGGTAATTTAATTGTTATTGGAATTTTTCTTTTTCTAGGAAGTTTCTTATGATAATACCTTACAATTTTAATTGTTTTTAAAGGATTCGATTTTTTGGGCAAGTTCCCTATTGACATTGTAACAAAACGGGATTTTTATATAAATGATATTTTTGCCATTTATACATTTTTAAATACATTTATTTAAATATTTTTGTCGACATCAACAAGCATTAATTACTTGCAAGACTAGGTTAAGAATAAGTAAAATTTATGGCAACACCAGCGACTTGTTTTTGGGCATGTTTTCAGAATCTCTGTATTTTTATAAAAGTTGTATTCGGCAAAACAGTTTTCTGTAAATATCTCAGAAATTAAAGCTCTCATGAAGTTTTTGGTTATAACCTAAATTATTGAGCAAAATATAGTCTACTATTTTCCGAAAGCCGCATATTGATGCAACGCAAGATAGGTCAAAATACACCCAAATAACACATATTTGGCGTTGTCTGAAAAAAAAATTTTGATATCTTTTCTAGCCATTGCTACGCGAGCAAAGAAGGTAAAAAAAGGAAAATTGAGCACCTTCCTACTTGTACCCAAACTTCTGACCAGCACTAAAAGTGTTAAATTATGTTTCATTTTTTTGATTGAGCTTTTTAAATCGATAATAATTATAACTAATAATAAACTTGTACTTAAGCTTAAGGCCTTTTCTTTTTGGAAGCTACCGTTTAGCCATTATTGCCAATCTTAAAGCATCTTCTGTATTGCATTTTTCTTGTTTTGAGCGCATGTTTAGCATTATTGTAAGAATTTTTACCTTCCTAGCCCGCCCAGCAATGGCTAGAGAAGGTATTAGTTTCGACGATAATTTTTTTTTTGAGATAACGCCGAAAATGTGTTATTTGGGTGTATTTTGACCTATCTTAGCAATATCGTCGTGATGTGTGTCTGTGTGTGTGTATGTGTATGATGGTGTGTACAGGGTGTCTCATTATATTTTTCCCACCCTTTTAGACCATTAATAATTGATATAGAAATATTATATAGATATTAGAAAAAATGAGGTTAATTGCATTGTAACGTAGTCTGTATGGGGACTGTAGGGACATACAATTTGGCAACCACATAAAGCTGTATGAAAATCTTTCCCTAAACTATCAAAAAATAATTGGATAGCATGAAATAAAGCCTCGGGCCCCCCCAAGACATATTCCTGGGTGCGCTACTGCTAAAAGGGTGGGAAAAATATAATGAGACACCCTGTATGTGTGTGTGTATATTTATTTCTGTCCGCAACAGGATAGCTCCTAAATCGTTGAACCCATTTTCATAAAATTTTCAGTTAAAATAGTATTCAACACTCTAACGAGCTGATTAGATTTTGGTCAAAATCCATTAATGCTAATGACAGTTTTTTGCCAATTAAAAAATTTTTAAAATGCTTTTTTTCGGAATATAGTAGACTACATTTTGCTCAATAATTTATATTAAAAAAACTTCGTAAGAGCTATAGTTTCCGAGATATTTATAACAAACTGTTTTCAAGGCTGATTTTCAACGCCTCACTGTGTGCTAATAGGCTAGCTAGGAAGGTATTAGATCCGTTATGGATCCAATTATTTTTTGATAGTTTAGGGAAAGATTTTCATACAGCTTTATGTGGTTGCCAAATTGTATGTCCCTACAGTCCCCATACAGACTACGTTACAATGCAATTAACCTCATTTTTTCTAAGGAAAGTAGTATTTTTTAATTTTAGAACTAATTATTAAAGTGACCAAAGCCAAATTCAAGAATGTGGTAAAAAATAATAGAATAAATGGAGACCTATTAGGTTTAATTAACGAATAAAAAAAGGATTCCTTGGAATCAATTAAGAAAATCAGAACAAAATTGTTTGCCTTTTTTGTGTGCATTAAATGAAGTATTACGAAATTCAACTAAATAATTAGACGACATAGCAATGGTTGTCAAACTGCAAAATCCTTAGAGAGACCACGCTACATTCTGAATGGCGGTATTCTTTGTATCACCATTTCGTTGCAGATATAAAGGAATACCCCAGTGTATTTTTTATAAAGTCGCAAAACCAAACCAAACTGGTAATAAAAAACTACGAAAATTTGAAGTTTCAGAAAAAAGAATAATTGACCAGTCATTAGGGACTTATTGCAATAAAGCCAGGCAATAATACAGCCGGGCACTATTCTGACAGTTTTCCATTGAAAACTGACATTTCATCCTTCAAAATTGACATACCAAAGTCGAATTTATAAATCCAGTCGTTTATTTTTTATTAGTAATGGCACTGTTAATTCCGGCTAATATAATACACAAAGGCCTAATTTTAAAATAAGACAGCTGTTATTATAATGCGAAACTGTGAGAATAGTGCCCGGCACAATTATTGCCTGGCTTTATTGCAATAAGTCCCTATTATAGAATTTTAGCTTGCTTGTGTATTACTTGGTTCCTGCACGTATTAGAAAAAAAGTTTTAAACAAAAGTTGAAGACAATGAAATTTTCTACAAAAACGCTTTTGTTCGTTTTCTTGTCAGACGAATGATTTTCGAGTTATGACGCTAAACATTTTGCCGTCATTTTGGATTTTGAATAATTTTGTTGTTTAGTGGCCTTTAACTTCGAAACTGCTTATTTTTAAGAAAATCTATAATAACAGAAAATAAAGACCAACTCATTGAGTTGTATAACGCCCTGAAAGGGTATAGAAGAATGGACCAACTAATAGCCTATAAAATCAGACATCACTGAGTTCTCTCTATAGTACCCTAGGTGAGATAAGAACCCTGAAGTGTTAGCAGTACAGCGTGTCCCATTTTCGATGGGATTAAATGGGAAACTCGGTTATTATTAAAGATATCGATTTTCTGATTGCATCTTACCGTGCTCTTTTTTGGAGCCCTTAAAAATGGTGTAATAAGATTTTTGCTATACCCCGTGGTTTCCCTAATACAGGGAGTTTTTGAAAAAAATTGCATTTTAATTAATTCCTTGTATCTCGCTTATTTTGCAAGATTATTATATTCTGTAAAAACCTTTCCACCTTTAGAGCAAAATAATGACGTTGTCAATTTTTTAAAATATTGTTTAGTTTTTGAGATATGGTATTTAACATAAAAAAATTAAA
Source organism: Aspidapion aeneum (assembly GCA_963576565.1). Classification (NCBI taxonomy): domain Eukaryota; kingdom Metazoa; phylum Arthropoda; class Insecta; order Coleoptera; family Brentidae; genus Aspidapion; species Aspidapion aeneum. Next base: position 62,737,261 of record OY755046.1, on the reverse strand, counting down.
TACGGACCTGGATTTTTTTTATTACTATTTTGATTGGTTCCATGCTATTATTACCTTAAAATGATAAAACTTTTTTTGATTTAGGGTTAAAAAAAACTATTAAATATTTGAAAAAAAAATTACAGTGCGAACCTGGAAATTTCCAACGTAATTATAAATTAAAAATTGCAAGACACACTAGTTGAATGATTTTTAGTTTATCTGTTTTGAAATGATAATTAAAAGATTTATAAATAAAGTAAAAAACGTTAAAAAGTTCCAAAAATAATATCATGCTAATTATTTGATGGTAGCACAGCAGGTCGTGAAATTTACAAAACAAAAGCGTGAAATTGACATTGTCATTTTACTTGTCATTTTTGTGAATGGCTTAGAATTATTTTAAACTGGCTAAAAATCGACCATATCCAGATTTTGAAAAATGTGATATGTTTGACTGCTTCATTCAAGCAACAAAATCCCAATATTTAAATGGCAGAAATATTTTTATGCAAAATGCGTTAAGAAAAATTACTCAAAAATGCCAACAATGTCTTACACATAATGGTAATCAGAAAAATTAGTTATTTTTTGTAATTTGTTTTTTTTTTTGTATTTTTCGCATACTTTGTTTCAAATAAATCTGTAAATTAACGTAAAACCATTTTAATATGCTAAGTATCACAACAGTTAAACTAAAAATTGTTTAAGTAGCAATTTTTAATTTATATTTAGTTGGAAATATCCAGGTTTGGACTAATTTTTTTTTAAATATTAAATATTCTTTTTTACCTTAAAACAAAAAAATTTAAAATTTTTATTAATTTATGATAATACTAGCATGAAACCAATCAAAATAGTAATAAAAAAAATCCAGGTCTGTATTTAATTTTTTTATGATAAATACCATATCTCAAAAACTAAACAATATTTTAAAAAGTTGGCAACGTCATTATATTCTTCTAAAAAAGTTGCCATAAAAAGGTGTTTACAGAATAAAAATATCTCGCAAAATAAGCGAGCTAGAAGGGATTATTAAAAATACAATTTTTTCAAAAACTCCCTGTATTAGCGAAACTACGGGGTATTGCAAAAATCTGATTACGCCATTTTTAAGGGCTCAAAAAAAGAGCACGGTAAGGTGCAATCAGAAAATCAATATCTTTAATAATAACCGAGTTTCCCATTTAATCCCATCGAAAATGGGACACGCTGTACACTCGTTTTCTATGTATTTCCATAGTATATGCAAAATAAACCGAAATTATTCAGTTTTATGTCATTTTCTCAAAAGGAAAGCATGTTGCGGAAAATGTGTAATCAACTTTATTGTAGAAAATTAAATTATCTTTTGAACGATGTATCACCTAAGTAGGCCAAGTCCACGGTTAGCACTTAATTGGCATCCATAAACAGCGGTTATGGATCACGAAAAAAAACCATGTCTTTATTTCATCAAGATATCATGTGTTTATTCAGTTTTCAAAAAAACTTTGGAGAAAAATCTTAAAATACTTTTTTTGGAGAAAATATTTTTTTTTAAACGGCGTATCCGCGTATCACAAAGTTGTGTCTTTTTTTCTAGAAGAATAGAAAATGAGAATAAAAATGAGGTACTCAATTTTAGAAACCTACCCTGGTTTGTCCGCCTTTCCCCTACACCTCAAAATTAAAATTCAACCAGGTTTGAAGATCTCCATGTTTATTTGATAATTGCCTTATTTATTGGCTACATTACCCACCTTATTGCTGGCTATTTGATAGTACCTATTGCGAATGAAATCATTAATTCGATCTGAACATTGGTAAATGGAGCTATTAGCGCACAGAGTCACGGACACACAGACAGAATGATATATTCTAATGAGCGACTGATGTCCAATTGGCACGAGATTTGCACGACCCATGTCAGGGTACTACCTTTAGCAGTTTATAACTTTAAATAAGGCAATCATATTCCCCATTTTGGGATTTGCTTTATACTAAAGAAAACCATATGCATAGACTTTAAAAAAGCTTTCGATAGCATTAAGCACTGGGCAGTAGATGCATCTTTAATTAATAGCCGAATGGATAACAGATACACACACTTAATAGCCAATATATTATAGCGAAGCAACAACATCACTCAAAATCCACGGAGGAACCATCCAATCCGCATAAGAAAAGGTGTCAGACAGGATGACACAATATCTCCTACACTATTTAACCAGGCCTTAGATTTTTTTAAACCTTAGGTTGGGAAGAAATAGGCATCAAAGTAAGCGGACAATATTATAAACCACCTAAGAAATGCTGACGAAATGGCCTTAATAACAGATAAGAAAGAAGAACTGATAAAAATGCTTAAAGAACTGGATGCAGCAGCTAAAAATATAGGCTATGAGTATGAACGACACTAATTTCCATTTTAATTTTGCTACTTCTCCTCTGACATCCCTTACTTTTGTTTTATTTCTTATCCATTCATTCCTTTTTCTATCTGTCAGCTTTACATGTAACATTTGTCTTTCCATTGGTCTTTGAACTTTTGTTACCTTATCCATGTTTGATTTTGTAAGTGTCCAGGTCTGGGATTCATAGGTAAGTACAGGAATAATACATTGGTTATACACTTTCGTTTTGAGGTACTGAGGATATTTTTTATTTATTTATATGTAGCTTAATTTACCGAATGCTGCCCAGGCCAATCTTCTCGTCTCGTTACTCTCTTAATAATTTGTCCCAGATATACAGGGTGTTCCTTAAAGGTTTGCGAATATTTAAGGAGGTGATTCTACATTAAAAAATAATGATAATTTGTCGTATAAACTATGGTCGAAAAATACACCGTTATAAAAATACAGGGTGTTTTTTTGAAATTTATTAATAATTTCGAAATCATTGGGGATATTTTATTCAAATTTGGCACATAACCATAAATGTCTAAGGCGCATATTTTCCAGGAAGAAAATGATGGTTAACTTTGACAGTGGCGTGCGTACAAGCACTAGCTTTTTTATTTTTACAGAAAAAAATAGTACGCCACTGGTTTTTTTCAAAATAGTTTTACTTTTTGAATTATACACTTAATTCGAAAGAAAAAAGGTTTCTTAATTTTTTTCTCTACAGGGCGTTGTTCTTGAGTAAAAAAATAAAAACCGTTGTTCTGCAAAAGCAAAATAATGTGACCATTTAAAGAATACAATTGATCAAGTTGCCTTAGCAATATCTCGATTTAATTCAAATTGAGTATGTAATAATAGGCTATTAAGATGCGTTTTTCTCAACAAAAAATAATGTTTAGCTTCATCAGTGGCGTGCGTACGGGTACTAAATTTTAAATTTTTAAAGAAAAAATAGTACGATACTGGTTTTTTTCAAAACATTTTTACTTTTTGAATAGTGCACTTAATTCTAAAGAAAAAAAGTCTCTTTATTTTTTTTTAAGTGTCATATTTTAAGTATTTCCAAGGCAACTAGATTAATGTATTCTTAAATAAATTACATTCTTTGGCAACACAACGGTTTTTATTTTTTTACTCAAAAACAACGCCCTGTAGAAAAAAAACTAAAGATACTTTTTTTCTTTTAAATTAAATAAAGAATTCGAAAGAAGAAAAATGTTTTTAAAAAAACCAGTGGCGTACTAGTTTTTCTTTAAAAATTTAAAATTTAGTACCCGTACGCACGCCACTGATGAAGCTAAACATTATTTTTTTATTGAGAAAAACGCATCTTAATAGCCTATTATTACGTACTAAATTTGAATTAAATCGAGATATTTTTAAGGCAACTTGATCAATTGTATTCTTTAAATGGTCACATTATTTTGCTTTTGCAGAACAACGGTTTTTTTTTTATTCAAGAACGACGCCCTGTAGAGAAAAAAATTAAAAGACCTTTTTTCTTTAGAATTAAGTGGATAATTCAAAAAGTAAAACTTTTTTGAAAAAAACCAGTGGCGTACTATTTTTTTCTAAAAAAATAAAAAAGCTAGTGCCCGTACGCACGCCACTGTCGAAGTTAAAAATCATTTTCTTCTTGGAAAATATGCGCCTTAGACATTTATAGTTATGTACCAAATTTATATAAAATATCCCTAATGATTTCGAAATTATTAATAAATTTCAATTTTTTTTTTGAAAACTTTAACACCCTGTATTTTTATAACGGTGCATTTGTCGACCATAGCTTATACGACAAATTATCATTATTTTTTAATGTAGAATCACCTCCTTAAATATTCGCAAACCCTTAAGGAACACCCTTACCCAATTTTTAGCTGCTGTATCCAATGTCTCGAGCCCCCCCAAAGGCCTCGGGCCCCTCCAAGGCATATTTCTGGGTGCGCGACTGACTGAGACATACATACAATAACACCGAGAACTAACTTTTAAGATGTTTAAAAAAGTATTTTTATTTTTATGTATATTTATGGTTATACTTAATTAAGATAACGAAAAATAACCATAGCAGCTGTCAAAGTTGTCAAGTTTTTTTTATGAACACCCGGTATAAAACTATAAACACGTGAAATGGTTGGTTTTTCCTTTACATAATATAATGCATCCACAGAAAAACAACCGTTAGCGGAACTCTTTTTTGTTTGATGTGCGATGGGTACCATCTCTTTTAGTGGGTACCCGGTACCATCGCGATTGCAGGTCGTATGGTACCATCCTCCTTGTCTCTAGGCCATGTTTATCACTATCTTTCACCAACCTGGGTTACGATCTTTTCGATGATTATTATTATTTTTTGCTAGAAAATTGAAGGTTTAAGGAATATGTTTGAAACATCTACAGGGTGAGCCAGATTAAGGGCTTTTGAAGGGGTTTAAAGTATTTTGAGGAAAAATAGGTAAAAACCGAAGGGATATCGGGGCAGGATAACTAATGGGGAAAGTTATTATTATTAGAGTTTATTACTGTGCTGTTAGAACTATTTAAAGTCAATGTTTTATGGGTTAAAGATAAATGAGGCTCGTAAAAATAATATTAGTGGCTCACAATCTATAATCCGGGTGGTCGTTTATCCCACTAAACACAAAAACATTTTAATAACGTCAAAATAATGTATAATTTAAAAACATAACGTTAGGTTGGATGTTAGTTCTACCGTCATCTTCATAGTGAAAAAAAAGCTTAATAACCCGTTTTCTGACGTTAGAAAAATAATCTTATGTTTTTGTAACGTTTTTTTAAAGTGTTTTTCGAACGTTAAAAAAATATTGATTTTTAACAGTAAAATAGAAATGTTTTTCTAACATTGTTTTTTAACAATGAAAAAATATATTGTTTTCAAATATCTCTAAAGATAAGGTAACATAAATAATGTAAATAAAATTCTTCTATTTTGGAAACGCAGGGCAGCAACATTCCGTTGAGGTTTTCGTGAACTCGATACTCAGTAAAGGCAATTTGGCTCGTAGCTCCTGAAAATAAAAATTAAAATTCTATGTAAACAATAATTTTGTAGTAAGTGCCTCCCTACGAGGCCAAACAATTCATGCTCAAGTGAATACAAGGCAAACAACTTCAAGGCGCGTATTCACTTTAGCATAAATGCAACGAAGCATTCGTTTGGTCCCGCTGCGAGGCTTGCGAAGTAGCAGTTTGCTAAACCTCGCCTATGTAACATTTATTTATCAATAAAGACGATTTATTATTATTATATAATTCTGCCTCAAATGAATACGCGGCTTAAGGTCCAGCGGCTAATCGTCCGCGGTGAATTGTCGCATTCCCTGTCTGATTACCTATAGGTATGCGATATTTTATACAAAACATTTTTTTTTGTTTACTTTTTCTTACCTGATTTTGTGCTGCTTCATTTGTTGTTCTTTAACTATACCATCTTTTCCACACAACTTGAGTAATATTCTGATCCAAATATGTATTCACTATCAATATTAATAATTGTGCTTTAAATTTGCCATGTTTGTTTCTGCAAAATGCAAATATTTTCACCAAAATTACAAAAAGCGTCTTTGCTACCGACTCGTATCAACTCGCAGAGAAACGCAACTACTGGCGATGTTCAGGTAGTGGGACTGCTATACTATAGGGGGCGCTGCCATCGCGCCCTCTATAGTATATATTTTTTTAATGTTTAAAAAACAAAACATTTATTTGCTTCATATATCTTAAATTCAACGTTAGAAGTGAGATCTAGGAAAAACATTATAAAAATAACCATATGTTGATGGTATTATTTTTAATGTTAGTGAAATTATGGTTTTTTAATGCTGGTTTCTTAACGTTATTAAGAAATATATTTTTGGTAATGCTTTTACATGAAATTTTCGTTAGGATTTTCTACATGTTTTTTTAATGTCAAAAGTTGACTTAATTTTAACACAAATTTGTGTTAGAAAACAAACATTTTTCAACGTTTATTTAACGTTTTTTACGATTTTGTGCTTAGTGGGATATAATTCGATGCAGAAAAATAAGCTTTTGCGAACCAATCAAAGGTAAAAATAATCTCTGTTAGTAACGAGAAAATTATTTATTGTGATTTCAATATAAGAAAATGTAAATAGCCATCTTTGGTCTCTTTTTATTTTTTACTAAAAAATTGTACATTGGGGCAAGTTGGCGGGGGCAAGATGACGAATTCATCAGAGCAAAGAGCTTCCTTTCTTAGGTCAACATCAAATAAAGAAGAACCTAAAAAAGAAAATTTGGAAAAAATTGAACAAGAAAACAAAAAGAAAACCCATGGTAAAGTTTAAAGTTTAAAAGAAAGTTTTTAATGATGTTAATCAAAACCTACCAAAAACAAAAAAGAACTGTGAAAATATTATCTGTTCGGGGTACCAGGAACCATGGATTGAATCTACAATAAAGGACTGGATTAAATGTGAAGGTTGCGAGGGTTGGTGGCATGAGGCGTGCATTTGTGACCTATCCGCCTAGTCGTCATCTTGCCCCAATAGGCTCGTCAACTTACCCCGCTAGTGGGGCAAGATGACAAAAATGCATTTTCTAAAGTTTTTGCTGTGTAGATGTTTAAGGTTTAAATTTTTCTGTTTTTGTTTAATTTTTTTATTTTTTACTAAAAAATTGTACACTGGGGCAAGTTGGCGGGGGCAAGATCACGAATTTATCAGAGCAAAGAGCTTCCATTCTTACGTCGACTTCAAATAAAGAAGAGCTTGAAAAAGAAAATTTGGAAAAAATTGAACAAGAAAACAAAAAGAAAACCCATGGTAAAGTTTAAAGTTTAAAAGAAAGTTTTTAATGATGTTAATCAAAACCTACCAAAAACAAAAAAGAACTGTGAAAATATTATCTATCCGGGGTACCAGGAACCATGGATTGAATCTACAATAAAGTACTGGATTAAATGTGAAGGTTGCGAGGGTTGGTGGCATGAAGCGCGCATTTGTGACCTATCCGTCTAGTCGTCATCTTGCCCCAATAGGCTCGTCAACTTACCCCGCTAGTGGGGCAAGATGACAAAAATGCATTTTCTAAAGTTTTTGCTGTGTAGATTTTTAAGGTTTAAATTTTTGTGTTTTTTGTTTAATTTGTTTATTAACCAAAACATCTATCTAACAATTAAACAAATTTTTTTAGTCAAAACCGGGTTTGTGTATTTTCTAGGGAGCTTTAATCCTTAACATCGTCATCTTGCCCCGCTCTCCCCTACACCCCCATGGGGTACAATCTACCACCTCGTCAGCCACTAAAACACTTTTCTTTAGATTTATTTATTAAAAAATACAAAAACAGTTTTAAAGAAAGGATTTTTTTAGTAGATTTAAAAAAGTGCCGATTTTGTCTTTTAAAACAAATATGTAGTAAAATACATATATTTTTTTATACTCTCCCCTATATACTGGGAGTTTTTAAAAAGTCTACATTTTAGAAATATCTGTGTCTTTATATGTATTTTTTTTTAAATAAAAATAACAAGGGACACCCTGTAGTATCTCATCATAGTCTGGTAGTTTTTCTAGGGTACCACGCCATGGCGCGGTCGCACCGTTTCTCCGGGGTCACGACTTGAACTATCGCACGCCCCAAGTGGTACCTGAGGTACCATCGAAGGCGGGTACCGATCTACGGTGTCCTCTTCACTTTGTTTATGCTTTGGGTTCTATGGTTCCACAAGATGTACAGGGTGATCAGTTAAATTTTTATAAATAACTATCTCTGTTAATATTGAACACATAATAAAGTTTCAATGGACACAGTTCTAGGGTCTTTCCTAATTCGTCAGAATCTGATATCAAAAATGACATATGGCACTTTTTAAAGGAACACCTTGTATTTTTACATATTTAAATTTTCTTTCTGGTTTTAGAATATAATATTTACAATACATATATAAATGCGATAACTTTTTACCCATTTTGGTCCGCTAAAATAACCCCCTATTTTATGGAGCAGAGAGATAAAAAAGAATGTAAAATTTTACATATATGAAACATTGGTAAAAAGCACGCTGTTGTGTGGAATATAAGACTTATAGCGTAACAGAAAAATACAAAACAAAAATGGAAAGTGTCGAACTGGATGCAATAAGATGAGAATCTCTAGAACAGATCATATGAGAAATGAGACCATAAAAGAAAGAATGGGAATTAAGGAAAGCATAACGGATGACATCACTAAAAGACAACAGATATGGTACGGCTATGTATAAAGGATGAACGACGAAAGATTACCAAAGCATGTTCTAGAATGGCAACTAATAGGGCGCAGAAAAAGAGGGCGTTCTAAACTGGAATGCCAACAGTCAATCCAAAGTTCAATAAGTCAAAAAACCTGTCAGAAGATGGTTGTCAGTCTCTAAGGAGATCGAGAATAGGCGTCGGACAACGTAGAACAATGTTCTAAACCGACATTATAGTACCATACAAGTAATATTTTTAAAACTCTAATTTTTTAAATCTACCCCCGCGCTTTTTTTGGCGTTTTATTGATTTTTAAATGGGACCATCAAGAGCCAAAACCCAACCTAGGCACCAAATTTCATTAAAAACGGGCAAGTAGTTTTTGAGTTATGCGCGTTGTTCATTACAGTGAGACATACAGACAGACGGTTCGGTGTTCGCAAAGATATATAAAATACTCTGCCAATATATGGGCCCCTAAGCTCACACTAGGTACTATAGTTATAGTGTACGTGTGAGCTAATAAAACTAAAAACTGAAATATATTTTATTCAACTCCACAATAAATTACCTTTTGTTCGATACCACACAAGCCATGTTTTGACTTAAACTCAAACAAATCCACCCCCACCCTAAAAAAAACAAAAACTAAAATGTATTTTGTTGAACTCCGGACTTAATTACCTTTCGTTTGATATCACACACGCCATATTTTCACTTAAACTCTAATTTTTGAAATATACCCCCACCCTTTTTTTAAAATAAATTAAAATGTATTTTGTTTCACTCCAGACTCAATTACCTTTCGTTTGATATCACACACGCCATATTTTCACATAAACTCTAATTTTTAAAATCTATCCCCCCCTTTTATTTGGTTTGTGTTCGGTAGATTTTGTTCATTTTTAAATGGGACCATCTCGACCCAAGACCCAGCCTAGGTACCAAATTTCATTGAAATCGGCCAAGCCGTTTTTGAGTTATGCGCGTTGGTCGCTACAGACAGACAAACAGACGAACAGACAGACAGACAGACAGACAGACAGACAAACAGCCAGACAGACAGACAGACAAACAGAGAGACAGACAGACAGACAGACAGACAGACAGACAGACAGACAGACAGACAGACAGACAGACAGACAGACAGACAGACAGACAGACAGACAGACAGACAGACAGACAGACAGACAGACAGACAGACAGACAGACAGACAGACAGACAGACAGACAGACAGACAGACAGACAGACAGACAGACAGACAGACAGACAGACAGACAGACAGACAGACAGACAGACAGACAGACAGACAGACAGACAGACAGACAGACAGACAGACAGACAGACAGACAGACAGACAGACAGACAGACAGACAGACAGACAGACAGACAGACAGACAGACAGACAGACAGACAGACAGACAGACAGACAGACAGACAGACAGACAGACAGACAGACAGACAGACAGACAGACAGACAGACAGACAGACAGACAGACAGACAGACAGACAGACAGACAGACAGACAGACAGACAGACAGACAGACAGACAGACAGACAGACAGACAGACAGACAGACAGACAGACAGACAGACAGACAGACAGACAGACAGACAGACAGACAGACAGACAGACAGACAGACAGACAGACAGACAGACAGACAGACAGACAGACAGACAGACAGACAGACAGACAGACAGACAGACAGACAGACAGACAGACAGACAGACAGACAGACAGACAGACAGACAGACAGACAGACAGACAGACAGACAGACAGACAGACAGACAGACAGACAGACAGACAGACAGACAGACAGACAGACAGACAGACAGACAGACAGACAGACAGACAGACAGACAGACAGACAGACAGACGGCGCAACAAAAAAGTTTCAAAATCATCTGAAACGCAAAGATATAGAAAAAATTTTGAAATCGGAGCAACTTTTTTTTTCTCGAAAAAATTAGGATCACCATAGCTCACACTACTATAGTATAGTATATGTGTGAGCTAAAATTTTGAAATCGAAGCAAGTCTTTTTTTCTAATTTTTTACATGATCATCATATAGTATTCGTGTGAGCTAAAAATCACTGAATGTAGGGGCGGTCCCAGATTTTAAAAAAGGAGGGAAGGGGAGGTTTAGATTTTTTTAAACATATATGTAAACAAAAGACAAATTTTTTGCTCATGTTCTCTGGAAAGAGGGAAGGCGGGCGCAATCAAGAAATAATTAAATTAGGTTTTTTTCAAATGTTAAAATCCCGTAGAATTGCTACATATATTGTGATGCAACAAAATACGGTGTGCACAAACAACAACCAATAAAACCTACGTTTAGTTTACTATTTAATTGAAATTTGAATGTAAGTAATGGACAAGGCGGTGGTCTTTTATTTTATAGGGGAGACCGGGGTTGGTTGTCTCACATGTTATTTGTCACACCGGTGAAAACATACCTTAACCTCACTGGAAAAAACTCGGCTCAACTTTTACAACTTATTCAAATTTGCGGCAATATCACCATTTTAACTAGCTCAACGGATATCGCTAACAGCTTTCGTAACTTTTTATTAACGGTTGTAATTATAACTAAATTCGCACTTTCAGGGTAACTTATCAAACAACTTCACCACAACCAAAAAAAAGCTTTAACCCTTTTTATTTTACTGCAGTAACAACGTAAGACATAAAACAGCCTAATGTCCTCCCAAATTTTATAAAAGGTAATAAATAAGCAATTAGTTGAGAACTATAGATCAATTTCCTTACTAAATAGTTCCTCTAAAATATTTGAAAAAGTGATATATTATAACAAGTTGATATCTTTTATAGAAAAATACTAATTTTTGACTCCCATTCAAGATGGCTTTAGAAGGCAAGCATTCGATCGAGACAGCCACTATTGACATGGTACTAAACATCTATATTAAACTTAATAACGGTGAAAGAGTGGTAGCTCAACTGTTCGAGTTGACTAGAGCATTTGGCACCATTGACCCAGACTTTTTCTATCAAAAATAAAAAACTTGGAATAAGAAATTTAATAGATAAGTTTATTAAATCATTCCTTACACAAAGAGAACTTAAAATCATCATTGGTAATTGTTTCTCTCAATCAAACAATCTGACTTAGAAACTCCACAGGGTAGTGTTCTAGGCCCATTAATTTTTTTGTTGTTTATTAATGATTTACCAGAATACATTACCTGCGAAATTGTCTTCATGTTTACTGATGATGATGATCAGCAATAAACGAAGCAATTCTTCTTGAAAAAATTAATTTAATTGCATACAACTTTTTACACCCTAAAGGAGTTTGAAAACTTTCTACCAAGAGGAAGGTAGAATTTTGAGTCTCAGTGTTAGTCTTAAATGTGAAGTGTATTTGTCTTTCTACAATCACAGTATGAACGTGTGTTTTTTTACTTTATTTGTAATTTTGGATAATTTTTATTATTTATAACAAAAAATTAACTAGGTTCTTGTAAAATTTATATTTTTGTAGCCGAAAATATTAATAAATATTCTAATCTATTTTACTACATTCATAAGACTAATATCGCTTCCGATCAACGATCAAAAACCTCAAAAAGATTTGTCTGTTTGATTTCAAGAGAAGCGTCGCTCTTGTTGAGATTTTTTTGTTGAATTAGGCATTAGCCCCGATCTCCTCTAACTGACGGGCGGGCGGCCGACCGAGGCCTTGATACCGATGAATATTATTGCATTTGTAAAACACAAGTGGATAATCACCAAGTGCCTTGCAAATAAAATACTCTGCCAATTTATGGGCACTTTAGCTCACACTAGATACTATATTTATAGTGTACGTGTGAGCTAATATAACTAAAAACTGAAATATATTTTATTCAACTCTAGACTCAATTACCTGTCGTTTGATACTACACAAGCCATGTTATTACTTAAACTCAAATTTGTGAAATCTACCCCCACTAAAAAAAAAACTAAAATGTATTTTGTTTAACTCCAGACTCAATTAGCTTTCGTTTGATATCACACATGCCATATTTTCACATAAATTCAAATTTTTGAAATTTACCCCCACCCTTTTTTTGTTAAATAAACTAAAATGTATTTTGTTTAACTCCAGACTCAATTACCTTTCGTTTGATATCACACAAGCCATATTTTTACATAAACTTAATTTTTGAAATCTACCCCCACCCTTTTATTTGGCTTGTGTTTGGTGGATTTTGTTCATTTTTAAATGGGACCATCTCGAGCCAAAACCCAGCTTAGGTACCAAATTTCATTAGAATCGGGCTAGCGGTTTTTGAGTTATGCGCGTTGGTCGTTACAGACAGACATACAGACAGACAGACAGACAGACAGACAGACAGACAGACAGACAGACAGACAGACAGACAGACAGACAGACAGACAGACAACACAACAAAAAAGTTTCAAAATCATCTGAAACGCAAAGATATATAAAAATTTTTGAAATCGGAGCAACTTTTTTTTTCTCGAAAAAATTAGGATCACTATAGCTCACACTACTATAGTATAGTATATGTGTGAGCTAAAAATGTCTTACCGAATCATAATAAAAATACTCTGCCAATATATGGGCCCCTAAGCTCACACTAGGTACTATAGTTATAGTGTACGTGTGAGCTAATATAACTAAAAACTGAAATATATTTTATTCAACTCCGGACTAAATTACCTTTTGTTTGATACCACAGGATAAATACCATATCTCAAAAACTAAACAATATTTTAAAAAATTGACACCGTCATTATTTTGCTCTAAAAAAGTTGCCATAAAAAGGTTTTTACAGAATAAAAATATCTTGCAAAATAAGCGAGGTACAAGGAATTAATTAAAATGCAATTTTTCCAAAAACTCCCTGTATTAGCAAAACCACGAGGTATAGCAAAAATCTGATTACACCATTTTTAAGGGCTCCAAAAAAGAGCACGGTAAGGTGCAATCAGAAAATCGATATCTTTAATAATAACCGAGTTTCCCATTTAATCCCATCGAAAATGGGACACGCTGTACAGCAGACAGGATCCCTGAATGCCCTGGAACCAAAACCAGCATCACCCGTTTTCCATTGCTCAGGATCTCCAGCGCCTCTGCGCATATTTCCACCAAAGCATCAGCAATCAGGTGCGCTGAGCGCGTTTAGAGTGGCCTGGCTGTCAGACATATATTTACTCACTCTGGCCATTCCTGAGCTCTTCTAGGATTGCCGCCATGGGCAGCTAATCCCACAATTTCATTTAATGAGGTACTTGTTGATCAGTGGGTACTCGCCGCCGCGTTAAGCCGGTAAAAGGCAAAAAGTGTTTTATTGCTGCATATTCAATTTTTCAGTGTCATTTTTATTATTTGCCCAAGTACAAGAAGTGAACAGCACCAACTTAACAATCCCTTTGAAATAGGTTTAAAACCGTTCCTCTTGTTTCGAAACATTTTCTGAACCGATTTCTAAAGAATTTATGTTTTTCTTTTGAGATTAATCCAAAGCAACCGCTAGTTTTGTACACAAAAAAAAAGGGCTTCAGTCAATGCAAATTGCTTTGATCCAAAAAAAAATCTGCTTTCTATTCTCTTGAACTGCTGGTTTCCGTTGAAAATAAAAGTTGCCTTTATCCAAGAAAATTGATTTGTTTTGAATGGAAGCGGCAACCTTCTTGTTTTGTGTTTTCTAGTATTATGGAATAAATCGCCATTTTCGTTTTGAGATGCAGGATATTTTGAGTTAAAAAATTAAAAGTCTTTAGGCAAAGTAAAGCTTTATTTGTGTTAAGAAGATATAAGGAAGACATTTTATATCTTGCTTTAAAACTACTTTTTCTTCGCTAAAGGCAGTTTGTTTGAAACCAAAAAAATTTGCCAAGACAATTATTATTTTTTCTACGACCGTGCATATATACCCACTTTCCCGCACGCATTTTAGTTTTGAAAGCATCACTTTCCCGCCCTAGTGCGGGAAAATCACTTTCCCGCACTAGTGCGGGAAAGCAAAACTATGCCAATTTTGGAGTTATTCTATAGGTTTATACCTCAAAAGTCGTAACTATCGACTTGGTACAGTGTAGGGAATTTAGCAGATAGGCAATCTGATGAATTATAGCTCATTTCAAGTTTTTTATTCAATTTAAAAAAAAAACAGAATAATGGATTTTTTTAAATATTTCTGCATACCCCCCGTATAGTCATGTCATACAACAACTATCAAGCCAAGCTGTGACAGGTGCTTGGTCCAGTTTGCTATGGCAACCAAGTTATGTTATTGTTACTCAAACGTCAAAGCTAGTCAAAGAGCGTCTCTGAAGTGACAGAACTGCCTTTTATTTTGAATAAAATGGATTTTTCAATGGACTGTTCCGAAGATGAACTTCCGGAGTGCATTTTGCAGGCTGCTGAAGATGTGAATGGTGAGCTGCTACCTGCCAAATCGAGACAAAGGTACGAAAAACAGTACAATCATTTCGTGACATGGTGTAAGGAGAAAGGGGTGAGAATCTACAAAGAAGAAGTCTTCTTGGCATACTTCCTAGACCTGAGCAAGGTCTTGAAAAATACCTTATGGTCACGCTATTCCATGGTGAAAAGCTTGGTTAAAATTAAGCAAAATCTGGACATAAGCAGATTCCACAAGCTAACATCGTTTCTTAAACAAAAAAATGTTGGTTTTTGAGCCCAGAAGGCGCAAGTTTTCACCAAAGATGATATATCGCGGTTTATGTTAGCTCCTGATGAGATTTATTTGATGATTAAAGTGAGTACCATTTTTGCTTTGGCTGATGCTCTCCGCAGGGCGGAGCTTTTAAATATCACTCTGGATGACATACAGGATAAAGGAAGTCTGATCGTTGTTAAGATCTCCGACACTAAAAATCATTCCTTAAGATCCTTCGTTTTATCCGAAGAAATAAATAATGGATCTTTTTTGATGCTGTATAGAAAGTACGCAAATTTGAGACCTCCTACTACTCCGCACCGCCGGTTTTTCATTTATTATAAAAAAGGAAAATGTTCCAATCAGTGTGTAGGAGTGAACACTTTTGGAAAGATGCCATCAGAGATCGCTGCATATTTGCGCCTACCTAACCCAGAACGTTATACCGGCCATAGCTTCAGACGTTCTTCAGCAACATTCCTAGCAGATTCAGGTGAAGGCATAACAAACATAAAACGCCTTGGTGGGTGGAAGTCCACTGCTGTCGCTGAGGGGTATTTGGAAGATTCCGAGAAACAGAAAGAGAACATCTCGAGTAAGATTCTTTCATCTACCTATGACCTGCAATCGTTGCCAGCACCGTCATCGTCAACTGTAAGTGACCTGCAACTGCAACTGCTGCCGTCAACGTCCACTGGAAGAGTCCTGCAGACCCAGACGCCATCTTTGCGCACTTTCGATTCTACAAGCGGCCACCAGATGCGAGAATTACTACCATCGAACTCCACTACACCGGCAATTCTGAATAATCTTCAAACTGCAACAAATTGTGTTTTCAATATCACTATTACCAATAATAATAATTAGTATTTTATTTATGTTCAAATAAAATATTTTTTCAAAAGTAAATTTGTGGTATTGTAACATCGGTCGAAGAAAAAATAATGTTCCTAACTCATGCGGAAAGTGTCTTTCCCACCCTCGACTGCTTGCCCGAACTCCGCTCCGCGTCGTTCGGGTCAACTGCAGTCGCGTGCGGGAAAGTATCACTTTCCACACTTGTTAGGAAAATAACTATTTCCTCAAAACAAGCGGTTTGCTTAGATGAAAAGAAAACATTTTGTTCAGAGACTTTTGCTTTTGGGTCAAGATAATTTTTTCAAGAAAACTACTTTTCTTAACTGAAGAACTTCTTTTTTTCTGTGTAGTTATAAGAAAAGCTACTACTAGCTGCTAAGCAGGGGCGGTCGCAGACTTAAAAAAAAGGGGGGAATTTAGATTTTTTGAACAAGCATATAATATTTTTTGCTCAGGTGTCTAATACACCAGAATGTGGGGACCATAGCCCCCGTGCCCCCCCCCCCCTGGCGCCGCCACTGTGCTAAGCTACTTACCCTTAAAACTAAACTTAAAACGGTGTGCTGTGATTAGGCACGGTTTTAAAAAAATTTAAAAACTGTTCGTCGGGGCGAGATTTACAAGGTTTTCGTAGCTATTTATTTGTATAAGACCCTGAAAGGATGAGGTACAGCGTGTCCCATTTTCGATGGGATTAAATGGGAAACTCGGTTATTATTAAAGATATCGATTTTCTGATTGCACCTTACCGTGCTTTTTTTTGGAGCCCTTAAAAATGGTGTAATCAGATTTTTGCTATCCCCGTGGTTTCGCTAATACAGGGAGTTTTTGAAAAAATTGCATTTTAACTAATTCCTTGTATCTCGCTTATTTTGCAAGATATTTTTAATCTGTAAAAACCTTTCTATGGCAACTTTTTTAGAGCAAAATAATGACGTTGTCAATTTTTAAAAATATTATTTAGTTTTTGAGATATGGTATTTATCATAAAAAACTAAATACGGACCTGGATTTTTTTTATTACTACTTTGATTAGTTTCATGCTATTATTACCTTAAAATGATAAAACTTTAACATTTTTTTGATTTAAGGTTAAAAAAAACTATTTAATATTTGAAAAAAAAATTATAGTCCGAACCTGGAAATTTCCAACGTAATTATAAATTAAAAATTGCAAGACACACTAGTTGAACGATTTTTAGTTTATCTGTTTTGAAATGATAATTAAAAGATTTATAAATAAAGTAAAAAACGTTAAAAAGTTACAAAAATAATATCATACTAATTATTTGATGGTAGCACAGCAGGTCGTGAAATTTACAAAACAAAAGCGTGGAATTGACATTGTCATTTTACTTGTCATTTTTGTGAATAGCTTACAATTATTTTAAACTGGCTAGAAATCGACCATATCCAGATTTTGAAAAATGTGATATGTTTGACTGCTTCATTCAAGCAACAAAATCCCAATATTTAAATGACAGAAATATTTTTATGCAAAATGCGTTAAGAAAAATTACTCAAAAATGCCAACAATGTCTTACACATAATGGTAATCTGAAAAATTAGTTATTTTTTATAATTTGTTTTTTTTTGTATTTTTCGTAGACTTTGTTTTAAATAAATCTGTAAATTAACGTAAAACCATTTTAATATGCTAAGTATCAAAACAGTTAAACTAAAAATTGTTTATCTAGCAATTTTTAATTTATATTTATGTTAAAAATATCCAGGTTCGGACTAATTTTTTTTTAAATATTAAATTTTTTTTTACGTTAAAACAAAAAATTTTAAAATTTTTATTATTTTATGATAATACTAGCATGAAACCAATCAAAATAGTAATAAAAAAAATCCAGGTCCGTATTTAATTTTTTTATGATAAATACCATATCTCAAAAACTAAACAATATTTTAAAAAGTTGACAACGTCATTATTTTCTTCTAAAAGGTTTTTACAGAATAAAAATATCTCACAAAATAAGCGAGATACAAGGGATTATTAAAAATACAATTTTTTCCAAAACTCCCTGTAATAGCGAAACTACGGGGTATAGCAAAAATCTGATTACGCCATTTTTAAGGGCTCAAAAAAAGAGCACGGTAAGGTGCAATCAGAAAATCAATATCTTTAATAATAAGCGAGTTTCCCATTTAATCCCATCGAAAATGGGACACGCTGTACAATGTTTACATTTCTACCACAATTTAAATTAAGATTATTAACAAAATCAATTTTCCCGTCCCTAAAATCTGCAAAGTACAAAATATTACATAAATAGCGGTTTGTAATTAAGTATGTTAAGAAAATCATGAATAAAACACTAAAAAAATAATCCCAAACAACTGGAAATAACCCAAAAAATTATCGACCTATAACACTGCTCAATGTAATTTAAGCTTTTCACGAAAATAGTAACAACAAAATTTGACGGATATCAATCAAAAGAACAGGCAGGCTTCAGAAAAGGTTTAAATGAAAATCCTATTAGAACGAGCCAACGAATACAACATTCCACTATATATTGCGTTAATAGACTTTGAAAAAGCTTTCGATGGCATTAAGCACTGGGCAGTAAAAGCATCTTTAATTAATAGCCGAATAAGCAACAACATCAATCAAAATCCACGAAGGAACCAAGCCAATCCATATAAGAAGAGGTGTTAGACAGGGTGGCATTATATCACAATACTTAAACCACCTAAGATATGCTGATGGTATCACCTTAATAACAGATAAGAAAGAAGAACTGATAAAAATTGTGGAAGAACTACAGCAGTTAAAAATATAGGCTTGAGTACATTAACATATTAACCGAAGGAGACTAGGAAATAAACAAAAAAATCGGCCGTCTAGATAAACAATTTGTTTTAAAAACGTACTTCTGCAGAAAAGAACTCATCGACTATTTTTGTTTGGTCCATAGAAAATTCTATTTTCTTTCTCTTTAAGAATCACCAAAATTATCCGATCTTTCCTTTACTTTTATTACTTTTTTAAACCAATGCACCGGAAAAAGACGAAACTGTTCTTCTTACAAACCCTTACCAGATTAATTATACACGACCAAATATGGATATATAACAAGCGGTGATAACTTTAACTTGTGCTTCCAGCATTTATTTTGCTACTCCTTCGTTTTCCTTTATTAAACCAGTGCGAGAGAAAAAACAAAACTATTCTCGATTACAGTCCCTCACTAAAACAAAGGAATTAGAAAGATGCCGCAATCGTCTAGGCCCGCGTAAAGTATATTATTTTGTTCCTCTTTTGTTAAACTGATGCGAGAAAAAGAGACAAAACTATTCATGATTAGAAGGTAGTCCCTTTGGACCCATTAGTATTTTGTAAAGGGTCAATGCGGCGTTTTTGACCTGTCTCTTTACGGTTCGGAATTGTTTTCGTGTTTTTTCTTAAAATATATTTTCGATCTGGACTCAAATTTAATCTTAAAAGACTTTAAAATGGTGTGGGAGTGTATTTTGTGCTAAAATCTCGACTATTTTAATCCAGAAGTTTCGTTTTACAAGTAAGTTAAATAACTTGTTTGACCTTCAAAACAAAACAAAGACCAGTGCCGTAGAAATCAATATAAAATCAGAAAAAAATTTTTTGGGTATTATATAAATAATTATTTATTTGTTAAAACTGTTTAAACATAAGTTGAGTTAAAAATGTACAGGGTGTCCCAAGTTTTGGTGTTTTGATACTTTTAACTGAACTACGAGCCTTGATTTTCAACAGATAAGGTAAAAAAGGTATCTTATTAATATGGAAAGTAATTTTTTTATGTATACCTTTTTTATTTAACCGTTTTTTTTTTGTGTAAACAGTTTTTTTAGATTTGGATTGAGGCAATTTTTTAGGTTGGGTTAGTCCTTTTTACCTACTCTGAATTTTTAACGTTGTCTAACCTAAAATAAAATACACCAAGCTAAAAGCATCCTAATCAAACATCTAATTGTCAATGGGTATCTATTCAGCTGTAAACTAAATTAAATTGCTTGTTTTAATAAGTTAGGTATTTACTTTTAATAAATAAATATTTTGCCGCCGTCACTGGTAAATCGATCGACCATAAAGAATAAACATACGTCTGCTGTGTGTCGCACAGCGTTGCCATCGTCTTTCCAAAAAATATTTCTATTCTTTTCCAACTTATTGAAGCATCTAGGGGTCAAATCGAATTGTTTTGATGAATGAATTTTTGCCGCGGTTCCTGGTCTCCTCCGGTTAATACGTTAATGCTTGAGTATGAACTGCATTAAAACTAAAATCATAACAAACACAGATGAAGATATCACGATTAGAATAAACCATGAGAAAATAGAACAAGTAGAGGAATATATATACCTGGGACAAATTATTAAACTAAAAAAAACCAAACAGCTAAAATCAAAAGACGAGTAAGATTGGTCTGGGCAGCATTCGGTAAATTAAGCTACACATTAAAAAATAAAAAATATTCTCAGTACTTTAAAACGAAACTGTATAACCAATGTATCCTTCCTATACTTACCTATGGATCCCAGACCTGGACACTTACAAAATCAAACATGAATAAGGTAACAAAAGCCCAAAGATTAATGGAAAGAGAAATGTTACACGTAAAGCTAACAGATAAAAAAAGTAATGAATGGATAAGAAATAAAACAAAAGTAAGGGATGTCAGAGGAAAAGTATCAAAATTAAAATAAAAATTTGTCGGTCATAATATCAGACAGAAAGACGATCGATGGAACAAATATATTGAAAACTCGAGACCCTGGGAAAATAAAAGAAGTAGGAGAAGATCCCAAATGAGATGGGCGTACGATTTGAGGAAACATGCGGGAATTAGATGGATGAACACGGCGACAGACAGAGAAGAGTGGAAGATATTGGGAAAGGCCTATATCTAAAGATGGATCGAAGAGAACTGCATAGATAGATATATAGAAGAACATCAAAATTAAAAAATATCTTTAACAACCTGTCCTCACAGTAATTAACAACTTTTGTACATGAAGTAATCAGTACAATAAGTTCTGTAACACCCTGTATATCGTGTTATTCAGCGACGATAGATACCTACTACCTACCTACAATGCGAACCATCAAGTGAAGAGAACGTTACTAGTTTCAAGGTCGTACCGGTGAAGATGCGCTAGTAGGTATTGCTGTAGCGTAGCAGGACAACGAAACGGTGCCGTACCGAGAAGTTATACCACGAATCGGCAGTAGAAGTGTACTGTAACCAAGCAAGAATCTGGTTCAAAATCTAGGGGGCGGTAATAGTCAACTTAAAAATTATTTGTAATAATTTTTGTTTAGGGGGGGGGGGGTAATCCTCCCTTTAATTAACAAAAAGTGCAGCATTTTTTTTAGGGGATTTAATTACAAGGTGACCCCCTTAAATCCGCGCTTGATTGTAACCAAACCTAGAGACCCTGTATCACAGATCACTAAAATGGTTCTAGGAAGTTTTGGGTTTAGCACAAATTATTGAGGAAACTGTGTTCTACTAGATTCCGGAAATCGCTCATTGATGCGATGCTCCGAACAATTTTTTCACGAAAATCTATGGGCACCTAAGCTCACACTAGGTACTATAGTTATAGTGTGAGCTAATATAATCAAAAACTGAAATATATTTTATTCAACTCCAGACTCAATTACCTTTCGTTTGATACCACACAAGCCATGTTTTGACAAACTCAAATTTTTTTAATCTACCCCCCACCCTTTTAAAAAAAACTAAAATGTATTTTGTTTAACTCCAGACTCAATTACCTTTCGTTTGATATCACACACGCCATATTTTCACTTAAACTCTAATTTTTGACATCTAGCCCCACCCTTTTTTTTAAATAAACCAAAATTCATTTTTTTTAACTCCAGACTTAATTACCTTTCGTTTGATATCACACACGTCATATTTTCACATAAACTCTAATTTTTGGAATCTACCCCCACCCTTTTATTTGGCATGCGTTCGGTGGATTTTGTTCATTTTTAAATGGGACCATCACGGCCCAAGACCCAACTTAGGTACCAAATTTCATTAAAATCAGACAAGCGGTTTTTGAAATCGGAGCAACTTTTTTTTTCTCGAAAAAATTAGGATCACCATAGCTCACACTACTTATAGTAGTAGTGTGAGCTAAAAACACCCAAATAACACATTTTCATTGTTATCGCAAAATTTTGGTTTACGTCGAGAATAATACCTTCTCTAGCCATTGCTGCGCGGGCTAGGAAGGTAAAAATTAGAGAATTTCTAAATAAAAATTGAAACATTGCAAACAAGTTTCGTGGCTAATCGGGTAAAACGGAGTTTTTGTTTCTCTCATATTTTTCCGTGGGTAGCTTCAAAGCTTAACCTCACGGGGGTCCAAGATCTAATGGAAACCTAATAAGTGTTGACAGTTTACTAACAAATACAAATTTTACCCGATTAGTCACGAAACTTGTTTGATTTTTAAATTCACGGGTACTAATATTCACGTTTATTGAAACATTGCATTGAGTGGTGCCAGTCGTGGTACCGTTGACTTTAGTGACTTTAGCGTTGTCCCATCCAACACATAACAGAAAAACTATTTTCTTACTTTTCTTTCACTTGTTGTTTACATATGATCGTGTTGCAGGCTGCGGTGTACAAAACAGAGAAATAAATAATTTATACCTGTCTCAATTAAAATAAGAGAGATTGATATTTTAAATGATTATTTTTTTTTCAGATATTCCTAAACTTAATGTGATAAAAACTCCACAGGAGCTTAGCATTTCAATGGTCTCGGATCCCACGCGGAGCATAACTTCCACAGCCGCCCTCCTAGCTTTACAAAGGCTCAAAGATCCTTCTATGTAAGTACGAGTCCTGGGAGTAAACCCCATCACACACAAACTTACATAGGCCGCATAACGCGTAGCACGAGGCTTTCAACCAATCAGCGATCGTACAGCAGCAATATGGCCGCTGCAATTCGATCGCTGATTGGTTGAAAGCCTCAGGCTAGGCGTCATGCGGCCTAGGTAAGTTTGTGTGTGATGGGCTTAAGTCTCAAACATAATTATTATGAATTGTTATAGAGAGAAATATATTTCTCTATGGTATAACAGGGCAATTTCAAAAACCGAATTATTAATAATGTCAAAAACGTCATCCATTAAAACAGGACATAATGTTGCGAACTCAAAATCTCGACAGCGATGGAGAAAATCGCCCCAAACCCCCAAAAACCTGTTTTTTTGTTTGTCGAAAACTAAGCTTTTTAGCGAAAATTCAAAGAACAGTTTTTTGTGGAGAACAAAATTTTCTTTCCAACCATGAATTGGCCGATAAGGTTAGGAAAAGCAAGTACCTCTTCAGTTGCCTCCGTAAATTGGGATTATTTAGAAAAAACATGTTAATTATAGGTTTTATAGAATTTTCTCAAAAACTACATTTCATGGGAAAAATGTGTCGTATACTTTATTGTAGACAATAAAATTTTCTTTTAAACGCTTATATAAAATAATCAATTTTTATTACATATTTTATCTATTAAAAAAAATGACTTTTTACTTTATTTTATCCTACTGATGTTTTTAGCTCACACATATACTATAGTAGTGTGAGCTATGGTGATCCTAATTTTTTCGAGAAAAAAAAAGTGGCTCCGATTTCAAAAATTTTTATATATCTTTGCGTTTCAGATGATTTTGAAACTTTTTTGTTGCGCCGTCTGTCTGTCATGTCTGTCTGTCTGTCTGTCTGTCTGTATGTCTGTAACGACCAACGCGCATAACTCAAAAACCGCTTGGCCGATTTTAATGAAATTTGGTACCTACGCTGGGTCTTGGGTCGAGATGGTCCCATTTAAAAATGAACAAAATCCACCTAACAGAAACCAAATAAAAGGGTGGGGGAAGATTTCAAAAATTAGAGTTTATGTGAAAATATGGCGTGTGTGATATCAAACGAAAGGTAATTGAGTCTGCAGTTAAACAAAATACATTTTAATTTATTTACAAAAAAGGGTGGGGGTATATTTTAAAAATTAGAGTTTAAGTGAAAATATGGCGTGTGTGATATCAAACGAAAGGTAATTGAGTCCGGAGTTTAACAAAATACATTTTAGTTTTTTGTTTTTTTTAAGGGTGGGGGTAGATTTCAAAAATTTGAGTTTAAGTCAAAGCATGGCTTGTGTGGTATCAAACAAAAGGTAATTTAGTCTGGAGTTAAATAAAATATATTTCAGTTTTTAGTTATATTAGCTCACACGTACACTATAACTATAGTACCTAGTGTGAGCTTAGGGGCCCATATATTGGCAGAGTATTTTTAAGATTACCGTAACAATAGAAACTAGTAAAGTATATAAAAATTAAATAAAAAATTAAATAAAACTTAATAAGTAAATAAATAAATAAAAATTATAAATAAAAAATTTCTTATAAATCAAGTCCAGGTGTGACGGTTCCAAGGATAGGAGCCGCGTTTCCATCTTTTGATCTTAGGTTTTAAGAAAATTTTACTAAAATGTTTTTTTTTGGTAATATTTGAAAATGACCCCAATCTAAGGACGCCTCTGGAGAGTTAGCCATATTTCTATCACATTTTGTGATACACCGTTTAAAAGAAAATTTCATTATCCACGCTAAACTAAATAACTTGTATAGTCGTAACAAGCTTAATTCTTAAAAATTGGATAAAACCTACAAAAAAATTGATTAGTTTGGTGATTACTCATTAACTGACTTTTCATTAAGGACACCACTGGAGCGGTAACTGTGGAATAACTTCCACTTTATTATACATCGTTGGAAAGGAAATTTTAGTATCTACGACAAAAGGGAGAAAACTTTTTTTGATAAAAAGCTTGGTTTTTAAGGAAATTAAATAAAACGTTTTTTTTCTTATTTTTTTTAATCACCCCTATTTACGGACGTCGCTGAAGAGTTATAGGTCAAACCCCAACGAGTTTCACACTGTTAAAAACGGAGTTTCACTGTCTACAATAAAGTATAGGATATATTTTTTTATATTAAGCTTAGTTTCTGAGAAAATTAGATAAAACCTGTAACAAAAATGGTTTATTTTCTTTTTAAATTGATTTCATTTACGGCTTCTAAAGTTTTAATTATGAGACCAATCCGATCATGTTATGTATCATTTTAAAAGGAAATTTTATTAACTATAATAGAATATAACGAATGTTTTCTTGTAGACATTAGTTTTAAAAAAATCAAATAAATCTTGGGAAAAACATGGATATTTTTTCAACTCTTTTAAATTACTTTAATTAACGGACGCCGCTGGAGTGTTTGTTATCAATCTAACTCCATTAAATTATACCTTGTTAAAAATGGAATTTCCTTGTCTACAATAAAATATATTATAAATTTTTCTCTTATATGCTTAGTTTTTAAGAAAATTTAAAAAACCTCAAACTTTCAGATGCAGAGGTTTTTGCAGCCATAATATGATATTATTTTTTAGTTATATAAATATATATTTTGAATATACACCTGTGTCAATTTGGGCTTTACAGCAGCAATTCAAAATTTCGCCTCCATGTTGGCCGCCATCTTGAATATCTCAGCCCCTGTCAACAGGGGTGTTCGGATTCAGTGGGGTCGAAATAGGGAAAAAAACCCTTTGCCACAAAGTAATGCTTCTAGAAAGTAGATTTTCCGAAATCTTGCCTTAACTAACTTATCTAAATATTTGGTATTTGACAGATCGCTTACAGTCACCACAGCCTTAAGTCCATCGGCCAGTAAAGCCAGTCCAAGTAACAACAACACTAGCCTTAATAACAACAACCTATCCAGTAGTTACGATATAGGTGAGCTTTTTTAGCCTAGATAGTAAGAATTTTTCTTACTCTAAGGTTTTTAGTATATTAAATGTGTAAAAAATACAAGGTTTTATAGATTAAGCTAACAAACCATATATCCTAAGCACAGGTTACCATTTTTCTGATAATCAGTGTCCTAAGTCCTCTAATCTTTTTCCAGGGCCGCATGTATCTATAACACAGTGTGGCCAAAATGATACTACTATTACTACTACTATGTCGGTTTGGAACATTTTTCTATGTTGTCCGACGCCTATTCTCCACCTCCTTCGATCTTGACAATCATCTTCTTTTAGGTTTTTTTGATTCATTGATCTTTGGATTGACTCTTACCATTCCAGTTTAGGACGCCCTCTTTTTCTGCGCCCTATTGGTTGACCTGCTTTGGTAATCTTTCGTCGTTCATCCGTTGTACATGGCCGTACCATATCAGTTGTCTTTTAGTGATTTCATCCGTTATGCTTCCCTCGATTTCTCTCTTTTATGGTCTCATTTCTTATATGATCTCTTCGAGATATTCTCATTGATTTTCTTATTGCATTCATTTCGACACTTTCCATTTTTGTTTTGTATTTTTTAGTTACGCGACAAAGTTTCTATTCCATACAACAGCGTGCTTTTCACCATTATTTTTTATCTCTCTACTCTATAAAACACTGTTAAGACATCAAATAACCTTTTTTGCTTTTACTATTCTTTTTTTCAGTTCTTTACGGTCTGTTCCTGTCTTAATAAATAGCTCCATTGGCTAGTTTTAACTCACTGGATTTGTTTCCAATACATAAGTACTGTGTCTTGTCCACGTTTACTGTTAACCCCCACTTTTGGTATTCTTCCGTTAACTTTCTCATCAGATATATTTCATGTCTTCTTTATCATTAGCTACAATTACTTGGTCGTCAGCAAACTGTAGTGGGTATATGGTAAATCGGTGGTTAAGTTGAATTCCCATACCGTGTATTTTACGTTTCAAGTTTTTTGGACCTTATATTGGAAAAAAGGAAACTAAGAAGAAAGTGGCAGCAAAACCGTGATCCTCGGGACAAAACAAATCTCAACAACATGACGCAGCGCATTAGGCGAGAAATTCTAGTAATAAAAAATGAATCTATCAACCATTTTCTTAATGAACTTACAGATGATAAAAATACCGACTATTCCCTTTGGAAAACAACCAAAGATTTTAAAAGACCAATTATCCAAATTCCACCCATACGAAAATCTAACAACCAGTGGGCAAGGAGTAACGAAGAAAAAGCAGATATTTTTGTAAGTCATTTAGAAAAAACATTTCAGCCCCACGAAGCACCAGATGAACACTTTCATTTAAATGAACCCCATCAAATCAAAAAAAGCCCCAGGGTATGATCTTATTAACGGGGTAGTCATAAAACAACTCCAAAACCGGGAAAACCACTCCATGACATGTCATTTGTTTGAAACTCGTAGACAATGATTGTGTAGAAATAAAATTTCGGACTTCCATTGTCTTTATTTATTTTAAAACACTAAAATTTTAAAATTTTTAAAACAAATAAAGACAATGGAAGTCCGAAATTTTATTTCTATGACATGTCATCTTACAGGCCAATATCTTTGCTGCCAATTATATCCAAGCTCTATGAAATATTATTGCTTAAAAGAATAAAACCCATCATAGAAAGACAAGAAATTATTCCATCTCATCAATTTGGTTTTCGAGACAAGCATTCCACGATAGATCAAGTACACAGAATTACTAATATAATAGAAAAAGCACTAGAAGAGGGAAAAGTTTGTTCTGCAGTTTTTCTAGATGTAGCACAAGCATTTGACAAAGTGTGGCATGAAGGCCTTAATTTTAAACTAAAACGGTTTCTGCCAAAACAATATTCGGATATTTTGGAATCATACATATCTGATAGACATTTTAGAGTAAAACAGGAAGACTCATACTCAAATTTAAGAGAAATTCAAGCAGGCGTGCCCCAGGGTAGCGTACTAGGTCCTTATCTATACTTATTATACACTTGTGATATCCCAAAGCCAGAAAATTGTCACTTAGCAACATTTGCCGATGATACTGGTTTATTGACGGTAGAAAAATCTATTGAAAAATACATAGAAAAACTTCAGGATGCAGTCACCCAAGTTCACAGTTGGACCACAAAGTGGCGAATAAAATTAAATTAAACCAAATCAATTCATGTTGATTTTACAAACAAAAATATAAATCACATACAAATAACAATTAACAACATTCCAGTACCATATTCGAATCAGGCAAAATATCTAGGTATGACACTTGATGCCAAATTGCGCTGGAAAGCACATGTTAAGAAAAAAAAAGAAGAACTTGAAATAAGGTATAGAAAAATGAACTGGCTAATTGGAAATCCAATTTAACAATTCATAATAAGTTTCTGCTTTATAGACAAATACTGAAACCAGTATGGACATATGGTATTCAACTATGGGGTTGTGCTAAAGAGAGTAACATTCTAGTTGTACAGAGATTTCAAAATAAAGTATTAAGAAACATTGTGAATGCACCTTGGTACGTTCGAAATAGTGACCTTCATCGAGATCTAAAAATCGAAACTGTAGCAGAGACTATAAAAAAGTACGCAAAAAGCCAAGACGATAGACTCCATCGGCATGTGAATGTGGAAGCAATTCAGCTTCTAGACAATACTATGCTAGTTCGAAGACTAAAAAGAGTGAAGCCGTTTGAGCTAGTAAACTAAGTGAATTACACATAAAACAAAATAATGCTATAAACACAACACAATTGTGAGTTACAGACTAAACAAAGCGGGGAGAACTGTTGAGTGAACCCTAAGTTTAAATCTGACTTTTCTAGGAAATTAATTTAAAACAAAATTGCTAATTAGTCTTACTGACTAGATTGTAATACAATAAACACAGTGTGTTTGACAAATAAAAAAATTATAAAAAAAAAGGTTTTTTGGAGCCACTGCGATATATATCTTAAAGCGAGTTGGAGAGATACGCCATCCAAAATAAAAACCTAACTTTAAAAAATGATCTCTCGGATTTTTTGAAAAACTTTTTTTTTTTAGGCACAAAAATCTCCATAACACCAGAGGTGACAATCAGAAGAAGAAAAGTGCATAGATGTGATGTTGCCGGTTGTCACAAAGTTTACACAAAGAGTAGCCATCTGAAGGCACACAAAAGAACTCACACAGGTAAAAAAAATACTGTGTGTGCTTAAGACCACACGGCAGAAGTGTAAACTTCAACAAGGCGAAATGAATAATACTAGCCCATAACATATTCTGCAAAGCGGACCGAACCGAACTCTTCTGTGTACTGGCCTTCATCTGCATCATCATATCGCTCGCTGAATGTTTCTCACAGTTAGTCGACTCGAGCCGATTTCACTCGAATGAGCGTTACATAGCCGAGCCTGACGGCTCAGTTCAATTCACTACCCATAAAAACTGCTAAGCGCGCCTAAAGAAGTTTACACTTCAAAAAGTCAACTTGTAGACGCAGGATGAAAGACAAAACGGTCTGATTAACTTCGCAAGGGTGTAACATTGACCAATCAGTCTTCTGCAAAGTCCCATAAGGACGAAACAGTTAACTGTCAACACTTATTAGGTATCCATTAGATCTTGGACCCCCGTGAGGTTAAGCTTTCGAGCTACCCACGGAAAAATATAAGAGAAACAAAAATTTCTTTTTGCCTGATTAGCCATAAAAATTTGTTTGATATTCAATTTCGTTAAAGCACTTGTTTTTTCTTTTTATGTATGTCTTCTTATTTTTAGTTTTCTCGACGGCCGTAGAAAAGCAATTGTTCCTAACGTTTGCAGAAACCTATTTTTCCACAAATAAATGCTTGACAGGACTGTCAAGGGCATTTGCGTGCGGAAAAATCTTTGTCTGCACTTGTTAGGAAAACAGTATATACTTGATATTGTATTAAAATGGCACCGGGTCATAGCTATGGTAAACCAAATTTTGCGGCAAAATCTAAGTAAAGATGCCTTAAAAAATTAGTGTTTCCCTTTGCACATGCAGTGTGCCGCTCGGGGTTTAATGTTCGAAGGATAAAACACTAAGACCTTTTAAAGTAGAGATCAAATAGGTACTTACCTAATAAATAAAGATCCGAAACATAAAAGAGGATCTAAAATTATATTAAAATGTGCGCAAATATTGATTTAGTTACAAAAACGGTAATTTGTTCTGTAAAAAGCTTGGTCGTAATTTGTTTGACATAAAACAGTCAAAACAACAATGAATAGAAAACGTCAATGCCCGGCTAAATCAATAATATGTTCGTAACAACCAGATAAGAGTATATATGTTCCTTTCTAATGAAATCGTTTAGAAGGAGACATAAAAAAAGCAAGTAAAATAGTAAGCTAATGACTAATCAGTGCAGTGCCTTATTTTGGAAATCAATATCAATAAAAAAATTAAAGGAAGTGCGTGCCACTGTATGTACCCTTCTACTCCCTTCCCGCCCATCAAGGTTTTGATGACGCGGTGTCACTTTAATACAATATCAACTAACAGTGGCGTATAAAGAAAAATGTTTCGGGGGGGGCCCGAACAGTTACGGGGGGGCGGGCCGAGACCCCATGAGTCCGTATTTTATGCTATTTTATGTTTGTATTCATGAAATATGTGGAAAATATCCAAAAAAGCCATAGCTTCGGGGGGGCCCGGGCCCCCCAGGCCCCCCCCCCGTATATACGCCACTGTACAACTAACTATAATTGTTTATAAGAAATGTTTATGTTTTTAGGAGAAAAACCTTATAAATGCTCATGGGCGGATTGTACATGGAAATTTGCGAGGTCTGATGAGTTGACGAGACACTACAGGAAACACACAGGCCAAAAACCTTTCAGTTGCGTCATATGTCAACGGTCGTTTAGTAGATCAGATCATTTGTCTCTTCATTTGAAAAGACATCAATAGGTAAAAAATATATGTTATGTATGTAAACAATGTAGCTTTTATCCTAGATCAAGCAAGGCCGACAACTTTTAAGCTAAAAATATACAGGGTGATTGAAATTAGACAGTTTTAAGTGGGAAAGGGTACTTCTAGGGGAGATAGAAAATTCCAAGAAGAGTTTTGGTAGAAACCGCATTTTTATATAACCCGTTTTGGCGCTGCGGGTTTTTTTTAAGTCTTCATTTGGATTGGGGCCTTTTAACTTTTTTATTTGTCAAAATTTTCATTACATGATTTTTCACGTAAAATTTCCTTTAAAATGATGAGTCACACTTTGTATTTTTTTGTTATTTTTTTAAATATTTTTATATTTTTTATTAGTCGGATTTCCTTAGTTTTTTTTTAATCATATACCTACTTTACTACAGAATAACTAAGAATAAAAAAAATTATAACAATATAAAAAATAAACAAAAATATAATATAGCCTGTGATACATCGTTTTAAAGAAAATTTTAGGCTGATTTTAAAACTCTAATAAAAAAAAGTCATTCCATAAGAAAAACTATAGCTTTGTGTTATTCCTCAGAAACTAAAAGTGACAGATAAAATTTAATTGGACAATTGGATTAAGCTTCAAAAATCCTAGAAACAAGCCATTTACACCAAAAAAATGGTTTTAGAAATAAAGTTAAAGCAGGGTTGGATGGGACAGGCGGGCAGTGGAGATAATGTGATAATGGCACTAACTTATTAATATATTTTTACAATACCAATATCCAGAAGAAAAAATGTAATAAAAATATTGTCCAATTTTTTTTCTTATTTGTGTTGCTGTTGTGATTTCTCTTTTAACACACTTTGTTGACTATTTTGGTGGGGATTGATCCTCCTGATCTCCCCCTTCGGTACGGCCTTGCCAATATCTCATATCTTAGTTGGGAAAGATCATTTTTGGTGCTAAAATACATAAAAAATCTAAGAAATCGATTAACCGATTAAAAAATCGGTATTGGGTCCAATTCAAATTAACCAGATAATAGATAAAATTGCAGCATCAAGTTCATTATTAAAAAAGTCGTTACCATTATAAAAAATTAGCATACCTGCTCTGCCCCTGTTCGGTAAATGCCTCTCCAATGTTGGTTTTGGTAATTTGCCTATATGTTCAATAATTTAACACCCCATTTTGCAAGTTTTTAACTATTTATTTTTTACTTTAACAGGTCTTTTGATGCTTAAAAAATGATAACAAACAAAAATTAAATGTTCCTTGATTGGTGTAGTTGATCGAAGTCAGCTGGAAGCGAGCGCTGCCGCTCGGCGCGCAGACTCTCGGACGTAGCCTACTAGTAAAACCAGGCCTCACTCTAAAGTGCCTACTTGTTGATGGTCTCAAACAGCCCCCGGTAGTTACAAGGGCGCAAGTGACGAAAGTGTGGTTCGGAAAAAAACGACTTCAAAGTTTTAATTATTTATAAGGCAGGGGGCCGGTGCACTATCCGGACACACGATTTTTTGGAAAAAATAAAAATTACCTTAAAGTAGACCTTCTAAATACCGTTTTTCCTAAAAAAAAATTGCGGATTATCCAGTATTTTTTGAGAAAATAAATAAATAAAACCTTAAAAAACACGTACAAAACAGCATTCTAACCTCACTTTTCATTCAATTTTGACTTCTTCTTTTTTTTTTCAACCCCATCAAAACAAAATTTGCCAATATCTGTGGCTTATATTTTGCAATGTTGCCACGTTTTCGCAAAAATAATCAACATAAGGAAACAAATATTATTAAGTCTGTTTTGATCACACCTAAAAAGATAAAATTAACCAAACCTAGTACAATGAAGCTTGTTGGCAATAAAGTGATATTCTATTCCAAGTAACCCCAACCCAGCTCTACCTAAACCAACCCAAACCAAACTGAACCAAACCTAGTACAACCTAACTAACTCCAATCCAGCTCTACCTAAACCAACCCAAACCGAACCCAACCCAACCGAACGGAACCGACACGAACGGAACCGACCCGAACTGAACGAAAAGAACCCGAACCGAAAGGAACTAACCCGAATTGAACAGAACCAAGCAGTACTGAACCGAATTGAACCGATCCCAACCAAACCGAACCCGAACGGAACCGAGCCCAACCGAACCGAACGGAACCGAACCCACATCCGAACCGAACGGAACCAACCTGAACCAAAACCGAACGGAACCAACCCGAACCGAACTGAACCGATCCCAACCGAACCGAACCCGAACGGAACCGAACCCACATCAAACTGAACAGAACCAACCTGAACCAAAACCGAACCGAACGGAACCAACCCGAACCGAACCGAACCAACCCGAACCGAACTGAACCGAACCGAACCCGAACGGAACCAACCTGAACCGAACCGAACAGAACCAACCCGAACCGAACCGATCCCAACCGAATGCGAACCGAACCAAACTGAACCAAACAAAAAAAAAACAAACCAACCCATCCCAACTAAACCCAAACCAAACCTAAATCAAGGCATCCCAGCTCTACCAAAACCAACCCAAACCCAACCTTTCTACAAATATAATGAAACTTATCCTGATCCAAGCCTTCCCTTTTAATTTATTGGTTAAAAAAATATGAATGCCAGAAAGAAGGGACAATTAAATCAAAATATTTTATTTTATGCCTGTGATGTGGCAACCTCGCATTTCCAGTCAGTCAGGGAATATAAGAATAAAACCCCAGCAAATGGCCCAAAGTCCATAGTATCTATGCCCAATATCCCTGTGTATGTGATTTTGTGTGCATTTTAGATTGAAATTGAAAAGTGTGTTTTTTATTAAAAAAACTAATTTTTTTTTAATTTTCCGTACCTAAATCAGTTTCAAGATCCCTAAATTACTATTTTCAAAAGGAATCGTCATCAAAAAATGTCTCGTTTTTGTGTCCGGATAGTGCACCGAAACCTAAGCCAGTACTACAGTTACTGCTATTTGTTTTTTTTTAGTTTTTTTTTTTTAATTTTATTACATAGGACATGATGGAAAATCCGTCTAGACCAAAAACCTGAATTAGAAAAAAACAAAATTTTTCTCAAAATGCAAATTACACCCTTTAAAATTAACATGGTATTTAATAACCAAACCTCCATAATATCAAAAACAAAAATAACAAAATATGGCTTCGTTTTCTTTACCGTAAAATTTTTGTGCCGAAGCGAGGGCCGAATAAAAAAAAATTGCCAGAGCCGGTTTGTTTGAGCCCATCCAACCCTGAGTTAAAGGCCCCAATCAAAAATGCCAACTTTTGAAAAAGTCCCCGTAGCGCAAACATTGGTTTGATTTTAACAAAAATCTTACCTTGACATTTGAGACTCGTAAAGGGGCGTTAGTTCTCCCCAATCTCCCCTAGAATCCTCTTTCTCAATTAAAAGTGCCCAATTTGAAACACCCTGTACATGGCAATCAAATTTGGACACGTTTTGGAGGTTCCAGGTGCTTCCAGGTGATATCAAAATCTCCCATTGTGATACAATCCAAGAAGAGCATGTGTTCGCTCTTCTCGGATATCAAACCTTTTTTGAACTAAAAGGAGTTTAAAAAAAAACATTTTATTTGTTGTTTTTTATAAATAATTCAACTAACAAACTAAATTTTATCTGTCACTTTTAGATTTTGCGATATTAAATAGAGTTGGTATTTTTAATTGGGTCGTTTTTATTATTCGATTATCACTGTAAAATTTCCTTTAGAATGACCTATCACCCGAGAAGAGCCAACATCATCACATCTAAAATATTATTTTGTATTATTCTTTGTATTTTTACTTACTTTTTTTATTAAATAAAAATACTTTTAAAATCGTAAATCAAAAAATTATTATCAAAAATAAAAAAGTGTGTAATAAAAAAAACAGAATTACCAACTATATAAAAATAATACATGCTATAAAAAATACTCTGCCAATATATGGGCCCCTAAGCTCACACTAGGTACTATAGTTATAGTTTACGTGTGAGCTAATATAACTAAAAACTGAAATATATCTTATTCAACTCCAGACTAAATTACCTTTTGTTTGATACCACACAAGCCATGTTTTGATTTAAACTCAAATTTTTAAAATCTACCCCCACCCTTAAAAAAAGCAAAAACTAAAATGTTATTTGTTAAACTCCTTTACTCCTCCAATTACCTTTCGTTTGATATCACACACGCCATATTTTCACTTAAACTCTAATTTTTGAAATATACCCCCACCCTTTTTTTAAAATAAATTAAAATGTATTTTGATTAACTCCAAACTCAATTACCTTTCGTTTGATATCACACATGCCATATTTTCACATAAACTCTAATTTTTGAAATCTACCCCCACCCTTTTATTTGGTTTCTGTTCGGTGGATTTTGTTCATTTTTAAATGGGACCATCTCGACCCAAGACCCAGCCTAGGTACCAAATTTCATTAAAATCGGCCAAGCGGTTTTTGAGTTATGCGCGTTGGTCGTTACAGACATACAGACAGACAGACATACAGGCAGACAGACAGACAGACGGCGCAACAAAAAAGTTTCAAAATCATCTGAAACGCAAAGATATATAAAAAATTTTGAAATCGGAGCAACTTTTTTTTTCTCGAAAAATTTAGGATCACCATAGCTCACACTACTATAGTATAGTATATGTGTGAGCTAAAATAAATATACAGCAAAACGAAATTTCCATGCTTGTGTACAAAAGGAGGGTCAGTTTCCCTTTCTATCCCCCTGGAGGTACCTTAAACCTCATAAAAATGTTCAATTTGATCACTCTGTAGAAGCCTTCTCGCTCTTCGCTTTATAGTCCAAAGTACCCCGGTCTATTTTTGACAGGCTGAATTTTCGTAAATAGTAAATATTTTGCCAAGACACCCAAATAATTAATTAATCATCACTTCAAAAATGGACCAGTGTACTGTGGACTATTATCGAGTGCCTAAACTTCTTTTAAATATTTTTTATAGAAATCGTTTTAGGAAATTTTTGTACAGATAAGGTTGATTTCTAAGCATTCCATTGTAAAAGTATCAATGGTTAATACTGGTTAAGAAAAAAATATTTGCTGATATAGAAAAAAAAAACCAAAAAATTACATATGAACCGATTATTCGAAATATTTTTTACATATTTTTTTCATAAAAAGTTTAAGGCCCTAGGCAGCGTTTAAAAATTACTCAGTGTAAAAAAAGTAGTTTTTATTCCTATTAAAAAAAAAACCATATTGATAATATAAAAAAATATAATATATTATACAAAGTTTGACATGTTTAGAAACGTTGTCAAAGCTTTAGTTTTTGGAATATTAAAAAAAAGAATAAATTATTGCAATGCAGTGCTTTGAAAATTTAGCAATTCCTAAAAAAAGAACCCCACTAGTTTTAAATAGTAAGCGTTAATATAATATAATAAAGTTTTTCATTTTTTATATTAAAAGTATACCGACAGGGTTTTTTTGAAAATAATGTATTATATTGAATAGGGTGATAAAAAAAACCAAAAAAAAAAAAGTTTCAATAATTTTTCTTTATAACTTTTTTGATTGTATGTATACAATTTATACAGTTTATGAGATATATAGTTGAAAGAGATACAAGTAGCTGTTTTGAAATTCAATTATAACATTAAATACTCTGCCAATATATGGGCCCCTAAGCTCACACTAGGTACTATAGTTATAGTGTACGTGTGAGCTAATATAACTAAAAACTGAAATATATTTTATTCAACTCCAGACTAAATTACCTTTTGTTTGATACCACACAAGCCATGTTTTGACTTAAACTCAAATTTTTGAAATCTACCCCCACCCTTAAAGAAAACAAAAACTATAATGTATTTTGTTAAACTCCGGACTCAATTACCTTTCGTTTGATATCACACACGCCATATTTTCACTTAAACTCTAATTTTTGAAATATACCCCCACCCTTTTTTTAAAATCAATTAAAATGTATTTTGTTTAACTCCAGACTCAATTACCTTTCGCTTGATATCACACACGCCATATTTTCACATAAACTCTAATTTTTGAAATCTACCCCCACCCTTTTATTTGGTTTGTGTTCGGTGGATTTTGTTCATTTTTAAACCATCTCGACCCAAGACTCAGCCTAGGTACCAAATTTCATTAAAATCGGCCAGGCGGTTTTTGAGTTATGCGCGTTGGTCGTTACAAACAGACATACAGACAGACAGACAGACAGACAGACATACAGACGGACAGACAGACAGACAGACAGACAGACAGACGGCGCAACAAAAAAGTTTCAAAATCATCTGAAACGCAAAGATATATAAAAATTTTTGAAATCCGAGCAACTTCTTTTTTCTTGAAAAAATTAGGATCACCATAGCTCACACTACTATAGTATAGTATATGTGTGAGCTAAAAAATGTAGATTTCTATTTCGTATTTTTTAAAGAATTCTTTGCAATAATATAATACGAAAACATTAAAAAAAAAACAAAATTTAAAAATAAAACTATTATCTTTTCTTAAATTTTGACTTTGTTGTGTGATAAATAAATTTATATTTTTTTTCAATTTCAATTTTTAAAGAAGTTATATAATTTTTTTTTATGTCAATTTTAACTATAATATCTTGAAAAAATAAGTTTTAATTAAAAGGAATTTGAATTTTTTATTTGACATATTTCAATATTGTAATACATATATTATTTCCAAACAACCCTGTAATTGTAAGAAAAGTGAATACAGGGTGTCCCATTTGAAACGTTTTACCCGGGATTTCTCGAAAACTGCTGAAAATTTTCAAAAATGCCGATTTTGTTTGCGAGGGGGACACTTTCTCGCGATTTTGCGACGTGTATCGGCATTTTTTAAAATTTTTCAGCCGTTCTCGAAAAATCCCGGGTGGAACCATATACATAATATTCCAATACTCACGGTAACTGCCCATTCATGATGCAAACATGAGGGCCTTGGGGTCCTTAAGCAAAAAAGACCTGATTGGTTGCTTTCAAAGACATATACATATTATTTCCATATAGTACGTATTATTGCAATACCTACAGTATCTTACGATGCAGAATGCAAACATATTTGAAATAGCAATATCAATGGGTATAACTCTATCCTTTTTGCGGTCCTTAAGATAAAATGTCCTGATTGGTTATACTTTTACGCATGAATATTTTATTCTTGTATTCGTTACGTCAAATCATTGGCGTACAGTTGACAAAAACTCTATCTATGTAAATTTGGTATCTGTGCATTTTTTGTATCTTTATTTCTGAATGTTTGCATCAAGCGCCAACCATTGTGTAAATAGGTAACAGGGAGTATTGGAATATTACGAATATGGGAGGAACGTTTTAAATGGGATACCCTGTATAAATATTTATAACGTTATCGAAAGTTTTTGTTCATGTTTTAGTAAAAACTTTGAATAACCTACAGGGTATGTAGTGTAATTCAGTAAAACTTATCACCCACTCTGACCATTTGTATTAACCAAGTTAGGAGAGTATGGTATAATTTATAATGCATCACCCTGTATAGATTTTTAGTACATTTGTAATGTAGATTTTTAAGAAAAAAGGAACACGGTGCCAGTAAATTGATGTGAAAAAATAATTAATTAAAGATTTTTATATGTATTTAGGATTTAAATGTTAAGTTATTTTTTTAAAATTTTTCGAAAAACAAAACGAGAGAAAATTCCTATATTTGTACATTTTTTAAGATGTCCAAAAGTGTGTGATAAATTAATCTGTAAAAAAAATGTTTTAGAAAAATAAAATTGTAAATATTGAACAAAATTTTGAAAATAAAATGTAAATTTTTTTATTTTTGTCAAGCACTGTCAGATTTTTTTAATTTTAATTTTTGTTAATTGAAAAAAAATGACGAACAGAACAAATTATCCTTTGTATATTTTAGGATTTAAGTTATTTATAAAATGTAATTTGCATAATTTTAGTATTGTAAGCCAGTTTTTTTGGGGCCAGTAAAATAGTTAATAATTTTCTTTTTAATTTTAATCATTTTTAAACAGAATTTTTATTTCAAAATTTTTAAAATTTTCTTAATATTTGTGATCTCCAACAAATAAATATATCTAAGGGCATTTTTATAGGGCATTTTTTTCTCCTGTTTTAGTATACAGGTTGTTAATACATTTCGTGTCCAAACGTAGATATTCTTGGGGTTATTTTAAGACTAAAAGTTTGTATAAATTGAGTTATAGGGTATACCGGGTGGGCCAAAAAAAACTGGACAATGTTTTTTTCATTATACCTTTTGAACTATATCATCGATTTTAATGGGACAAACTGCACTCGGTAGAGAATCAATCAGAGTTTTGATTAAATTTATTTTTTTGCCCGCCATCCTAAAATCCAAGATGGCGGACAAAATTAAATTGTAATTTTTTTATATCAGTAAAAAAGCTGCATTCTTTCCACGTACAATAAGGTACAAATCAGCAAAATCGGTTTGGTGGTTCTAAAAAATACTCTGCCAATATATGGGCCCCTAAGCTCACACTAGGTATTATAGTTATAGTGTACGTGCGAGCTAATAAAACTAAAAACTGAAATATATCTTAATCAACTCTAGACTAAATTACCTTTTATTTGATACCACACAAGCCATGTATTGACTTAAACTCAAATTTTTTAAATCTACTAAAGTGGGGACTTTTTAAAAAACAAAAACTAAAATATATTTTGTTTAACTCCGGACTCAATATTTTTACGTAAACTCAATTTTTTTTAATCTACCCCCACCCTTTTTGAAGAAAAAAAAACTAAAATGTATTTTGTTTAACTCCATACTCAATTACCTTTCGTTTGATATCACACACGCCATATTTTCACATAAACTCTAATTTTTGAAATCTTCCCCCACCCTTTTATTTGGCTTGTGTTCGGTGGATTTTGTTCATTTTTAAATGGGACCATCTCGACCCAAGACCCAGCCTAGGTACCAAATTTCATTAAAATCTGCCAAGCGGTTTTTGAGTTATGCGCGTTGGTCGTTACAGACAGACATACAGACAGATAGATAGACAGACAGACAGAAAAGTTTCAAAATCATCTGAAACGCAAAGATGTATAAAAAATTTTGAAATCGGAGCAACTTTTTTTTTTCTCGAAAAAATTAGGATCACCATAGCTCACACACTACACACACTACTATAGTATAGTATATGTGTGAGCTAAAATATTTTTGTTTCAACCATTGTTTTCAATATTATTCGATTGCCTTTCCAATCATGTCTGCATTTATTTCCTAATAAATTCATTACTACTGAACCGATTTTGATGAAATAAAAAACATCCTGGTGAGAATTGATTGCTTTTAAAGATCATGATCAAAATTTATTGCTATCTTAAAATTTAAGATGACGGACAGAATCATACTTGATTGTTCAAAATGGCGTTTTTCATTCTCCTACCAATGATCTGTTTGTTAGCAACTACACAGTGTGTCTGAATGAAGTATAGGTTACATGAAAATGGTTCCAAAAACTAATTGCACATTTTGAATATGGACTCTTTCCTGACTTCAGAGCAATATAAAAAATAAAAAAATATGGCTCTGAAGTCAGGAAAGAGTCCATATTCAAAATGTGCAATTAGTTTTTGGAACCATTTTCATGTAACCTATACTTCATTCAGGCACACTTAGTTCAATTCCAAAATAGGGGGGGTTACCCTACAAAAGGTCCGGTAGTTCTGAATTTTGGATATGTTGTTAAGCTCAGGAGGGTAGTTAAAAATCTGAGTTTTCGTTTTGAGTGGTGTGCTTAATTTAAAACAATTTTTTTTAAATCACAAATTTTTTATAATTGGTTTAATTTACAGGCGCCTGTGAA
Organism: Aspidapion aeneum; assembly: GCA_963576565.1. Classification (NCBI taxonomy): domain Eukaryota; kingdom Metazoa; phylum Arthropoda; class Insecta; order Coleoptera; family Brentidae; genus Aspidapion; species Aspidapion aeneum. The sequence goes on along the minus strand of OY755046.1, from coordinate 62,696,527 downwards.
GTTATTACCATGAAACCAATCCGACTTTGTTATACACCATTTAAAAGTAAATTTTATTATCTACAATAAAGTGTAAAGCACATTTTTTGATAAAGGGCTTGGTTTTTAAGAAAATCGAATAAAATATGTAACAGAATTAATTTTTTTGGTGATTTAAAAAAAAATGTTTTAAATTAAGCACACCACTGGAGCGGTAAATATGAAATATTTTCTACCATGTTACACAACGTTTAAAAGGAAATTTTATTATCTACAACGAAGTAAAAAACAATTTTTTTGATAAAGGGCATGGTTTTCAGAAAATCAAATAAAACCTGCGCAAAACATAATTTTTAAAAAAATTAATTAAATGGCTCCCATTTACGGACGTCGCTGACGGGTTCGTTGTAAGTCAAACTCCATTGAGTTATACACCGTTGAAAAGAGAATTTTACTGTCAATAAAGTGCATCATAGCATTTTTTTAAATTAGGCTTAGTTTTTGAAAAATTAGATAAAACTTGTAACAAAAATATTTTAATTTGTGATTTTTTAAAATTGGTTAAATTTACGGGCGCCTCTGAATTTATAACCATGAAAGCAATTCGACTTTCTTGTACAGCATTTTAAAGGAGATTTTATTTGCTACAATAATGTATAACAAATTTTGTTCTATAGACTTTTAAAAAAAATCGAATAAATCATAGAAAAAACATGGATATTTTTTTACTTTTTTAAATTACTTCAATTAACGGACGCCGCTGAAGAGTTTATAAATGGTTGACTCCCATCGTGTTGTACCTTTTTCAAAAGGAAATTTCATTGTCTACAATAAAGTATATTACACATTTTTCTCTTAGAAGCGTATTTTTTGAGAAAATTTGAGAAAACCTAAATATGTTAGATTTTGGTGGTTAGTTTAAGGAGGTGTTTGACCCCTAAGCTCCCTTACCTTTTTGTACGTCACTAAATTTACACAAAAAATTAAAAATAAATAAAAAACGTGCCGTTTAAAGCACTAAATTTAAAAAAATTATTATTTTCTAACTTACTTTAAGTTAAATTAGGTGACACTCCATTACAATATTTAAAACTACATTTAAAGAATGGATTTTGTAGCTGATAAAATTCTCTACAAGATATGTTTTTAGAACTTTTACCCTAGAACAAAGTATTTCGGAGCTTATGCCGCCTAAAGTAGAAAAAGTCTGAAAATTTGCCCAAGCACGTGATTTTAGTCATTTTTGGAAATTATCTAGCTCCGTTACTACTGCTCGCAGAACAACTATAGTACCACCCAATTGTAGAAAATTATATCCTCTAAAAAATTTCATATAACTCTTTTTGCGATTTAGTGTACTGGAACGAAGTTACAGGCAAAAAACTACAAAAAGTGCCAATTTTTGATGGTTTTTTCAAGATGGCGGAGGAAGCACAGGGGTGGGGGTGACGAAAACTCAGATTTTTAACTACCCTTTCGACCTTAATAACATATCCAAAATTCAGAACTACCGGACCTTTTGTAGGGTAAAACTCCTCTATTCATTGTACTAACTGTGTAGTTACTAATAAACAGATCATTGGTAGGAGAATGAAAAACTTTCATGAAATATTAACACGGGAAATATCGATAATTATGTACTTCAGGTGGCATGCCAATAGTTTAATTTTTTCCTTGTTGGAAATTCTCACTGTCAAGTCATGTTTAATGCAGTGGCGTAACAAAAACTGAGTGCGCCCCCCCGCAAACATTTTCAGGGGGGGGGGGGTCCTATAAAATTAGCACCGCAGGCGAAAATTTTATAGATTTTCAAGGTCAAAGGCCTTAGAAGAAGAGTAGAAAAAAAATAGTAAAGCACCACTTTTCCTCCGCACAACGGGGTACAAATTATAGTAAAATCGGTGTGGTGGTTCTTAAAAAATATATTTTTGTTTTACAGATCATACGATTGCATTGCTAATCAGGATATTTTTTATTTCAATAGAATCGATTCAGTAGTAATAATTTTTTTTTTTTTATTTGTCAAACACACTGTGTTTTTTTTTATTACAATCTAGTCAGTAAGACTAATTAGCAATTTTGTTTTAACTTAATTTACTAGAAAAGTCAGATTTAAACTTAGGGTTCACTCAACAGTTCTCCCCGCTTTGTTTAGTCTGTAACTCACAATTGTGTTGTGTTTATAGCATTATTTTGTTTTATGTGTAATTCACTTAGTTTACTAGCTCAAACGGCTTCACTCTTTTTAGTCGTCGAACTAGCATAGTATTGTCTAGAAGCTGAATTGCTTCCACATTCACATGCCGATGGAGTCTATCTTCATGGCTTTTTGCGTACTTTTTTATAGTCTCTGCTACAGTTTCGATTTTTAGATCTCGATGAAGGTCACTATTTCGAACGTACCAAGGTGCATTCACAATGTTTCTTAATACTTTATTTTGAAATCTCTGTACAACTAGAATGTTACTCTCTTTAGCACAACCCCATAGTTGAATACCATATGTCCATACTGGTTTCAGTATTTGTCTATAAAGCAGTAACTTATTATGAATTGTTAAATTGGACTTCCTTCCAATTAGCCAGTTCATTTTTCTATACCTTATCTCAAGTTCTTCTTTTTTTTTCTTAACATGTGCTTTCCAGCGCAATTTGGTATCAAGTGTCATACCTAGATATTTTGCCTGATTCGAATATGGTACTGGAATGTTGTTAATTGTTATTTGTATGTGATTTATATTTTTGTTTGTAAAATCAACATGAATTGATTTGGTTTTATTTAATTTTATTCGCCACTTTGTGGTCCAACTGTGAATTTGGGTGACTGCATCCTGAAGTTTCTCTATGCATTTTTCAATAGATTTTTCTCCCGTCAATAAACCAGTATCATCGGCAAATGTTGCTAAGTGACAATTTTCTGGCTTTGGGATATCACAAGTGAATAATAAGTATAGATAAGGGCCTAGTACGCTACCCTGGGGCACGCCTGCTTGAATTTCTCTTAAATTTGAGTATGAGTCTTCCTGTTTTACTCTAAAATGTCTATCAGATATGTATGATTCCAAAATATCCGAATACTGTTTTCGCAGAAACCTTTTTAGTTTAAAATTAAGGCCTTCATGCCACACTTTGTCAAATGCTTGTGCTACATCTAGAAAAACTGCAGAACAAACTTTTCCCTCTTCTAGTGCTTTTTCTATTATATTAGTAATTCTGTGTACTTGATCTATCGTGGAATGTTTGTCTCGAGAACCAAATTGATGAGATGGAATAATTTCTTGTCTTTCTATGATGGGTTTTATTCTTTTAAGCAATAATTTTTTATAGAGCTTGGATATAATTGGCAGCAAAGATATTGGCCTGTAAGATGACACGTCATGGAGTGGTTTTCCCGGTTTTGGAATCATGATAACTTCTGCAACTTTCCACAGTTTAGGTACGTACCTAAGCCTAAAAGACGCATTAATTAGGTTGCATAGTTTTACGATAGCTTTTCTGGGGAGTTGTTTTATGACTACCCCGTTAATAAGATCATACCCTGGGGCTTTTTTCGAATTAATATTTTTGATTTCTGTTAATATTTCTTTTGGTGATGTAAGCTTAATATGGTCCTCGATTTGATGGGGTTCATTTAAATGAAAGTGTTCATCTGGTGCTTCGTGGGGCTGAAATGTTTTTTCTAAATGACTTGCAAAAATATCTGCTTTTTCTTCGTTACTCCTTGCCCACTGGTTGTTAGATTTTCGTATGGGTGGAATTTGGATAATTGGTCTTTTAAAATCTTTGGTTGCTTTCCAAAGGGAATAGTCGGTATTTTTATCATCTGTAAGTTCATTAAGAAAATGGTTAATATATTCATTTTTTATTACTAGAATTTTTCGCCTAATGCGCTGCGTCATGTTGTTGAGATTTGTTTTGTCCCGAGGATCACGGCTTTGTTGCCACTTTCTTCTTAGTTTCCTTTTTTCCAATATAAGGTCTCTAATTTCCTTTGGATAGTTTTTTCCCCTAAAAATTCTCTTTGGTTTTGGACTGTTTTCCCAAGCTGCTTGTTGAATATTTGTAACAAAATAATCAACTTCTTTATCGATTTGTTCTGGCGTTTGCAATGGTACTGATAGGTTTATTTTTTCTGACAGAATTTGTTTAAAACTATTCCAGTCAGTCAGTTTATTAACTAGTGAGATAGTTGCTTCTTTCTTTATTATGTTTTTACTAAGAGTTAGAATAATAGGTGAATGATCTGAGTGTAAATCAAAACTTTCTTCTATATCTACAAAACTTAAAGATATATTTTTTACTATAAAAAATCAATTAGATCTGGAATTTTTCCTGGATCTGTTGGATAGTATGTGGGCTTACCAGTTGATATCGGCTCACATTGATATTCACTAATAGCTTGCAAAAGTTCTTTTCCTTTAGAGTTCGTCAGTCTAGATCCCCAGTAGGTATTTTTTGCATTAAATTCACCTCCAATTATAAAACGGTTTCCTAATTTTCTGAGAAAATTAAGATATTGATTTTTCTTTAGTAAGTGCCTTGGTGGTATATAGACAGCACTTATGACTAATGTATATGTTTTGGTTTTTACACTTACTAATGTAGCTTGAATCTCTATGGTTTTATATCCCATCTCCTCATAGTGTGATATATTTTCTTTAATTATTACAGCACTTCCCCCATGTGCACACTTTATAACCTTTAAATTTAATGTGAGACTGGTTAGTGAAATGCGTTTCTGACACAAGACAGACGTCAATTTTTTCTATGTCTAGAATAACTTGCAAGTTTTGCTGATGTTGCAAGAGACCATTGGCATTCCAAGCTAGGATTCTAAGATTACTGACCATTTTGAGGCATATTGGTAGCTCCGTTATTGCTACTTTCTAGTTTAGTTAATCGCTCATCAAGTTTGTTCAATTTCTCCAAAATTAATTGTAGTGTTTGTTCCATAGTATTTTGACTACTGATATTAATATCAGGTATAGTAGCTGTTGCTGCTACTTGGCTGTATGTCCTTGTCACAGAGTTTTGTGTGACTGTGTTTCTTGTCTGTTGGTTTTGTCTATTTGTACTCACGTTTGGTATGAGATTCGGTTTCTTAGGTTTATTTTTCAATTTTTGTATTTCCTTAGCAACAAGGCATCCTCTGTAGTTAGCAGGATGCTTGCCTCCACAGTGGATGCATTTTGGCTCAGATTCTTTTGGTTTGGGGCATTCTACAGTAAGATGTTTCCCGGTGCATTTTACGCAACGTGGTTCTTTAGCGCAATATTTTTGCGTGTGTCCATAAGATTGGCATCTTTTGCATTGAGGGACTAACTTTGAGGTTTTTAGTGCTTTTATTTCCACTTCAATCCCAAGGATACTGGAAATTTCAAAAATTTTGTTGATATCTTCATCGTGGCTAAATGTGAGCATAAACATATTAAGAGGTTGTCTTGTTCTCCATTTAAGTTTGTTGTTGGCCTCCAGTGCCTTAAAACCTTTTTTTTTGTAGATCAGCTACAATTTTTTGTGGCAGTAATAATTTGATATGGAAATAAATGCAGACATGATTGGCAAGGCAAAAATATATTTTTTAGAACAACTGAACCGATTTTGCTGATTCGTACCTTGTTGTGCGTAACAAGAATGCAGCATTTCTACTAATTCCAAAAAATTATTAAAACA